>CM076974.1:46006226-46328726 GCA_039105355.1 Benthosema pterotum
CCCTCTAACCCCTATGTATAAGTGTGAACATATACAATCTACAATCTTCCATAACGTGTCATATCGCAATTGGAGGGGAGAATAAAATATGTACCGTAATTACACTGGAGTGTATGTACGGTAACATGTACGTTGTAGTCTGCTTAACTACTGTATAGGCATCCACACTAAAAGTGTAGGTAAATAAATCACACTTGTATGACATGTGGGGCGCTTCACCAATTGAAACAAAAAGTTCTGTAAACACAAATGAGGTCACGTTTAGTGCTCTATTAGAAAGTCCATAGACTTGGCTACTCTATGGGCTCCATTTTCGTTAGATGCTAAACACCTTATCCCAAATCCCTTATTTCTTTTTTACTATTTTCAAACACTTTTTGGAATATTTCAACATGTCAATATATTAACATGTTGTGAGCTTGTAGACTGGCTATTTGAACTACTGAAAATGTTTTTTTTTATTTATAATATAATATATATATATATATATATATATATATATATATATTATATATATAATATATATATATATATATACATATATATATATATATACTGTATATATATATATATATATACTTTATGTATATATATATATATATATATATTATATATATACTGTATATATATTATATATATATATATATACTGTATATATATATATATATTATACTGTATATATATATATATATATATACTGTATATATATATATATATATATATATATATATATATATATATATATATTATATATATATATTATATATATTATATATATAATATATATATATATTAGAGCTGTCAATCGATTAAAAGATTTAATCGCGATTAATCGCATGATTGCCCATAGTTAATCTTTGATTAATCGCATATTTTTGTGAGTTCTAAATATACCTTAAATGAGTGTTTTTCAAGAATATTCATATCAAGGTCAATTATTTATTCTGCATTTGAGCCACAGACAACTATTTGATGACATTTATTTAGACTTCCAGGCCTAAATTAGTTGGTATCATTGGGAGCTAACATGCACATTTTGTAGAAAGTTTTCTACATTCTCTAATTGTGTAGACTTATTTTAAAGTAACTTAACTGATGCAGATATTTATTTACAATTATTCACCTGCATTTGGCGAAATTGAACCAAATAGACCCACCTGGCCTTTGGTTTTACTGTGAGTTAATCTCGCACTAAAAAAAATAATCGTGTTAACTCAAGGCTGAGTTAACTCGCGATTAACTAGTTAATGCTGACAGCCTTAATATACAGTATTTATATATATATATATATATTATATATATATATAAATATATTAAGGCTGTTGAAAATAGTTAATTAATGGGATTAAATTAATTTTGTTGATTAATCTGATTAAAATTTTTAACGCAATTAACTCATGTGCAAACTCACTCAACCCACTGAGCATTTTCTCATTGAAAGAAATGGGTAGAGCAAGATTTACGGAGACATAATAGCCGTGTGTCTCCTGTAAAACCGGAGCCATAGAGTATAGCTGGAGGATCTACAAGCATTGAGGGCTTGTAGATCACCTATTTGGATAAATATTTTAAAGATAAATGGTTATTTTTTTTACAGATTCGGTTTCCTTTTTAAATGTTGAAATCCTGTACAGGAAAACATGCATATTTTTGGACATAGTTCGAATGGTGATTAATCATGATTAAATTAATTTTGAAGCTGTGATTAATTTGATTAAATTTTTTAATCATTCAACATCCCTAATATATATATATAAATGTACCAAAAATGAGTCCATACCCGTTGTTTGGGAAACTGTTCTATCTACTATAGACAGCTTGGCCGTCAGTAACACCAGACAAACAACATGAACTATTTAAAAACCTGCTGCTCGGTTTTGAAAATAGTTCAGAAAAAGTGATTCACCTGCTTAAGAAACTCTCCCTGCTACTCCCTAGTCCTTTCGCAGCTTTGAATCTGTCTCAAGAGATTACTCCCTGAACTAACAGAGGCTTTATCAAAAGAAGATTAGCTGGACGGGGTAGTTTTCACCCAATTCATCTGTCTTTTTGGATGAAACTTTTGTGGAAAGTTTGATCATGGGACAAAAGGAAGAACAAGGAACACGTCATTGCCTTGTATGGTGGAGACAACTATGTTACAATTGCTTTGCAACCAGGGGCGGATGCAACATGTCCATTTGGGGGGAGAGAAAATGGTATGGGGTGGCTTCATCGCCCGTGTCGCGAAACAGAGAACATGGGGGTGTTCCTCAACGCAGGACAAGCACTAGAAGATTGCATTGCACGCACGCCAGTGGCGGATGTAACATTTCCCAATTGGGGGGCAGAGAGAAAATGCTATGGGGGGACTTCATCACCCGTGTCGCTTCGATGAAGTCGCCCCCATACCATTTTCGGTTACAGGACTTTTATTAGTCAAGTAAAGCATCAATAATAACATCAGTTGTTGTTGAAGTTGCAACAAACACACAGCATGCATAAAGCTAAAGGTCTGACTCAGAGAGTTTTCTGTTTTCAATGATGAAATGCTGTTGCTTTAGTGGTGCCAAAATTGTAGTTAGTAGCAGACTAGCAGTAATAGTGTTTCAAATCATTTTAAATATGAGCACTTTAATTTGAAATATCTTGGGTTGATTTTGCATGGCATCGTGTTTGGGGGGGGCATTGCCCCCCATGCCCATGTCTTGATCCGCCCCCGTTTGCAAGAAACTTTTATAATGGTGTTATTAGTTGTTCTGCTTTGTAGATTTGTAGGCACAGATAAGTTATAACTGCAACTTGCCGTTGCATTGCAGTTGCAGTTGTGTTGCAGCAGCGCAGTGCAGACTACAAAACAGCACACACACGGTGTGTGGGTTCACATAGGGTCTGTAAATTTGAAAATGATACATGCAATCTGATAAAGCGTGTTTCCGTCACAGTTCCTGCAACGTTCTCAGTTGATTTCAGTTAATGTTGAAGATTGGACACACCAGACACATCTTGTCGTTATTAATATATACCATTTAGTCATCTGGCAAAACCTTTGTGTCTAGAACGACACGCAAAAACAGAGGAGTTGCAGGGGCGGATGTAACTTTTCCCATTTGGGGGGGGGGGGGGGGGGGGGGGGGGGGGGGGGGGGGGGGGGCAGGCCTGTGTCGCTTCGCGCCACGGGCGATGAAGCCACACCCATACCATTTTCAGTTACAGGACTTTTACTAGGCAAGTAAAGCATCAATAATAACATCAGTTGTTGTTGAAGTTGCAACAGACACGCAGCATGCATAAAGTTTCGAATCATTTTAAATATAGGCACTTTAATTTGAAATATCTTGGGTTGTTTTGCCATCATGTTTGATGGGGCAGTCTGCCTTCCATGCCTAGATCCGCCCCTGGGGGTTGCTACAGTGAATTCAGGTGAGTTTTGTAATGCTTTGATGGATATTGATGATGATCAACCTGTTCTACAGACTGGAGACAGGGCTGCACCAGGCCCACAGGGGAAACAGGGCAAGCGCGGTCCAGCCGGTGAGGCGGGCGCTCTGGGCCCGTCGGCGTCAAAGGTGTTCGCGGTGACGGAGGTCCAGATGGTTTCCGAGGCCCACCTGGTCCACCGGTAAGTTACAATGTATTATTGTTAAGATTATAATTTCTCTATGGTTGGTTTTGAGGGCATTTTTTGATTTTTTTTTTATATATATATTTTTTTATCCCATGATTTTGTACCCAATTTTTTCACCCAGTGCCAATTCCTAATGTGATCCTGGGCTCTACACACCCTCCGCCAACCTGGGGAGGCAGCGGCTGCCCTCATGCTTCCTTCAATGCATGAGGAGTCCAAGCTGCCTTCTTTTCACCTGACAGGGGGGGAGTTTTTCTTGGTTGGACGTAGTGCGTGGAAGGAACACGTTATTTCCAAACCAGTTCCTGTCCCCTCCATCAGGTGCCCCGGCTGGCCAGGGGGAGGCAGTTTAGAGTCCAGGATTACTGCATGTTTTTGTGAGGGTATCTACCCTAGGGGACCGGGATATACAAGGGGGACGGGGAGGGAAAGAAGAAAATGCAAACTCCACACAGAAAGGCCCTTTCACCAATCCCACCTCGGGTATGGGCACTGATGAGTGGTGGAGGAGCAGACACGCCGCCAGCACCCACAGCAGCGTCCCTAGCGAGAATTGAACCCAGGACCTTTTAGCTGTGAGGCGACAGCATGCCCCGATTTGTTTTTTTTTTTAGTTGTAGTCTTTTGAGTAAAATTTCACTTTCATATATTTTCACATCTAATAAAAACAATTCTAAATCAACAAAATCAATACTGTACTGCATGATAGATACATTGCTATTTCATTAGTCTGGAAAAGGATCTGATGATTGTCATTTTTACCCATTTGCTGACCAAAGCAACCCACAGAGCGAGGACCACCACAGTAAAAACCACACTAATGAGAATCTTTGACCGCTTTAAAAAAACGTATTGCACAATCATTTCAAGCCTTGGCGTCAGAAACAGGGGTGTCATAAAAGCCTTTTAATTGTTTCACCCTGAAACACTATAAACCTATTTAGGCCTAACCTCAAGTTTGCAGAAAAACTTCAATTATTTACTGTATATAGCTACATAAAAGAAATTGTTTCAAATACTGAACATACAGCAGTTTTTCAAACCATTTTCATACCAGGCCCCACCATTTTTTCAGCATTTTAACCCCGGAGGATCACCTTTTATGTGAGTTTAATCTCTCAGACACCAAAGTTGTTCCTTGTCCACAATTTAGGAAAGATAAAACTGGCAACATGTTACTCAAATTAACAAGTCTTTACATTTTCTAATTGTGTAGATTCGTGAAAACTGAAGTAATTCAGACGTTCAAAATGTAATTTAACATTTGAAAGGTAAAATGAAACCAAATGGACCAGTGAGGGTACATTTGTATTCATTTAACGTCTCTAAAGAGTTACAGATCCATTTGCTTTACCAACTGTGCCATATCATTTAGCTGGGGACCACCAGGAATCACAGTAAGGGACTTTGAGTGGTCACCAGACCTATTGAAAACCCCTGCGTGCAGAATCCAAAAATGGATTCCCGACCTGAAAGGATTAAAGGTGTAAAAAATCTGCAGATAAAAAAAATATATCACACACGACATGCACACCCAAGCAATTACTAGCATTATTATTTATAGCGACTGGCATGCGTGCACACATGCACGCACACACGCATTGCACGCACACGCCGCCGATTGTTTTCTTAACAATCAGGGTGTCAAGAATACCTTTAAATTATTTCTCATTAGTCTGTAGTTACTGGTGACTCACAGCACGGGGTTCATTTTGTGTGGCTATAAATCCATAATGACCCCGAGGAAATTTGGCAAGAAGAAGAGTTGTTCCTCGGTTTGCATGTGCTTTCAGGCTGCAGTGCAGCCATTTTGCTTTAGCATGCCCCCTTCACCTGTAATACGCTGTGTGAGTCCCTGTGCTGCGCTGGCCGCCGTGAGTGATTTTAGGACGCCCACCCATGATGGTGAAAAGTTATATACGGTATATAATCAGTTGTAACTTCATTGACATGTCATGTCAAGTGTAAATAAATCACATAGTGTCTCAAAAACACGTACTTATTTAGCATATTTAGTTGCATATGCAGTAGCCTATATAGCAGTGGTTATCAAATATCTTCATACCAGGGCGCAATATTTATGCTGCATTTTTAGCCACGGACCACCATTTGATGTTGAGTTTAGTCTCTCAGACCCAGAATTTAAGTTTTTGTCCACAATTTGTTTAAATATAATTTAACTCTTGAAAGTGTAAATGAAACAAATGGAAATAGTCTCTCAAGAGTTAGACCATTTATAGAGTTACAGGTCTATAAGTGTCCCCTGCTGGGAGACAGGGGCGGATGTAAAATTTCCCAATTGTGGGGGGAGGAGAAAATGATATGCATGCATAAAGCTAAAGGTCTGACTCAGAGAGTTTCTGTTTTCATTGATGAAATGCTGTTAAGGTTTAGTGGTGCCACAACTGTAGTTAATATCTTTGGGCTGTTTTGCATGCCATCATGTTTGGTGGGGCGGACTGCTGGGAGAGCCTAAAATGGCCTATGCTGGCAGCGTTCCCGTGATGATGATGATGATGATGATGATGGATCAGGGGGTGTAATGATTTGTTATGTTGCACACGCAGGGCCCGACGCTCTCTGCTCAACACGTGATCGAGGTCTGCAAGCAAGTGGTGTTGGAGCAGATGTCCACCTTCGCCAACTCGGTGAAGAGGACGTGCGCGGCCGTCTGTCCTCTCTACGGCGACGTGCCCATGGGCGCCCCGGGTCCGCCCGGACAGAAAGGACCGCCTGGAGTACCTGTGAGTTGTTGTATCCGCCGGTTTAAAACTGTTTAACAATGTTTTAAATGGGATTTTTAAAGGGAATTATACCCTTATACCGCTTAAAAAAACACCCTGTACCATTTTCTACATTTTACTATGTCATGAATATACCTTAGAGATGTTGTGTGGACATGGTAAAAAGAACCCCCCCCCCCCCCCCCCCCCCCCATTCTGTGTTTTCTAGAAATGGAGCTCTGAAAAATCATTAACATGGTGAAATACTGTACATCTTGATGACATCATCAAGTTGTGTTTCACCATGTTCATGATTTTTCTATTTTTCTGAGAAAAAAAAAATCTCAAAATTTTCAGGAAAAAAATTTCAGGAAAATTTTGAAAACAGGCGGAATTCCCCTTTAAACCTAATATCACATACTGTAGTGTAGGCCTTACTGTACAGTGTACACCCTGCCGCACTGTGCTGTATTCACGCGCCTATACATGATTTGATTCTGGCTTCCCTGGCTTAAAGAAAATGCTAACACGTTGCATGAGTCTGTGTGTGTGTGTGTGTGGACTGGCCTGAGAGAGCTCAACTATTTGGCAGTATAGTTTGGAATGAAAGCATTCCGATTTTCCACGTCTCCGTGAGGACAAATAAGAAGTCACAGACAAGGCACTCGGTCTGTGTTGAATGGTTTTTGGAGAGAGTCTGGACTGTCCTTGGCCTGGAAGCCTTTTCCACATTTATTACACGGGGCTAGAACCTATACAGGTCCCCACACATGCTTTAACCCTTTTGTGTATACTGAACGCGTTTTGGTGTTTTAGCTATTGAAAAATAGCAGATCAACAAGCTCATATCGCGCCACCGAGTGGCGCGATATGAGCTTGTTGTTCTGCTATTTTTGAAAAATTGTGAAAATGTGGTGCAAATCTCTGAATGCAATATTTGGGAAGCAAACATTTTTAACTCAAATCTTTGCTTCTGGGGGATCTCTAGAACAGCATGTTTTTAGATGTGGTTCTGCAGCTAAATAATAGATATTTCTGGGGGTCCTTCCTATGAAATATGTTAAGCATCACTGACGCAGAAAGAGATTTTTCCAAAAAAAAAAAAAAAAAAAATAGAACCTCACGCCAGGGACAGGAATTTAGTGTCACAATTTAGAATTTAGTGTTATGGACTAGAATCTAATGTCGGGAAGTAATGTCTAGTGTCAGAAACTGGAATCTAACTTCAGAAACTACAGTGTACTGAGAAAAACTAGAATCTACCGTGGGGAATAGAATCTAGCATGAGGAACTAGAATCTAGCATCAGAAACTAGAATCTAGCGTCAGAAACTAGAATCTAGCGCTGTGAACTAGAATCTAGCATCAGAAACTAGAATCTAATCGGGACACAATGGGTTAATCACAAAGAACTCTCGGGCTGATAATTGCCCGTGAAGGTTCAGATGTTTAAAAATACACTTTATTAGATTAGTCCTTGTATAGGAAAGCTGTCAGTGGAGAACTGAACCGTGCAGACGCCGATTGTCGCCAACGCCAAAGAAAAGAATATTAGCGGAGAGAGTCGCAGTGTTACATTGCAAGTTCTGTGCTGAGCGCACGCACGCACGCACGCACGCACGCACGCACGCACGCACGCACGCACGCACGCACGCACGCACGCACGCACGCACGCACGCACGCACGCACGCACGCACGCACACACACACACACACACACACACACACACACACACACACACACACACACACACACACATACTGTATATATATAAAGTAGTCCCTCAGGGCTCTGTACTGCATATACAAATGTACAAATTTGGCTTCAAGCAGACCCTCTCCATCCAACATGACTTACAGTAAGCAAGGAAAACACAAGGTAATATATCAATACATTAATACATCAAATAGATTAGAAACTGTAATCCAGGATCATAGGTACCGTAAATCAGGAACCTATCATCAGTCTAAACAGTATTTTTTAGGTACTGAAATCTGTACATTAAAACTATACACTATAGAATGCTGGGTCTACAGATTACCTGGCATCCCCTATGGAAAATGTTGTATTATGCAAACTCATGAATGTGCCACCTTTCATACAATCCTCATATAAGAGAATAACGTTAATATAAGATCATCGTATTTTCTAAAAATGAAATATAGGCTGCACATGTGACATACAAAAGAGATATAAGATCCATCGTATTGTTGTGCAGTGGCTTGTATGAAAGATGCCACTTTCAAGAGTTCGCATATATGACATTTATATAAAATCTTCCATATGGGATAATATATAATAATAATATATACATTTCTTGTATATCCATGAAATGTGCCCTTCTGAAAACCCCGCCCTTTGAGGCAGAGTTTAGCCATTGTACAATATGCCAGTCCAAATAGTTTAGCAACTGTTGCTATGCAGGTCAAGCTTCCCTCTTGTAACGTGCCTATTGGACAAGGACAGATTGGAGAGGGACTTAGTGAAGGGCTAATTACATTTTATCCTCTAACCCATTGTGTCCTGATCAGACTCTAGTTTCTGATGCTAGATTCGAGTTCACAGCGCTAGATTCTAGTTTTCAACGCTAGATTCTAGTTCCTCATGCTAGATTCTAGTCCCCCACGGTAGATTCTAGTCCCGCTCAGTAGATTGTAGTTTCTGAAGTTAGATTCCAGTTTCTGACACTAGATTGTAGTTCCCGACACTAAAGTCTAGTTTGTGACACTAAATACTAGTCCCTGGCACGAGGTTCTAGTTTTTCATGAAAAATCTCTTTCTGTGTCAGTGATGCTTAACATATTTCATAGGAAGGACCCCCAGAAATATCTTTTTAGCTGCAGAACCTCATCTAAAAACATGTCGTTCTAGGGATCCCCCAGAAGCAAAGATTTGAGTTAAAAATGTGACATAAATAATAATGTATTCAAAGATTTGCACCACATTTTCACAATCTTTTAAAAATAGCAGATCTACAAGCTCATATCGCGCCACTCGGTGGTGCGATATGAGCTTGTAGATCTGCTATTTTTCAACAGCTAAAACACCAAAGTGCTACATGCTAAGGTGAAGGTGAAACCAGAATAGTGATGCTAGGGTTCAGCTCAAACTACAATTTGTGTTGCCAGGGTGAACCTGGTCTTGACGGTGCGGCCGGAGAAGTGGGTCAGCCGGGCTTCTACGGAGAGGCTGGTGATCTCGGCAAACCAGGACAAACAGGTGTGAACCATAATTTGCAGGACTTCATTCTCCAGTGCTTATTTTGTGCCTGCCTTCTTGTACCATTACTCAAATTAGATTGTGATAAACTAGCAGTGCTAAAAATCCAACCCACGTTGAATCCTGTACAGTATATTTGTGTGTGTTCCCCGCATTATAAATTATAATTTGTCGTTAAAAGAGCTTTTGCATGATGTCACACTTATGGTACATTTCCCGGCCAGGCCTATGAAACTGAAGAATATTTACAAGGTGTTTTTTTAAAAGATTTATTTAGCAGTGATCTCAGTAACACACATGGCTGTTAATGAAGTTGAACAGCATGTTCTTGTGTCCTAGCTGAGTGCCAGGGGGCATCACAGTTAAAAAGCTATTTGGTATTCTGTTGTCATCCTCTTTAAGAGAATCTGTGTGTGTGGCTTACAGGTGACCGGGGCGACCAGGGGGACAAAGGTGCAAAGGGATACGGTGTGCCCGGCTATACTGGAGACCAAGGACCAAATGGTAAATATATCATCATCATCCACTTTTAGTTCAATTCATTTCAACTAAGCAGGGGCGGATCTAGGCATGGGCATGGGGGGGGGCAATGCCCCGTAAATACCCAGTCTGCCCCCTCAAACACGATGCAATGCAAAACAACCCAAGATATTTCAAATTAAAGTGCTTATATTTAAAATGATTTGAAACACTACTACTGCTACTAACTAACTATAGCTGTGTCACCACTAAACCAACAGCATTTCATCATTGAAAACAGAAAACTCTCTGAGTCAGACCTTTAGCTTTATGCATGCTGCGTGTCTGTTGCAACTTCAACAACAACTGATGTTATTATTGATGCTTTACTTGACTAATAAAAGTCCTGTAACCCGAAAATGGTATGGGTGCGACTTCATCACCCGTGTCGCGAAGCGACACGGGCGATGAAGCCGCCCCCATACCATTTTCTCTTGCCCCTCCAACATGCCCCCCCCCCCCCCCAAATGGGACATGTTACATCCGCCCCTGCAACTGAGTGGAAAAACCTAAAACAAAGTTGCTGAACTGCTTCTTTTCATGAGATATCAAAGAGCAATGTTGGTCAGGTCTACCTTTTTAATGGAAGCCAGCGACACGATGATGCAACGACACAATGATGCATGTCGCCGCTGCTCCACATTATGTCATCTTTTGGCCTTTGCATCTTTGCGTGTGAACATAACATAAGCGTGTGCAAGGAGGGCTTGTATGAAATACAGTAGAGGAGTTGCGCCACGGCAGTCAGTGTGAAAAAGAAGGTTAGCCAAGGACTACTACTGTGGTTGGTTCCTGCATTGTACCAAGACTTACTGTATGACCAGGGCTGGTACCTTTAAACATGTCTACAAGCTTTTTTTTTTTTTTTTTTTTTTTTTAAGAAACTATTTAAATCATTTGCTGATAGCTGCTATTTGTCTCAACAAACTTGACACCATGTGACATAAAGCTCAATTTACTGTACACAATGTTGTACCCCCTTCAACTGTACTGTACATACTTTCCAACTTTAAACGTATGCCATTTGATTTGAACTGAATTAGTCCTTCACTAAATCCCTCCCCAATCCGGCCTTGTCCAATAGACATGTTAGAGAGTAAAGCTTAACCAGGAAAGCCTGACCTGCATAGCAACAGTTGCTAAACTATTTGGACCGGCATTGGGCAGTGACTAAACTCCGCCCCAAAGAGTGGGGTTTTGAAAAAGGCTCATTGAGAAAGGACGCTTGCCAAAAAAATACACATTTCCCGATAATGTATTTGTCATGAAAAACAAAACAGAAAGAAGAAGTACCGTAATTTCCAGATTATAAGCCGCGCCTGAATGTAAGCCGCACCAGCTAAATTTGGGGCAAAATACCGATTTTTTCCTTGTATAAGCTGCACCTGACTATAAGCCACAACCGGCTTATAGTCAGGTGCTTCGTGTTAGAGCAGTTTTTTTCAACTTTTTCACAATTTAACCAAGTCTTCACCCCACAGACCCCAAAACTAAAGATTTCTTTTGGTTTTGTTCACAATTCCAAGATGGATTTTCGCAAACAAAAGAGGCAAAACATCAAAATTAGACCAAAATGAACATGACTTATGACTTATTAAGTGGTGCTAATTTAGATGGGGAATATCATAACTCTTGAGAGTGTAAACATGAAACCAAATGGACCCGCTAGGGTCCATTTGGTTTCATATTTACGCACGCTCTCAAAGAGTTACATCTGGTTAACCAACTTTCTATCATTTAGTCTGCGGAGCCCACCTGGAACCTGGAAAATCCATAGATTGGCTGCACTGTTGTATAAGCTGCAGGGTCAATAGCATGTGAAAAAAGTAGTCCGGAAATTACTGTATAACAGAAAACTTCAACTGCTAATTCAGGAATCCGCAAGACAATGAATAAAAAATCCAATATCCATATTTTTCAGGTCAGCGTGGGCGTCTTGGCAGAGCCTTTAACGGCCAGCCTGGGAAACCAGGTGAGAGGGGACATGTGGGTCGGCCGGGACTCAGGGGTCACCCGGGTCTCAGAGGAGTACCGGGTGTCTGCTTGACCTCTGGGTGCTCTCTGCTCAGCGCCAGCATCAGCACGCCAGCACCACCACCAGCGCTAGCAGCACCCCAGAGGCCGAGGGGCGCCCAGAGACCGCGAGGAGGACCCCAAAGGTCGAGAGGCCGCCCTTAGAGACATAAAAAATACTATGTGATGAAGTCACCACATGGCCGGAGAATGGGAGGAGGTACAGGGAGATTGTGGAAGTGAAAGGGGATTGGTGGATTGTTTTTTTTTGTTGTTAATAAATGTATATTTACGTGTGAGGGTCAAATAAATTGCTTTGATGTAAAAACCAACCCCTCAAGTAAAATCTTGCGAGACGACACTAAATCCTTGGCAAAAGACTTTCTCCACAGCAGTGGATGTTCACCTTGAAGAAAACTTGTTAAATGTTGGGGAAAAAAGCATCTTTATCGGGATATCTTCTAGTTGTGCCGCAAAGCAATTGCAGTGTATGTTTGCGTGTGTATAGTATGTACATGTACTGTATGTATGTCACTTTGTCCACTATAACTCCATACACTTTATCCTGGCCGAATCACAGAGAAGGGTCCAGCTGCAGACCTAGCCTAGGAGTGGACGTGCCTCACAGTTGATGTGATGACGTCACACCAACCCACAGGCCCCTGTTGTTGTAGCGCAAACCCTAGCCCCCTCCAGTCTAGGTCTAGGGTTTCGCTACAAACATTGCTACACCCTTCTCTAAACCTACCCCTAAACCTAACCGCAAGCTAAGATGGTGCTGATAAGCAGCCTACTGGGAATTATTGCTTGATAACGGTAGAAGCGGGTGGGACATGGCAACAACAGGGGCCTGTGGGTTGATGTGTGACGTCATCACATCAACTGTGAGGCACGTCCACTCCTGGGCAAGGTCTGCAGCTGGAGCCTTTTGGAATCACAAGGCCATGAAAGATGTTACATCCCAACAGTGACATGCTGTGCAATTTTGTGGTCAAAGGTTGGCGATGAGCCAGTTAAGATGCTCATGTATACACACACTCTGGGTTGCCCTTGTTTAAAGATGACGTGTTGTGATTTCTGTAGTTTTATATTTGTTTATGAGGTGACAGTAGTTCAGTAGACCCCTTGGTGTGGTTGTTATGTGCAACGATGTCTTCCCTTTGTATTTAGGGTTTATTCCTGGAGGGTGAAACCTTGACAGTCAAACATGCCAATGGAAAAAAACAGTGGTATAGTGATCATTCCCTGCCCTAACCCCTCCCCTTATATCATACAACAAGAGCTGTGGGTGAGGTCTTCAGTTCACCACCCACCAGGCAAAGCAGGCATAGTTTATGAACTGGTGGGGGTGTCCACATAAAAACAACATTTTAACATAAAAATCTTCCTCCATATATATTAATAATAATACTTGATGATCGTGTTTTAGGGTAGAGGAAGAAAATCATGACATTCCCTTTAAAAATATTTAATGAGTCCAGAGACGTCCTTGAATAACTGTTCTTTATAATAAAAAGTACAAAAAAGGACAATCTTGTTTTATTCCACCAGTGCTGTTTGCCTTTTTGCTTAACTTTCATAGAGACGCGTGTTTCTGCCTCGTTCAGTTTCATTAGTGCATTCATGATCACAGCAGTATATTTTTTTTGGAAGGATGTACTAAAATTAATACGCAATATGGGTACTGTGCTGGTGCTTTTATTTCTTATTAAGCGCTTGTTGTTTGTTTCATAATGGCAGCTTTGGAGTAATGGAAAAAGCTAGCAAAATCTTTAATACTTTAGTCAACAGCAGTAAACGCAGTAAGAGCTGTTTTTATTTGTATTTCACATATAGCTTGCATTGTGTATTTCACGCCCCGATTTTATGACGCTGCCTGAAATTATTTAATGACAGCTTAACATCCATCGCAGTCTTGCTTTCACAGCATAGATATTATGGATGCCGTTTGACCAACGCAGCATAATACTTTTTGTAGGATTTATTGCTGCAATACGGTATTTAACAGGCTTGCGTTCGACGGGGTCCAAATTGAGATTTTTTCCAAGGAAAAGATGGACCCAGCACCTCACGTTTCAGAAGATCTTCAGCTGGAGAGTTGAGTGCTGACAGACCTGTATATTTGTGTTTTGTTTAGCAGAAGGATCGAAAATCTAAAAAAAAAAAAAAAATCCCTGCACCGGGGGTTTTCCATATTCAGTACGAATCTGTTATTGACAGCCTCGAGCCTGTGTGTGAATGCTGACTCTTATTTTTAGATGTTGTTGTGGAGATGAGAATAAACACCGGCCATGTTTTCCACAGCCACAGATCTAATGAGGAAAGACTCTTTCTTGGAGGAGCTCTCTCTCTCTTTCCCTCTCTCTCCAGGGCCGGATTTAGCCAGCCCTACTAGGGTGGGCTAGAAGAATGGCAGGGTGGGCACTATTTATACCACCATTTGATGACATTTTAGCCCCCACAGACCCCAAAACTAAAGATGCTATATCTTTTGCTTTTGCTCCACAATTTCAGGCTGGATTTGGGGAACCAAACAGTCAAACATACAGATCAAAATGACCATTAATCTTCAATATTCTCTAGTTGTGTAGACTTGGGCTAATTCAGAGGATGGATATTTTAACTCTTGAGAGTGTAAAAATGAAACCAAATGGACCCGCAAGGGTCCATTTGGTTTCATTTTTTACACTCTCAAAGAGTTACATCTGGTTAAGCAACTTTCCACCATTTAGCTGGGGACCACCTGGAACTCTCTCAAGGACCACTGGTGCTCCCCAGACCACTGGTTGAAAACCACTGATATTACCTTTCATTGGGTGGGCAGAATCCACGTTTAGCCCACCCCAGCCCCCCCTCTAGATCCGGCCCTGTCTCTCTCTCTCTCTCTCTCTGAGAGGACCACTGCGTGTGGCTCGCACTGTTTCCTGGCGCGTGTCAGTTTCCTGCGAGGGACCCACCTATTGTAAGTGGACATCCTATGTCATGACAGCTTCTCTGTGTGTGTGACTGCAGCGTCATGCCTGTGGCAGCACTGCTGTTCCCTCTGATATGAGGACCACGGGTGTGTGTGTGTGTGTGTGTGTGTGTGTGTGTGTGTGTGTGTGTGTGTGTGTGTGTGTGTGTACTCTGTATTGATGAAACAGCGCCCTGTTGATACACTAAACATTACGAGAGGTGTACAGGTGTACATAGGGACAAAGCCAGGCCTTGGATTGGTTGCACCTCTCAAATTCAAAATAGCAGATCTACAAGTTTTATGAGCAAGGACTACTTTATTAGGCACAGTATACCATAGAGCTGTACTGATTTTGTGCAGGCTATGTCTTGCAAGGATTCAAATATGGAGTAGGCCTAGAACAGTGGTTTTCAACCTTTTTCATCTCAGGGACCACCATTTATTCAGGATTTGAGCCACGGACCACCATTTGAGGATATTTTTGCCCCACAGACAACCAAAACTAATCTCTTTTGCTTTTGTCCATCTTCTAGTTGTGTTAGACTTGGGCTAATTCAGATGATGAATATTTTAACTCTTGAGAGTGTAAAAATGAAACCAAATGGACCCGCAAGGGTCTATTTGGTTTCATTTTTATGTTCTCAAGAGTTACATCTGGTTAACCAACTTAGCTGGAGACCACCTGGAACCCTCTCAGGGACCACTGGTGGTCCCCGGACCACCTGTTGAAAACCCCTGGCCTAGAATATAGACTACAATATTTTGATAGTATTGGTGTATTGGAGCTGACCCTGTGCCCAGTGAGCTGCAGTGAGGCACTTGCGAGGCAAAGCCTTCATCCAATCAGGATAGAGGGAGGTGGGGCTTCCTCCAATCAAGATCAGGCGGCCTTGGTAGCCTACTGCTGCGTGTGTTTTCTCCACTTCAGAGCCTTGGAAATAACAGAGTTACGCCAACTCCGTTCACTTCATGGCGCCAGTCCAATGGCGGCTCCTTTACATAGACTTATATTGGATAGTGACAACGAATAGTGACAGCCGGAAGTTACTGAATACATTGGAGCCTATGGGCTCGCGCGAGTACTAGAACCACATGACCAGACGATTTTCTGTCCCCTCAATGTCGCAACTCTGTCTATTTCCAAGGCTCTGCTCCACTTTAGAGCATGTGCATATCTTGTTACCGGGGTTGACCGTTTTCTCACCCCAAGTCACTAAAAGAAATGTTAGCACTAGACTTAAGTTAAATAAAAGTACCTTAGAAAGTTAGAATTGTATTTAGGTGCAGTTATACAGTACTTGGGTAAATGTACTTAGTCCCGTTCCACCACCACTTCTGAGGATACTACAAGCAGCTCTCTCCATGGAAACTCTTAGTCTTCCAGCCGTTCTCATCTGGAGGCCCTCTCAGGGGTCCAATCGTTTGCATCAGACGTGCATCACATTAATCCCTGTGGCAAAACCATGCAAGTGATCACCATAATTGCAGTCTAATGCATGCGATCTGAAACCATTATATTGCTCAACCCAAGTCCCCAGCAGACACAAAGCAGGGAGGACTGCATGCGAGAGGGTTTTCGGTCCAACGCCACGGCAGGGTAAGTCAGTTTAACGAGAGAGATGTTTTACGTTGCCCTCCGTCGACTGTAATAAAGCTTTCGGAGTGCAGTTCCAGAAACAAACACGATCATTTAAAAATGTGCCTGTCCACACCTTTGGAATTCAGCTCTACAAATCACCCCAAAGCCTCGAAAGAAGAGAAATTAGCCTATAGTTGTTGTTTTTGCTCCTGAAACAGCAGTCAGGGACCAAATCTGTTACAGTGTGACTGGCTCTAAAGTGCATTAACTAGTAGTGGGGAACCATTCATTCATTCATTCATTCATTCATTCATTCATTCATTCATTCATTCAAACCATGGTTAAGGTTTTACACTCATTTAGTTCACTCTTACGTGACCAGGAAAGCTCCAATTCCATCATATTACCCAGAGCTGTCTTGTCCGACTGCACAATTAATGTATCTATCGTGATAGAACTACAGCTGCATTCTCAGGTTTTCCAGAAGTTCCCATTTTCAAGCGTTTCAGCTTGAAACAGCTCGAGGCAGCTGTGATCAAAGGCCAACTATTCGGCAGTTACCAGTATTGACCACCAGGAGGTGCTAGGCCTCAACAACTCCCCAGACCTCAAAAGGCCACTGATGTTCCACTACAAGACAAGTCAGGATCGTCATGATGACCCCTGGAAAGTAACTCATGAAACGTCAGCACCCCTAGCACTGCCTGTCTCGTGAGTATTTTACTCTTTAAGGTTGCTTGATCATTTTAACAGTAGAGGTTAATTTCCTCTTGTTCCCAGGGGCGGATCTATGCATGGGCAAGGGGGGGCAATGCCTCCCTAAATGCCCTGACTGTCTGCCCCACCAAACACGATGGCAAGCAATACAACCCAATATATTTCAAATTAAAGTGCTTATAATTAAAACAAAATTGAAACACTACTACTGCTACTAACTAACTACAGCTGTGGCACAATTAAACCAACAGCATTTCATCATTGAAAACAGAAAACTCTCTGAGTCAGAGCTTTAGCTTTATGCATGCTGCATGTCTGTTGCAACTTCAACAACAACTGATGCTATTATTGATACTTTACTTGCCTAATAAAAGTCCTGTAACCAAAAGTGGTTACCCCCCCATTGGTAAATGTTATATCCGCCCATGCTTGCTCCCCTAGGATGTGTTTGATGATGTGGACATATGATTTTAAAAGGACAGCCATATGGAGAACCGATTTATTTACATTTTTAGCAATCAGTCTTATTTCTCCTGCTCATTGAAGGATGGAGGTAATCTAGGTGGTCTTTCGTTCAGCCCACGCTCCAACACGGTACATGACATTCCTCTAACCTTCCACGGTCAGTTAGCATGGCCGCTTGAATTTTACAGTGCACCTCTTCCCCTTGGATTTCACTTACGATTGCACATAAAGTAGGCTTACAGTACAGTACAGTAACAGTACTTTAACATGCAATATAGTTCAATACGACACATCACAGTACCGTGCAATAAAGTACAAGTACAGTATGGTACAGTAATAAAGTACAGCACAGCGTACGATGGCACAGTACAACAAAGTGCAGCCTTTTTGCGTGAAATGTGGGCATCTCTTCCTCTTTGCTGTAGCCAACGATTGTTCATTTAAAGGACCACTTCACCACTTTTCAATGTATCTTCATATAATAGGTCCTCACTAATGTATATGATAAAATACCACTATTTTAAGTAAGTATTTATATTTTTATTCTCGGGAGAACGATGGCTGCCCACCCTAGCTGTGACCAATGCTGCCAGATTTTGCAAACAGAAACAAGAGGCCAGGTCTATGAAAATGTGTTTTACCGCTTTACATCAGCTATTTGGAAATAGCAGATCTACAACTTCACTGTGACACATTGTGAGGTTTTACAATTTAGGCATTTAGCAGACAAGAGAATATAAGTAATATAAATATATACTCTATACACTAGGGAGAGAGTGCAAAGTGGAAATGCAAATTTGGAGCTGAAGACTGAAGGAGAGGAGGAATTTCATAAAGCAGGGTGAATTGATGACATTATGAGGCCAAAATCAAACAAGCGGTTACTGAGAGCAATTTCCATTAAAGCTCCAAAAGATATGAAAGCCTGATTGTTCAAACGCGGTTATTTGTGGGGATAGAAAACACACATGGGCGCACCAAAAACAAAACAAAAAAAAAAAAGTTTAATTTCATGTTATTCTCCCTTTAATGAAGGTTATGCTTGTCTCCCTGTATTGGATTATCTGTGCGAGAAGCAGGCGGGCAGAGTTGTAGGGTTGGACCAGAATGTGAAGATATGCAGCCAGAAGGGAGAAGAGATATGGAGCCCGAGGGGAGAAGAGTCTGGGACATGTGGAGCATCGTCCCAGCTGTGAAGGTTCGGCCTGCCTCCCTATTTATATGGGGGTGCCATACTGTAGCTACTGTACTGTATATGGTTGCTCTGTACTCAGCGTCAGTGTTTGTACTCAACAACCCGAGAGACAATGGAGGTAGCAGAGATTTTGTGTGTTTGTGTGTGTATGTGTGTGTGTGTGTGTGTGTGTGTGTGTGTGTGTGTGTGTGTGCGGGGGGGGGGGGTCATGATCATTTTTGGCTGGTCCAAGACCAAGCCAAGCTGCGGCATTCCGGATCGATCAGGAGAGGCTAAAGTGCACAACGCCGGTAGGCAAGAAATCTTTTAGATCTGTTCGTTTCGTAACATATTGAGAATAAATTGAAATATTTCGAATAGTTCTGGCACGAAACGGGGTATCACTGATGTAGGCTGTTCTTGTGGAGCGATTGTGAAACTCTCTTGCATTCCTTTCCGATAGCCAATGTAAGCCCACTTGTGAGTGTGACGACGCGGGCTGTCGATGCAGGAGCAGATGCTGGAGAGACAGCCTTGATCTGCAGCCCACGCTCAGGTTAATGATAGATGACCTCATCATAGGGCTAGCGAGGAACGAGCAGAATTAACCACCGCAGAAGATTTGGACTTGGACTGTGTTTGTGCGTGCACATGCGTCCGTGGGTGTAACAGGGGCGGATCTAGGCATGGGCATGGGGGGGCAATGCCCCCTTAAATGCCCTGACTGCCCCACCAAACATGATGGCATGCAAAACAACCCAAGATGATACCCAAGAAATTCAAGTGGCTTATATTTAAAATGATTTGAAACACTACTACTGCTACTAACTAACTACAACTGTGTCAACACTAAACCAACCAGCATTTCTTCATTGAAAACAGAAAACTCTCTGAGTCAGATTTTTAGCTTTACGCATGCTGCGTGTCCGTTGCAACTTCAACAACAACTGATGTTATTATTGATGCTTGTACTTGACTAATAAAAGTCCTGTAACCGAAAATGGTACGGGTGCGACTTCGCCGCCATACCATTTTCTCCTGCCCCTCCCCAATTGGGAAATGTTACATCCGCCCCTGGCGTGCGTGCGTGAAGTGAGATTGCAATGCAATCTTCTAGTGCTTGTCCTGCGTCGAGGAACACCCCCATGTTCTCTGTTTACACCCTCAGCAACCGATACAGACACAGTCCAAACTCCTCAACTCTTGGAAGCGTGCTGTCTGCTATTACTCTAATTTTCCCTTTGCACTGACTGACTTGAGATGGGCTGGCCGTTTTGCAGGCCTTTTTTGTCGGGCTCTCCTTATCTGCTCCTCTTTCCACCCATGGTAATTGAGAGTGGCTGTAGGCCAGTGAAAGTCAAGAAAGGGTGGGTTTGAGGAGGGGTGGTGGTGGTGGTGGGGGTATTTGGAAGGAGGAGGTAGAGGAACAGAGAGAGAGACAGACAGACAGAACTGCTGGACTGGGCAGGCTTTTTCATTCACCAGTGAAACATGTGCATTTTGCTCCCCAAACTCCAGGACTCTGCTGCAGTGCATTGACCACAGGCTATCAATGAAAGGATTAAGGGGGGGTTGGATCCTAACCTCTGGTAATTTGTTTTTTTCCCTTTGTTTCTTTGTCTTTTCTATGCATTTTTGCAAATGCTGCGAGAATTATTTACTTTATTTAGTGGGTAACACTAAATGCAGAATGATGAAATACAGTATGCACGTCAGTGCATCAGCATGACCGACGACTAGTGTGTATTTGTTGCGTTTGACTGCAGATTTCAGGGGGATTGTTTTTGCAAATGTGCATTAGCTTCAGTCATTGGTTATAGTATTAAGTTCTGGTTGCAGTATAGCCACATATTGAAGACATTAAGGTTATCAGTCCCTTGTTTGTGCCGCTGTCATGCAAAGAATGAATGGAATTATTTCATTGATGTTTTCTGGCTGCTTCACCAACTCATAAAAGGATGTTCCATGCTCATCTCTTCTGACTATAAAGACAATAGCACTGCTTTTATTATGCATGAGATGTTGTGAATTATTTGCTTTATATGTATCAATATGGTTGGAACGTGTTTGACAATAAGTTTAGGAGGTGCAAGGCATAAGTGAAGAAACCAGATTATAGCTTGGAAATATTAGAATTGATTTTGAGAAAGCACTGTTCTGGCTTTCCTCGCCTACAAAAACAAAACCATGGAGGCAATCTATTTTCCAGTATCTTGGCAGAGTTGTCGTATTGATTTTGGAGTAGCATAGGATCATATTAACACGTTTATAGCGGTTGTGTACAGCATTTTACGGGAAATTTAGGACTGCAGGTGCTGATCTGAAGAATTCCCAAATTTGTATCCTCTAAAGAGAAATGGGTCTAAGGATTATGCGGCTAAAGGCCAGTGTGAGAGATGTGAAGGTAAACTTTACAATATGTGGTCAAAATGTGTGGCATGTTATGAGTAGCTTAAGTTCCTCTATTCCAGAACCTGTAAAACATTACCTGGTGCAGTGGGAGGCACCAACCGACTACTATAGGACATGTCCAGCTGGAACGAAAGTATGCTTCAAGCAAGAGCCCAAACACAACTTCCCCTATTGGCGTTTGTTGTCATGTTTAGGCTGTGGGTGCTGGCAACGTCGTCTTCCTCAAAGTGTTGATGTTGGTTTTCAAAAAAGGGGGATTATTCCATGCCCTGAATACCAGCCTGACATGACGTCATCGTCGCAAACCCGCCAGGGCCAAAACCCATAAAGTGTCTGCGCTACCCCTATAACACCAGAGGTCACGGACTAGGCTGTATAGTGCAGACAAAATGCCATATGGAGAATGATACTGGTCTGCTAGACAAGTGTGCTGCTGCTGGTAGATCTAGCTGGAAGGCTTTACTACATCCTGCACGATTTTTGTTAGGATTCCTACGTCATGCAGAATGTAGCCTTCATAGGAAAAGTAATGCTGCATCTTGACAACTTTCTTGTCAAATTAATACTATTTTTTTCATCCCATTCTTGGACAAAGGTAGCATCTCCTTCATCATAGTACATGTGTTTGGTCGCCGTCCAAAGGCTAGAACTTCTTTCACTGTCTGACGGGGCAAATGAATTCCATGTGGCTCCAGCCGCGGAGGTGTAGAAACACTTGAGTTTGGGGGGAAGTCAGTGGAGAGGAAAGTCATGCCGACTGGCCCATGTCAGTGGTGGTGCGTTCCAGCAGCCTCCCCCAGCACCGTGTCAAGGCAGAGCACATGGAGAAAATGGCCCTCGCTGCACAAACCGTGGCAGGCAGCTTTAGCGGCATGTTGAGCTGTGTTCCTTCAACTCGCGAGCTTACATGATGGAAAAACACAATCATGTTATGGATCTGACAACAGCTTGGCCATGCACACAGCCACAATAACGCGGCGGGGGCCAAGAGTTTTTTAATCTTGTGTGCGCCATCAAGCCTAGTTCAGAGCAAAGATTCGCGATGAGGAGAGTGAGGTTTTTAAAAGCGGTTTCTATTGCATCATACGATGGTATTGTGGACCTAAAGGTGTGTGCTTTGTTGTTGCTCAGCTATTTCCGGCCACACAAGACTGCCATAGCCTGGGCGTCTATCCATCTCTTCAAGTTGACCTTTACATGTCATGTTAAGTTAATGGCTAAAGTAATGTCATGTAAATGGTCAATTTCTGTCAAATTCCTCCTACAGATTACTCCTCCTTTGTAGTCTATCTGTTCCTAATTTATGGCTTCTTCCTTTTATAATGTCAGCTGTTTCTTTCTATTGCTGGAAACTACTATAAAATGTAGTTTCCTAAAGCAGCCACAGAGAAACTAAATATGATTAAATGTCTGATGTCTACTCACATGCCCAGCACAATGATTCCTGAAACCTGGCAATGCCGATAGCTGACAACCTTAACCAGTCTCTCCAATGAATATGACAAGCATTTTATGAGTGTCTATGGCTTTTCAAAACTCCATTCCATCTCTAATTCCATTAGCATGGACATAACCCCCCATTGTACTTGTAGGCTGTGATTACCTCTTGTTTCCAGCACATGCCATAGTTCCACTTTCAGATGAACTGTGCGGACTGCATGTTTTTTATGTAACATGTTATGTTTTGTAGGTGACTTTAACTGATATTAATTTTCCTTGATGTGTATCATTCTTGTCTTAAAGTAAGGCTGTTGAAAAATAACGAGTTAATGGGATTAAATGAATTTTGTTGGGCAATCTGATTAAAAAATTTAATGTAATTAGCTCATGTGCACACTGACTCAACCAACTGAGCATTTTCTCATTGAAAAAATGGGTAGAGCAGGGTTTTACGGAGACATATAGCTGTGTGTCTCCCTGTAACCATAGCCATGGAGTATAACACAAGGGATCAACAAGCATTGGAGGCTTGTAGATCACCTATTTTGATTTAAAAGATAAACTGATCTTTTTTCCCCCAGATTATCTTTCTTTTTTAAATGCTCAGGAAATGTTCATTTTTTAAATGTACAGGAAAACATGGCATATTTTGGACAAAGTTCGAATGGTGATTAATCATGATTAAATGAGTTATGAATCTGTGAATAATCTGATTAAACGTTTGAATCATTCAACAGCCCTACTTAAAAGTTAACACCTTAAATCAAAGGCACTTCCAATGGCCTTTACTCATGACACTTGTTCAGCGTCTTGTCCCTGCGTGAAATTTGGTAACAAATGATTAGAAATAAGTCACATTTTGATCACAACATATACGTTGCCTGGGACTTTTAGTGGTACAGGACGCCCACAGTCTTCCAGTATAACAGTGGCAAGTGTGCTACCAAATCAAATAAATGGAGAACGATCCTTAACAATAGTCTGAGGTGTTAACTCTTGCCGAGGTAAGAATGCCACGATGCACATGTCATGAAAGCTGATATTGTTCATTCTGTCATCAGCAGTACAATGCATGTGTTTCCCCTCTTCCTGTAGGTGCACAATTGGAGCTTGGTACTTCTGCATAATGGGTTACAAAAGCAGATCCATGCATTGTGTCTTGCAGTGTGTATGCTTCGTGCTGCTCCATTTGCTTAGTACAGCACAAGATGATGGCATAAGAAGTAAGAACGCTTCTGTCTTCACTTTCCTGACACTTTTCGATCCATGTTGTCCATTCTTTAACCCTTTAGTGTACTGAACGCGTTTTGGTGTTCTAAGCATTATGTTTTAACTATTGAAAAATAGCAGATCTACAAGCTCATAGCGCGCCACCGAGTGGCGCGCTATGAGCTTGTATCTCTGCTATTTTTGAAAAATCGTGAAAACGTGGTGCAAACCTTTGAATATTATGTTATTCAGAAACTAGAAATCGAGACAGGACACACTGTACTTTCAAACATGTCTGAAAACAAGTACTGCATTGCATTTTCCTTCAATGTATTGCTTTAATGTTGCATGCGAACAATATGTCCTTCAAAGTGAGAGCATATATTGCTCTTTTATCAGCTCTGAAAGACATTGTTTATTGGCACTCATACCGTTGTGTCTTTATCTCCTGTTTAGGTTGTAGGACCGCGCCATGCGATTTGGTCTTTATAGTAGATGGCTCATGGAGTGTAGAAGATAACAATTTCGATATAGTTAAGGGATGGCTAGTCAACATAACGCAAAGCTTCAACATCGGAGAAAAGTTCACCCAAGTCGGAGTGGTCCAGTACAGTGACGATCCCGTGCTAGAAATACCTCTGGGCAAACACTTCTCCAACTCCGATCTCCTCAAAGCCATGCAGAACATTGACTACATGGGCGGGAACACGCGCACGGGGACGGCCATCAAGTTCGCTACGGACAGACTGTTTGGCCTCTCCGAACGGGGCCCGAAAGGCATCGCCAGGATCGCCGTCGTCCTCACAGACGGCAAGTCTCAAGACGAGGTGATGAAGGCTGCGGAGGCGGCGAGGAAAAAAGGAATAATCCTCTTTGCGATCGGCGTCGGGCCCGCGCAGGAGGCCGAGCTGAGAGAGATCGCAAACAAGCCGCCCTCGTCCTACGTGTTCTACGTGGAGGACTTCAAAGGCATCGTCAAGATCCGCCAGGTCATACGACAAAAACTGTGCGAAGGTATATGCACTTTTTACACAAGTGAATGGGGATGCATGTTCATTAAGGCTAACAGGCCTTAATCAACTGCCACCATTAAAGGCAACTCCACATCTTGTCTTGACTAACTGAGTTAATTATCTAGACGATTAACTGCTTATGATACTGTAAGTGCATAACTGCATATGGTGGCAATTATGTGAGCTTCTAGCTCGTTCTGTTTAATGTGTGCAGCATCGGGAATCCAAATAATAGGTCTTGTTTACAGCCTTGTTGAATACAACATAAAACGCTTTTCCCAAACCACATCTCTACTGTTTTTTTTAGTAAAACCAATGCAGACTTGTATTTACAATTCAAACAAAAAAAGATTATTATGCAGTCATGTTTCTGATATGACAGTTATGACTGAAGAATTTGTTTCTTTTCTTTTTTCCCCTCTCTGTTGTTATATCTCTGTTATTCCATGGTCCGTTGCAGAGCTTGTTTGCCCGACAAGAATACCTGTAGAGTCGCAAGACGAGGATATCAAGGGATTCGACCTTCTGAGGCATCTGAACTTGGCCAAAAAAGCTAAGAAGACACAGGGGACATACAGTGGCACTAAAGCCTATGAAGTCACATCTCGCATGGACCTTAGCGAAGACACAAGGTAAACAAAACTGTACTTAGTTGGAACCACTTGAGAGAGGCTCATTGTCATCAGGGGCGGATCTAGGCATGGGCATGGGGGGGGCAATGCCCCCCTAAATAGCCAGTCTGCCCGCCCCCCCACCAAACACGATGCCATGCAAAACAACCCAATATTTCAAATTAAAGTGCTTATATTTAAAATGAGTTGAAACACTACTACTGCTACTAACTAAGTACAATTTTTGGCACCACTAAACCAACAGCATTTCATCACTGAAAACAGAAAACTCTCTGAGTCAGACCTTTAGCTTTATGCATGCTGCGTGTCTGTCGCAACTTCAACAACAACTGATGTTATTATTGATGCTTTACTTGACTAATACAAGTCCTGTAACCGAAAATGGTATGGGTGCCCCCATACCATATTCTCTTGCCCCTCCAACATGTTCTCTTGCCCCCCCCAAATGGGACACGTTACATCCGCCCCTGATTGTCATCCATGTATTCAAATATGACTTTTTTTTCTCCACACCTTTCTACACCTGACCCTGCCATAAGGGCATTATTCCCAGATGGTCTCCCTCCATCCTACGTTTTTGTGGCCACCTTGAAGTATAAGGGAGGCGTGGCCACTGAAGACTGGGATCTGTGGAGAGTCCAGACTAAAGACGACAAGCCGCAGATGGCAGTGACGCTGCGCGGATTAGACCACAAGATCCTGTTCACCACCACCAGCCAAGGACCCAGCGGAACTCAAACGGTTGTTTTCTCTTCGCAGACAGCAAAGGTAAATCAAGCACAAATGTATATGAATATGAAACTCAGTCAAATCACACTAAACATGCAGTGCATTGGGCTACACTGAGACATGACGCACAGTGTGAGCTTAGAAAATAATCAAACATCGTTGACACATGTTATTAACTATGTTTGTAGCTTTGCACCGAGAATACTTACATTTTACATGTGTACAAACATGACATGCTGCCGAAGATGTGGAGTTAACCCTCTTTCTTGATCCTGTCATTTATGCTGACACCATTGTGGCAGTGCCTTACCACAAGGACCCACTATGATCACTATTTTTGACCTAATTTACAGTAATCGATCAATCACTCAAGATATTGCACATGCACACGCTCTATAGTGGGGGGGGGGCAGCAACAGACCAACAGCATCTGCACCAAAGCCTGCCCTGCTTGATCGTCAATGAAGCTTCCCCCTCTCTGATTGGATGAAGGCTTTGCCACCCAAAGCCCATACTGAAACTAGTGTTTCTTGACCTCTGTGGTTCACTGGTGACTAAGAGGAACTCTTTATATGGTCAGCACACTCTATAGTAGGGAGGATTATCACAAAAGAAGAAAAAAAGTGATATTTGAATACAGTGAAATCACTGGAAATACCTTTAAATGATCAGTGAATTGAACACTTTTAGACCACATCCGTGGTCATTATATATGGCCATACCCGACAATGCTTCCTGTAAACCAGGGCTTTTCATTCAACCTTTTTGACACCAGGGACCACCATTTATTCAGCATTTGAGCCACGGACCACCGTTTTATGACATTTTAGCCCCAAAGACCTAAAACTAAAGATTTGTGTTTTGTTTTGTCCACAATTCCAGGCTGGATTTTGCAAACACAACAGTGTAGACTTCTTGACTAAATAGTGCCTCAGATGATGGATATTTTAACTCTTGAGAGTGTGAAAATGAAACCAAATGGACCCGCAAGGGTCCATTTGGTTTCATTTTTACATTCTCATCATGCCCTGATTACAGTCAGAAATACATTTTTAATACCATTCTGGCATCCAGATAGCACGGTGTAAACTTACATTTGGTGGAAATAAGCCTACTAATCATTCAATCATTCCTACTAATCAAGTTGATTTTTAAATACACTAAAACCCTACTGTACATTGGTGACAGCGGTCCAACTGAGGGTCTACTTGGTCCACTAAAAGCTCAGGATATAAGGCAATGTGCTGTGATGCTGGAATATTTGCTGTTCTCACCAAAATGTCTATTTTTTTTTCTGAATGTTCTCCTATTATTACATGCCCTGGATAACAAGACACAGAACATTGTACTGTCTGAAATCAACCATAATTATTTCAGACTGGCCGCTTGCTCTTAATTGTTTCCTTAGAGGGGTTGGATATCTCACAATACTAGCCACCGTTATGTTATAATAGAAGAAATAATAATGAACGCCGCCGCCGTTAGGCGATGCCAAACCAAAGCCTTTGCCCAAGCTCTGGACATTTTCCCCTTCGAGATTTCCGCACATTCTCAATCTTGCTTTCACACGTTCACACTTTCTACGGTTCAAATCATTTCATGCTCTCTAAATCAGTGATCCTTGCTACTTTACTACGCAGTAATTCCTCTCTGCACGATTCCCAGACAGTTAGACTTTTTGTTCTATTTTCTTGTGGCGTTGCTGTCTACCTCAAAACAAGGATTTGCTACGATATATCTCTTGTGATATCTAAACACTAGTGTGTGCTACCGGGTTCATGACACTTTTCCAATTCTTTTTGTCATTAAAAAGATCCTGTTTGATGAGAAGTGGCACCAACTACGGCTGCTGGTAACAGAAGAAGACGTCACTCTCTACGTGGACAACCTGGAAATTGAAACGCTGCCACTGGAACCCTCCGTCGGCATCTTTGTTAATGGAAAGACACAAGTCGGAAAATACGTAAACAAAGAATCAACAGTACCGGTAAGGTTATTATCAACAATAATTGTGATTTTCAGGGGTGCCCAATGTTGGTCAAAATAGCAATTCTTCTACATTGTCTAAATGTGTAGATTCTTGAAAATTAGGTAATTCAGATTTTGAGAGTGTAAAATGAAAGCAAACGGACCCTTTCGGGTCCGTTTGGTTTCATTTTACGTTTCATTTTACGATCTCAAGAGTTACAGATCTAAAAGGGTCCATTTGGTTACCAATGGTCCTTTCTAGTAAGGAAGGAGGACTCTATCATAGGAGGTAAAATGGTGAAAAACAAGGGTTTTATCTCTGGCGCCTGTCAACCAATTTCGCCCCAACTCACCAGCAAAAAAGCACCAGATTTTCCGCCAGGAGTTTTTCCACTAATTTTGGCACTAGGGGGGTCTGAAAAAGAGCTAAATATAGTGACAAATGTGCCAAGTTGGCAACACTGCACTTTCCTGTCTGTCTTCACTACCAATAAAAAAACAAGTAAATAGATTATTTGTGGTAACTGTAATGTTCAGACATGAATTTCTCTCTCTCTTTTATTTATTTTTTCTTAATAGTGATTCAACTTGTGCGAGGGCCAACTCACTGTGGAAGCATGTTTCTAGACTTTTACAGCTGTTTAGTCTGAAACATGCTTGGCTCAGAGAACAAGAAATCCTTGGCAATACAGGAGCATATTTGACCCCTGGGTCTTATGCTTTGCTTTATTTGGCTCTGGAAGCCTTCTTCCGGTGCAAAGAACTCTGGTCTGGATGCTCAATAACTCAAATAATCATCTTTTTATATACAATTTTGTACATTTGCTGTATACTTGATGCTGATTGTTAACTCAAATCAAATTGCAATTTTAAATTAAAATAATTATAATACCAGAACACAAATCTCATATACTATGGCAGCCTACTGTGATATCAGGCCTGATTCTGACTGAAACACTAATATAAACAACATCCATCCATTCATCTTAGGATTGTTCTCAGAGTAAGATCGCAGGAGTTGTAGCAGTTTCCTGCAGAGAATCCCAGATTTCCATTTCCCCGGCCAGATATTAGGAAGTTCTAACTGGAGGATAGGGTTTCTAGGCCAGCGTGGCGATATAATCAACAATAAGGAATAAAAATACAGCTGTTAATAATTTTGGATATAGTAATTCAATAATATAATTACTATTGTTTATGAAAGATCATATTTCTTACTTAGGCCGATAGCCAAGCGTGGATTATATAACATCAATCAAATCTACACAATTGACAATGGCAATTCAATTCAATTCAATTCAAAGGCTCTTTATTGGCATAGAAAACAAACGTTTACATTGCCAAAGCAAGTGACAATGTCACTGTCGTTCCCATAGCTAACTCTTGGCTTACTATAAACTTAACCCTGACCGATTTGGCTGGTCAATTCAAGCCAGCATTCTGGGTGGATATACCGCTACACACAGAGGTATTTTAACATGTTCAGAAGCATCCTCCAGAAACTCCCTCCAGAAACTCTATTGGAGTTGGATATTTCTTTATCCTTTTTCAAACTGGCAAAGGTTAATTCCTCACTCTGTGATTTCGTCAACTCTATGTCTGTATCTAAAACAGGAAAATTCATATGGAAATACCAAAATGACATCATGTTTACATTGTGCTAATTATTTATGAAACAGACTATATATAGTATATAGTATGTACCAAAAATAGCCAATGTACAAGTTTGCAACATATACAGCTCATATGTTATTTTGGACACACTGGAGCCTGCTCTTTATACTAACTGGAGTTAATATTACGTTGTATGTGCAGATCCAAGCACAAGCACCATAAATTATATAGTTCTAATGTTGCCCCTACATGTTTACCTCCCCGCCCCCCTCTAGCAATATGTCAAATATTGAATAAAAATGTGCACACTTTAAACAAAAAAAAAAAAAAAAAGGTAACTGGACTTAGATTTTTACATAAAAAGGCCATAGACTTGTAGGAGCCGACCCATTACTTCTCTTGTGCAAACATTAATACAAGATGCTGCCAAAAGAAAGAAAGTAAGAAAGAGAAACAGAGTATATTGAAAGCTGCAGGGGTACGTTTTCTCTTGGCCTGTTTTAGATCCTACTAAAGCAAGTTTGTTTTTTCCTTGTTTTTTCTATTAAACCATTAAGCCAATTCCCCTAGTGCTTGGCTGTCACTGCCGCGTGTGTAGACACTAGACAACCACTACACTACAGACTCCCTGTGGTAGAGCTATGGATGGCTCTTCTCCATCCAACACACTTTGTTTTTGGGCTGTCTCTTCTGCCCTCTCTCCAGCTGCTTTCCCTGTCTCTTCATGCTCCCAGGGGCGGATTTAACATGTCCCATTTGGGGGGGGCAAGAGAACATGTTGGAGGGGCAAGAGAAAATGGTATGGGGGCGGCTTCATCGCCCGTGGCGCGAAGAAGTCGCACCCATACCATTTTCGGTTACAGGGGTTCTCAACCTTTTACATCCCAGGGACCACCATTTATTCAGGATTTGATTTCCCACGGACCACCATTTGAGGACATTTTAGCCCCACAGACCCCAAAACTAAAGATTTATTTAGCTTTTGTCCACAATTCCAGGCTGGATTTGAGAAACAAAACAAGCAAAACATACATTCCAAAATGGCTAATTCAGGTGATGAATATTTTAACTCTTGAGAGTGTAAACATGAAACCAAATGGACCCGCCAGGGTCCATTTGGTTTCATTTTTACATTCTCAAGAGTTACATCTGGTTAACCAACTTAGCTGGGGACCACCTGGAACCCTCTCAGGGACCACTGGTGGTCCCTGGACCACCTGTTGAAAACCCCGGAAGTAAAGCATCAATAATAACATCAGTTGTTGTTGAAGTTGCAACAGACACGCAGCATGCATAAAGCTAAAGGTCTGACTCAGAGAGTTTTCTGTTTTCAATGATGAAATGCTGTTGGTTTAGTGGTGCCACAGCTGTAGTTAGTTAGTAGCAGCAGTAGTGTTTCAAATCATTTTAAATATAAGCACTTGGGGGTGCAGACTGGGTATTTAGGGGGGCATTGCCCCAACCCACCCCTCCATGCCCAATGCCTAGATCCGCCCCTGCTCTTCATGCTCCCGTCTCAGTGTCTCGCCTTCAGGTGTTCTTAGGCTGCACTCTCTTCCACTTCCCCTGAGGTTTCCAAGCCAAAGCCTGGCATGCAGTACTGGCTGTCGGCTTCCTCTGGGTGTGACCCATCCATCCTCACTTTCTCATCATCTGTTTATTCACTGCCTCCTCCTCCTCCTCCTGACTCCCTTTTAGTCAGAGTTCCTCAGTTCTATCCAGGGGCAGATCTAGGCATGGGCATGGGGGGGCAATGCCCCCCCTAAATGCCCAGACTGCCCCACCAAACATGATGGCATGCAAAACAACCCAAGATATTTCAAATTAAAGTGATGTGATTATTGATGCTTAGTTGCCTAATAAAAGTCCTGTAACTGAAAATGGTATGGGTGCGGCTTCATCGCCTTCGCGCCACAGGCGATGAAGCCGCCCCATACCATTTTCTCCTGCCCCCCCCCCCCCCCCCCCCCATTGGGAAATGTTACATCCGCCCCTGGTTCTATCTCTTGTTTGAGACAACCTTAAATTATGTCTATTGCTTAAGGAGTAACGCAGATGGATTACAAAAAAAAAGTTGTACACGGTTGCAGGGGTCGACATTATAATTGGCCCGATGGCCCGAAACAGGTTTGAAAACACGTGCGGACCACCAGATGGCGCCCTATACTGGCCCGATGGGGCCAGTGGTGCACATTTGTTGTACAAACTTTTGTTGTATGGTCGCCATGACAACCTGTATTAGTCTTTGATCTTGGGTCAAAAAAGGTTGGGCACCCCTGATATACATATTGTATTATTATTTTTATTTCACAATATGTTGGTGTTTTGTAATTGTTTAAGTTTTATTTATATTTTGTTTATTAGCACAAAAAATATTTTAGGCATTCTGCATTGTATATGGGTCAGCTTGCTGAACGGTCTACTGGTTTTGACCCCCATGAAAAGAGTGCTGTTAACTTGAATGCATTTAATGCATTAATAAATGGTGGTCTTTTTTGCAGACTATGGGGATCGATTACCTGGGCCAGTGGTTACAGTTGTGGGGCCAGTGATTCTTAAAAGCCACTGGCCCGAAGGGCCAGTGGCAAATTTCCCTTAATGTCTACCCCTGCATTTATTACTCACAAGTTGAAGTCACAGAAAACTCAAATTATCATGGGGAAGCCTACTGTATATCTTGGCCTGAGCCTGAAACTGTAGCACTGTTAAAGGGATACTTCACTATTTTTTGATTTTTGCTAAAATATATTAATGACATTTTGGAGATTTAAAATGCTCTCCAGGGTGCCTTGTTTACTGTGTGTATGTGTGTAAACGCTGTAAAAAATAACAAGTTAATGGCAATAATCAATTATGTTGATTTACGGTATCTGATTAAATCTTTAACACAATTAACTGATGTGCACACTGAGTCAACCCACTGGGCATTTTCTCATTGAAAAAATGGGTAGAGCACGGTTTTATGGTGACATATAGCTGTGTGTCTCCCTGTACAGGAAAACATGGCATGTTTTGGATATATTTGAATGGTGATTAATCATGATTAATCATGATTCAAAATTAAAATCACAATGACCGCTTCATAATTAATTTTGAAGCGGTCATTATTCTGATTAAAATTTTGAATCATTGAAACAACAACCCTTATATACAGTATATACAGTATATGCACAGAGCGTACATAGGCTACATACACTGGTGACATCTTATTGCCTACCACCGTATAGAGGTCTGAGTTCTCCTCCCAACAGCGATACCCCAGCTTGGCTAGGATTTTCATGACAGACATATTAACATAAATAGTTTTGTAATCTCACTTCCTTCACATGTGTTAGCAATGATACAACGTGTTTATGTTCCATTCAGGAGTCAGGATGCTGCTTTTTGTGGTAACTAATTATGGATGCCGGCTCACTGGTTCTGTTACACTAATGGGAAGACGGCCTCCCTAGTCTCATTAGTAACACCTGTGAAGGAAGTAAGATCCAGTCCCTTTAAATCAGTATTACATGAGAGGGTGCATGCTTTAATGTGATTTCATTCACTCCTGCGGTCCACTTCTGCGATGGGAAGTGGATGAAATGACGTTAAAGAACACACTCGAGTGTAATATTGCAATTCTACAACAGAAAATGTATTTCAATGACAGATACAGTCACACAACGACAAATATAAGCCTAGCCACTGAGTCTGCTGCACTCTGAGAGAAAAACACAAGCTGAAATTGTTGTATTGATGTTGTATTGATTTGGCGTGGCGGTGGTTTAAGTACAGTAACTGCATGTGACCTGTTTCGACCAATGTTATGTTCATGTTCTTCTCCGTTTGGAATGCTGTAGTCTTGAACCCTCTCTAGTATGTGCTTGGTTTATCATTCAACTATCAGATTTATTACAGGACATAAATATGACATTCATCACTGAGCACTTATGGTATACGGTGAAGTGTATGTTTTGTTTGCCATCTCTTTCAAAGAGAGGACAGTGCCGGTGACATTTGTTTTGTGCTTATAAGACCATTACAGCTAAGATTTAATCATGATTTTTTCAATTTGTGATTTAGTTTGAACTCCAGAAACTCCGTATCTACTGTGACCCAGAGCAGAATGAACGCGAGTCTGCATGTGAAATTCCTGGAGTGGTGAGTACAATTATCAGTTGTTGGTGTCACATGCCAGAAATATAAGCTCAGAATACCTAGCTATGCAATGTGTTGTGTTACGAGCTTGTAGATCTGTAATTGATGTCATGCAACACCAGTGTGAAACCAGCCTGGATCCAAGCCCATAGATGCGGCCCAGCTAGGCTAAAAGTAACTATAAATTCTACAGTTTGCTGAATGCACTAACCCTAATACAATAACCAAGCCATATCCAAGAACAAACACCAACACATTTTAGACTAAATGCTGATTTGACTATCACTGAATCATTCTTCATTCTATTGCAGCATTTATTCAATGCCTTGTGAGGTCACCTCTCCATACCACTACCGTTAAAGGGGAATTCCACCAATTTTCAAAGTTGGACCCTAGCGGGTCCATTTGGTTCCATTTGTACCCTCTCAGGAAAAAGGGGTCTGAAAGAAAAATCATTAACACGGTGGAATACATCTTGATGATGTCATCAGATATTTCATCATGATTTTTTCAGATCTTCATTTTTTAGGAAACACAGAATGGGGGAACTTTTTTTTTTATCATGTTCACCCAGCACCTCTAGGGCATACTAATGCCATATTAGAATATGTTGAAAATGGGTTTAATTCGCCTTTAATGGCCACACCTATGGTCATGCTTCATGAGTTCTCGCTATCCAGCCGGCAGCTACTCTGCATCTGACCTCAAACCTCACTTAGATCTCCATATATGGAGAAACCTTGTACACTCAAGACAAGCTCCATATATGGCCAGTAAACAATTCATTCCATATGTTGATCTGATTGCCCCATGCCAAAGCCCTACTCGCCTAGCAGTCTGCCGTCACCCAGGCGGATGCAAGGGTGAGGTTGCTTCTCAACCTCAGGGCAGCTTGCTGCTTTAGTACTGAACAGAACAATAGAAATATAGCAGCATGACTGCAGTTTATGGCACAATAGAATTGATTTATGTTGCCATTGTGGAAGAAACACTTTATTATACGTGTCTTTTTTTGGATCAAGCTCAAGCCTATTGCACGCCATACGCACAGGCGCTCTACTGTTGGGCTATAATTTATATTATTTGGTTCGTTGCAGTGCTCCAATAGTGCTCCAATAGACCATACGGAACCGACTCAGGAACCCTGCGCTTGTCCCCCTGGGCCTCCTGGAATCCCAGGCTTGAAGGTAAGCTTTGAAAGACTGAATTTCTTAAGATCTGGAAAGATCGGTCTCTTAAGATCTTAAGCTGCGATCCCCCAATTCCCCCAGCCTGATTCGGTGCGTTCCGCACGTCTGAAATGTCACTTCACAAAGCAGTCTGGGCAGAGCCTGCTTGACTCGTGTTCAAACGAACATTATATATTTTTTGTCCTCAAACAAACAAACAAACCAATCAGAACCTCAGCTGCATTTCAAACTTCATATGCCCCGCCTACCAGTGGGGATAGGCTCTTGGCCAGACTGATTTGCAAAGTAACATTTCAAATGCGCAGAATGCAGCAAATCAGGCTAGTACATACCATCATTTAATATGATTATTACTATTATCATCATCTCAGGGAGCCGAATCTATACTGTAAATTATGGTGTATGAAATGGTTCCATTCACAATTTAAATTTGAGAGTTTACAAATTGGTATTGTAGCCTATATTTTTTGCACACACACACAAGTTAAAGGGATATTCCACTTTTGGTAATTTTATGGTCTACTCAGTCTCATGATCTATGTGCATCAGCTTGGCTTTGCCTGGCATTTTGTCACTACACCATACTGAGACTCAAGGGACTCATATCGGAGCCTTTAATGGGCTGTAGTGGACACACAAGCCATTTTGAGAGAACTTGGTCCCCTTCCCTAGCCTTACGGTACTTGACAGGTGTTACCAATGATCCCTAATGAAGGCTCTAGTCTGTTCTATTCCAGTCACACAGACTTAGGCTCACTAGAAGCACTCAGTTACACCAGTGGGTGTCAAAGTGTACTTGAAGTGTAAGTTCCAGTTGGCACCGGACAGTCAGGGGCGTTTTTGCCATTGGGCAGATTAGGCAGTTGCCTAGGGGCGCCATGAGGGGAGGAGGGCGACCATGAGAGAGAGAGAGCGCCATTTTACAGGAGATTTTCCCTGGAGCCCCCCTTACCAAATGGACCCGTACGGGTCCATTTGGTAAGGGGGGGCTCCCGGGAAAACCTTGCCTAGGGCTCCAAGTTGCTTCCAATTGGCACATGCGTACAGTTGTGTAACTGATATAGACCTGTCCATTTGCTTCCTTTTAGAGTTATTGGGGTTCTTGGAATGAAAATGTTGAAATTTGAGCCTTAATTCATATACCGGGTATGCAATTGGTCACACCTACTGTATGTGGTCCGGAAGTATTCTGTGTGCAGAGCCAATTTATGACTCAAAGACAAAAGTACTGTAGCAGCAACATGCTGCTTACCTCCTAGTAGTGGATTCAGTGGATTAATACCACATTTTGGTCAAGGTTTGGCCTTGTCTTTGTGAGTAAACTTTCATCCTGTTAGGTCCTGTACTGTAGTATTACTGTTCTGTTTGCCAAAACATGAGAAGACCTGAGATCAGTAGGAATTTTCGATGGAAATTCTCCCGAACAAGGAAAAATGTTGGACCGTATGTCCTTCTTAAACGTTCATAGATACACACACACACACACAACATGCTTAGTCATAAAAGTCTTTACCGAAGTACCTCCGAGGGACATTACCTTGGCAATAAAACTCTTTATAAGATAAAACCTTATATGGTTGCAAGAAAGTTTGGTGTTTATAAGGTCAAAGCTATGCTTTTACAACATTTAGTAATAGATTCAAAATGCTGCGAGTCTTGAAAGCTCCGCAGATGTTCCAGCAACAGAATTTTAGAACATTTAGGAAGTTTTGTTTTTGCTTTGCATTCAACATATGGATGTTGATGTTTAACAATGTTTAAATGTTGCTTTTAAATTGATTATTTGCTGAAGTTGCTGGTTTTTGTTTGGCCACACAGTCACGTCAGTAAGCAAATAATTCTACTTTCCCTCTAGGGAGAACAAGGAAATATTGGCAAGGCTGGTAACCCTGGTCCTCCTGGTGCTGATGGTAAGCCTGTGAGTACTACATAGTTACATATACATCACCAACAATAACTGTATGTATCTGTAATACCCACCCCTGCTATAATAATAGCAGGGGTGGGCAATTCTTTTTCCCAAGGGGCCAAATGAGATACATAAAATATTGTGGAGAGCCAAGACTAAAGGCTGAACTAAAGTCTGCGTAGTATTAATTTAATTTCAAGATAAAAGTAAGAGTAAGACCAACCATTTTGACACCAGGGCCAACTATTCATTCAGTATTTGCGTCACAGACCACCATTTGATGACATTTTAGCCCCACAGACCCCAAACTTGGGTCTGTGGGGCTTTTGTTCACAATTCCAGGCTGGATTTTACAAACAAAACAGGCAAACATAGATAAAAAAGACCATTCTTTTACATTCTCTGGCTAATTCAGATGATTAATATTTTAACTCTTAAAGAGCGTAAACATGAAACCAAATGGACCCGCAAGGGTCCATTTGGTTTCATGTTTACGCTCTCAAAGAGTTAAAATAAATAATAAACCCCTACTCTTCTGACTACTACTTTCTATGAAAAATATATTCTACATTCGGTGGTTTCAATCTTCACAAGAACTGTATTTTCATTTTTCAAGCAGCCATATTCTTGTTCAACTATGCGAGTCAAAATACTGTGAGTAACATATTCGGGACTATAGACAGATTTATCTCCTGAAGCAGATGTTTTCATTTTGAGACCCCTTTTTATGTGGGGGGTCTGTCCGTCCTTCAGTCCAACGGTTTGATCTCAAACAAGATGGATTGCCATGTAGTTTGATGCACACCGGTGTGCTGTGCCCACTAAGGGAAGAACCATAGTTTTGGTGACCCCATGGTCTTTTCTCTAGTGTCGCCATTGGGCCATATGCTATAAAACCTTGGATTTTGTTGCTGTACACATTGATATTCCCAGGCAGATCAAGCTGAACTTCTTATAGTGAGGCCAGTGTTGCCAACTTGGGGCATTTGTCGCTATATTTAGCTTTTTTTCCAGACCCCCCTGGCGCCAAAATTAGTTAAAAACTCCTGGCGGAAAATCTGGTGCTTTTTTGCTGGTGAGTTGGGGCGAAATTGATTGGCAGGCGCCAGAGATAAAACCCTCATTCTCTGTGTTTTTCAACCAGTGGTCGACTCCCCAGGCTAAATGATGGAAAGTTGGTTAACCAGATGTAACTCTTTGAGAGTGTAAAAATGAAACCAAATGGACCCTTGCGGGTCCATTTGGTTTCATTTTTACGCTCTCAAGAGTTAAAATATTCATCATATGAATTAGCCCAAGTCTACACAACTAGAGAATGTAGAAGATTAACAGTCATTTAATGGTCATATTGCCTTCCAGGCAAGCATCTAGCGCATTCTAGTGCATTTTGGAAGAGCCGCTAGTGCATTATGGATTTTGGCAGTTGGCAACACTGAGTGAGGCAACATTGTCACTGAAACCGTATGCGTAATTTATACTTCATTAAATAAAAAGGACAGACATTAGGAACTGGTAAAATCTCGATTTTGTGTGCAAGGAAATGACACAACACAATATGCAAATAAACAACAAAAAAAATAATGAGGAAGAAAAGTGAGTGCTGAATGCTATCCAACTGCCTGCGTGTCTGTTCATGTCTACTTTCTATTGGAATTGAAGGGAATCCCCGGCAACAGAGGTAACCCAGGACTATCCGGACAACCAGGCCCAGAGGTACTGTATAGCTCATTTAATCATCCATTATTCTATCAAGTAAATCATATTCGTATGTTATGCAGACAAACAAAACTCCTCTCTGTTCCCCTCACCAGGGCCCACGTGGATCAAGTGGGTACAAGGGGGAACAAGGGAGCCCTGGTATTCCGGTGAGTAACACATTTCTGGCATGATATATTTAGAATATTAAAAAACAGATATCTTTGAAAATATATGATTTTGCTGTTTCAGGGTGATCGGGGCTTGCCTGGGTTAATTGGACCGCCTGGCCAAGCAGGAGAAAAGGTACGATATTGCAGTACTTTTTTTATTATGAAGGTATTCATGGTCTTTACGGGTATCATTATTTGTTGGTCATATTTTAGTTTGTCTTCTCAATGAGCTCTTCTCTAAGCCCCACCCTTTGGGGTGGGGTTTGTTCACTGTCCAATGCCAATCCAAATACTTTAGCAACTGTTGCTATCCAGGTCAAGCCTTCCTGGTCAAGCTTTCCTCTTCCAACGTGCCTATTGGACAAGGCCGGATTGGGGAGGGGCTTAGTGAAGAGCTAATTAAAGCTCATGGCACAGAAGGTGTCAGAGCCCCTGTTGACTTCCATCACAACATAAATTACCGAATGTATGAAAATAAAATAGGTTTGATCGGTCCAGCGGATTATGATATTAGAACTCGGAACTTCTTGCATCTGTCTTGGGATAAAGGGTGGGCTACAATGTGCTCTAGGTCTGTTTACCCCTATTTGACCTCCCTCCTACTGGGGAACAGGATCCCGGACGAGACCCAGTCCCAACGTGACTTTGGATTTGGTCTCCCACACGGAAAAGCCCAGCATTCACCACTCCGATGGTGGCCAAGGGTGATATTGGGTTTCTGGGTTTCAGGCACAGCTACTCTTGCTACAATATGCACCCATGTTGAGAGAAAAGATATTTCCACAGATTTTTTGATTTTTCCAACGATTATTTGGTATTTAACTACCATAGATTATACGGCAGTTAAGTGCATGACGCCCACATGAAATGCTAGAAGCGGAAATCTTTTCAGACAAAAAGCTGAATTAGCTCCCAGGAAATTCCACGCAGCACACACCACACCACAGTGTTTGAACTTCAAACATGTGTAGTGTGTGGCGGATATCACTCCCCAAAAAAGTCATAAGTTCGCTTCCCTAAAATAGGGAAACGATGTTCAAGCAGAGCTTTTTGTAGAACAATGTTCTACAAATGAGCTTTTTGTAGAACAATTCCTCAAGCGGATCGGCAGGCACTTGTGTGTTGCCAAAGTGTCAATGTGTAAGTGCAGCTAGCTACATTTCAATTCTGAATTTCATCACACCATTTTAATGATCTCAAGAGGTGTATGTGTGAGACTGATGTTAAGTCATGTGCCAGAGTGTCCAGTAGCAGGGGCGGATGTAACATGTCCCATTTGGAGGGGGGGGGGGCAAGAGGACATGTTGGAGGGGCAAGAGAAAATGGTATGGGGGCGGCTTCATCGCCCGTGGCGCGAATGAAGCCGCACCCATATCATTTTCGATTACAGGCTTTTATTAGTCAAAAATAACATCAGTTGTTGTTGAAGTTGCTGAACTAACACGCAGCATGCATAAAGCTAAAGGTCTGACTCAGAGAGTTTTCTGTTTTCAATGATGAAATGCTGTTGGTTTCGTCGTGACAAAATTGTAGTTAGTAGCAGTAGTAGTTTTTCAAATCATTTTAAATATAAGCACTTTAATTTGAAATATCTTGGGTTGTTTTGCATGGCATCGTGTTTGGGGGGGGGGGCAGACTGGGTATTTAGGGGTGCATTGCCCCCCCATGCCCATGCCTAGATCTGCCCCTGTCCTGTAGTCAGTGTTAGACCTCATGATGCAGTACTGGCCTGATCACTATATGCCCGCAAGGGACACCGTCTGTTCTTTTAGTCCTTGTTGTTTTCCATCGTTCTGTTTAGGATAAAAATGTCATCACTTCTTTCGATGTTGAGCTTCAACAAACTCTGAATCATGGCTCCATGCAGCTGTGAAATCTAATCCAACGGGGCCAATAGAAGTAGCTTGTAAAAGGATTTAACCATTTCCTGTTAACACAAAAGGACTTGACCCTACTGTACCATTTTAGTAGAGAAGTGTAGTAGTAGTAGTAAAGAGTAACATTCACTGACTTTAGATGGAGATACATTAACCAGTCGACCTCGGCTTCAGCCTGTGACTACAGCATACCTAGGCCACTTTCTTAAAGGTGGAAGGAACCGAAAAGGGTGAGGATTTATTAGGGTGTCTGAACCAATCAGAGCCATGTATTCCTTCAGGCCAGGGCTGCCCAAAAGGTAGATGGTGATCTACCAGTAGATCACACAGGACATGCAGTTAGATCACAAGACATCCGAGACGTCCGTAATGGCATATACAGGAAAACCTTCCAATTCTCCCCCTCTATTTTTCATTATAAGTGCATTATTTCAAACAGTATAACGGTAAGTAACACTATCACCACTATTTCAAAGCTCAAACTTTCTAGTGCCTTGAAATGGATTTTCAGTAGTGTAACAATCATATTTTTGATGTGTAGATCTAGTTGAGCCGCTCATTTTGAAAGTAGCTCTCAAGTCAAAAAAGTGTCACTCAGTACTCAATAGTCACTCAGCTCTGCTCTATTCTAACGTGATGATTGAGTTTGAACTGAGTAATACACTGTCTGGATGCCAGAATGGGATTAAAACTGAGTTTTAATTTCTGACTGCAATCAAGGGCACCTGTGTTTGTGGAGGACGATTCAGAAATGGGATCAGCTTAATTTCTATTGGCTTTTATTGATGTGATTGTGGATATGTCATCACGCAGAATGTTTTCGTTTACAGGAAGCAATTAAAAATGGATTTTTAGGAGTTTTGATATAAAATATAGCCATATATAACGACCACGGATGTGGTCTAAAAAGTGTGAAAAACGTATTTTTCAATTCACTGGTCCCAGTATGTAAGAGAGCATTGTCTGAGGGAACTGATCTTCACCATGGCCTTCTAAAAAAGCTGGTGTACAACTGGTGTGAGTGAGTTCCCTCCGGATGTGTGGGCCCGAAATCTGCTGCCCTGGTGGAAATGTTGCACGGAAGCAGCAGGCGTTTGGTTTGGGTCATGGGTGGTCTGAGCCAGCCTGTTCCCACTGGTGCATCCTTGTCACGCAGCGAAAGTGACTAGAGACCCGTGTTATTTTAAAACAAACAGATACACGTCCACCTTTCCAAAAAAACCTTCTTCCCCTAACGGTAGAGACTGGGCCAAGGGTGTAGTCTTCCATTTTCCTGGCAGCGCGTCCCCCTGCAGAACACAGAGAACCGCCCACGCACTCATCACTCCCACAACGGCAATAGTTCTGAGTGATGGACGTCCCCGTCTCTGAGTCAGCAGAACATGTGTCGAGGCGAGGAGAGGCGGAACATGACGGAGCTACTATGCACACTTGTCGGCGGCGCACATGTCGACGTGTCTTGTCATTGAGCCCATAATAAGCTGCTCAGGAACTTAGTTGGGGCTTTGAGGGGTTCTAGATAATTGAGCGGGAGGCTTTATTTCAGCAACAACATAATGCCGCTCTGGCGGCTGCTTGGCAAACAGCTTCACCAACCCCTCTCTGCAGTCACCACTTCTCTCTGAACATGTCTCATGGCCTTAGGGGTGCAGCCTGGGAGAGGAAAGCTGGAATCGGCCCCTGCAGTTCGCCAAGGTTTTTCTGCACGGGAAAGGATGACTATTAGGGAACTGTCTAAGTGCCTTGAGTTGTTTACGTGAAATGGATTTTGTAACCTCTCTGAACTTTTCACATGTGCAAAAGTCATAGTGGGACGACGGCTATTATAGGGGAGTCACTGAGTGCCCTGCAGGCGCATAATAAACGGGAGAGTGCTCACGGTTCTATCAGGGGCGGATGTAACATTTCCCAATTGGGGGGAGGGCAGAACAAAATGGTATGGGGGCGGCCATACCATTTTCAGTAGTGTTTCAAATACTTTTAAATATAAGCACTGAAATATCATAGGTTGTTTTGCATGCCATCATGTTTGGTATGACTGGGCATTTAGGGGGGCATTGCCCCCCCATGCCTATGCCTAGATCTGCCCCTGGGTTCTATGCGGTTTATACAGAGGTTTAAGTGGAGTTGGCTATGGAGCGAAACTTTTTTGGAGGGGGGGTTATATTACAAACAAACACAGGAAACGGTGGATTGTGTAATTTCATGGATGCAACGTGCGTGCATGTTCACTGAGAACATTTGCAAGGTGTAACTGCTGTTGAATTATGCTAATACCTGCCCTGCAGCAGGAACATGGTGAATTAGTTTTATGGCGAACGCAGTGAGGAACCCTTACTATGTAAGCCGGGCAGAGTGTGTCTGTCTCTGTGTGTATGTGTGTGCGTCGCCGTCACACACACTCCATGTTTGGACATGGATATGGCTGACTTGCTGTCTCCATGGAGACACACCATGCACACTGTGATCCATATTTGAGCATCTACAGTAGGTTAGGTTTGTGGTGGACATTACTCAAGTCAGTTTACTGATGTACTTAAGTACAGATTGTACTTAAGTACAGATACAGTATCTTTGATACTTTTACTCTGCCATGCAAAATGGCTCATTGGTCTCATTGGTCGGCCTGATTGTGCAGAGCACCCCGCCTGACCCGTGGAACGGTTGCCCATGTTTATTTTAATAATTTTTTAGAACATGTTAAGTGCAGCATTAAAGGTTAGCACCAGCCTGCTCTTGACCCGGTGATGCAGTATAAAATAATTATTTAATTTCATGTTGCTTCAACAAGCATAAAGATACTTCAAATTTGTAGTGTGGCACGAACTGCAGGTGCTATAAATGTTTTTTTTTTTTTTACTATATTATAAACATAATTTACTTTTACTCACAATACTTGAGTTCAATTAAAAGCAAGTACTTTTTTACTCTTAGCCAACTAACATTCTCAGAGTACCTTTTACTTGTAACTGAGTAAAGTTACCAGCTTGTCCTTGTACTCTTACTCAAGTACTGGAGTCGAGCACTGTCCACCACTGGGTTTAGGCACAGTTTTACTGAGGTTAGGTTAGGAGTATTTTCAAATAGTAATATAATGTTGCATTATATTTCATTTCAACCCTACAATGGTGGACACTAGACAGTTCTTTAGCTTGACAATCGGCACAGTGACACACACTAGTGTTCACAGAGTTTAACTGAGCATACTTATGGCATACACCTCACGTCATGATTAACCAAAAACTTTAACTGCATCTAGGGCTCGATTGGACCTGAAGGAAGGCCTGGGTTACCAGGAAAAGATGGCCAAGTGGTAAGTATGTCAGGAAGTTCTATAAATGAACCACCACCCTATAGCACCCCTTTAGTCTTAGCATGTCATAATCAGCAGTAGTTTACCAAAAGCTCACAAATCGTGACATTGTGACACGCATTGAGCTTGCCAATCTGCTATTGAAAAGATTTGGGGCTCCATTTTTGTTACCATCTAAAAACTCCTATCCTAAACCCCTTATCATTTTTTTTTTACTATTTTGAAAATCTTTTTGGAATAGTTCAACGTGCCAATCTATTGACACATTGTGAGCTTGTAGACTGGCCATTTAAACTATTGAAAAATGTTCTTTTTTTTAATAGTTTAAAACGGCAAAGAAGTTAAGGGATAAGGGGTTTAGCGGTGATGGAAATGGAGCCCTTGGTGTGGATGGAGGGAAGTACTTAGTATACAAACCCCATGAGACGCCACAATGTATGGATTTTAAAGTCGATAACTAACATCTGTGCTGCCATTTTAATTCCAGGGTGAAAAGGGAGGCCGGGGAGACTTCGGCCCACCAGGATATTCAGGCGAGCCAGTGCGTATTATTATTAACGGTTTGGAAGTGTATAGCTGCTAGACTTCATGTTCACTACAACTGCAAAAATAACAACACTTTTGTGCAATTGCAGGGCTCACCCGGAAGAGACGGAAAAGACGGATTACCAGGGAGACCTGGTCAAAAGGTTCGAATGATTTGTCTTGCAAAAAGTCACTCAGGCAGAGGTTGAAGCATGAATGAAAGCATGACATTGGCTTGGCGTGTACGTTAAGCACGTACAGTACGCTCTCAGAACAGTGTCCAAGGGAGATTTGATGTTTGGCAGCTTTAGGAAATGTTTTACATTTGCTCGATGTTGCTTCGCATAGCGATAGTGATCTAGGAGCAGATGAGCCTTGCGATTGTTTCCCGTTGTATTTTTCTAATTTATGTTCCCAGGCGTTCTCTCTCTGACATTTGGTTTTCATCATGTCAGAGCAACACAAAACATCAGTGGTGTTCATCACCATCTAGGTGCATGTCGTTATAATAATAAACACAGCACTGTGATCTTAAATCAAAGACAACTAACTGCCTGAGCTACACTTCCTCTACCAACCCGAGGGGGGGAAAGTGGACTGACCTCATGTTTCCTTTTATGCATGAGGAGTGCAAATTGTTTCTTTCCCCTAGCTGGATAAATTAAAACCAGTTCCTTTCCCCCTCCACTGGCGGCCGGCACATTTCAAATGTTTACTTTCTTGTCCATAAAGGATTTGGTTCTTTTTGTGATGCTTATTTAATAATGCAGCTTGCTTTTGTAATAGCTAACGCAAACAGATGCATTGCACATTTGATTAACGTTCTGATATTTTAATTTAAAACAGTTGTTTGTCTTGTCTCGAAGGGAGAAGCCGGAGCTAACGGTATGCCTGGTGGTGATGGAAGAGAGGGTCATCCGGTGAGTTACACATTTTCATGATTTACTGTATGCTGTAAATGTACGCAAGTGTAATCCTGAACCCTGGTGTCCCTATTCTAGGCTAGGGAATTCACTTTTAGTGATCTTTGCCTGTCGACTAGTAAAAGCGGGGGCGGGCAAGGGCATCTAGTAGAAGAGTTGCGACATTGACGGGTCAGAACTGAGGAAGGGGGAGGCCTTGCCCTGACCTCCTGGGCTCCCGGCACTCGCTCGTTTTAAGCCACGGTCAGACGCCACTCGAAGCAAAGCACCTTTCTGGGGCAGAGGCGAGCGTCTCGCTCATGTTATTATAATGTTTGTTATTGTAAAAGGAAAACTACATTGGTCACTATAATCCAGCTAAGATTTATGCTGTAAGACTAAAACAATATTAACCCATTGATTCTAAAAATGTCTCTGAAATACTAACCTAAGTGTACTGGTCTAAATCACCACATTTTTTGATACTGTACATATTAAAACGTAAAACTACTACTATGGGTTAATAATAAAAATAATAATACCTTACCTTATTCATTTCTTATCGACTAGTCAACTAATAACAACAAGGTCGACTAGTGGTTTTACTTGTTGACAATCAACTAGTCGACTAGTTGGTTAATGCCCTATTCTAGGCTAGTACTAGGCAGGCTGCGAGATGTAGACTGTCTTTTTTCAGTGTTGGGGTAAAGGAAATACACACTGTAGCGCTGAAGTGGACAAAGCTGGACAAGAAAACAATTAAGCTCAAAAATGCAAGTACGCAACGCATCATAAAACAGCCTTACTGAAGAAAGACACAGAAATGCAGCCAGAATAAACAACTAAAACACATTGTAAAAGATTTACATTGAATCTGTGGTTTTGCTGTTTTCGAATGACAAAGAGTGTCAGAGGCATGAGGGATGGCATGGGAAGCAATTCTGCCTGCAAGAACATCAGAAGTGGTTATTCCCCTCCTCCAGTTCATTTTAGGATAACCATTATTATGTAACTGGCAAGCTCACACTCGTCTCCAAGGCAGCTAGGGGGAAACCAAGTTAAAGTGAATGAATGCTGTGGTCCAATGGCGACAGAGAATTTGTTTTAGGAAGAAAGTGTTTCAACCACGCAACCAGCCCCACCATTGATCATGAACATGAGCATTGTCCCTGAACTTTGGAGAAAAGGGGGAACAAAATGATGATGCAGTTGTTCCACCGGGGCTGTAAGAACTCGGTTCCACTACTAGAACAATAGGCTCCAGGGGCGGATGTAACATTTCCCAATTGGGGGGGCAGAAGAAAATGGTAAGGGGGCAGCTTCATCGCCCCCATACCATTTTCAGTAGTATTTCAAATACTTTTAAATATAATCACTGAAATATCTTGAGTTGTTTTGCATGCCATCATGTTTGGTGGGGCAGATTGGGCATTTAGGGGGGCATCCCCCCCCCCATGCCTATGCCTAGATCCGCCCCTGATAGGCTCGGCGTTGTACTCAGGCCACCGCATTGATAATTTGTGGAGTTTAGACAATATTGTGCTGTTTATGTGCCTAGCTTGCATGGGGCTGACTGATTTACTGATGCGATGAAGAATTGTGACTCGATATAATCAGTTGTTCTGTCAGGCCGTCTGTCCGTCTATCAAGTGATGTGTCTGTCTCGCTGGTTGTCAGTCTACTGTATATCTCTCTCTCCATCTGCATGTTTCCATGTTACGCAAAACACACAGTCCGAGTCAACATCTAAACATCTGCTCCCGTTTATCTTTTTTTTTTTTTTTTTTTTGGGGGGGGGGGGGGGGGGGGGGGGAGCTCAACAGGCTTTCCAAAAGGTGGTTTTGCTGGACGCGCATGAACCTCGTAAACGGTTCATGGACTAAACTGTTTATTTTTGAAATGGGTATTTGCTTCCATGCCTGTCATTAGTGCATTTTAAACTTGAGCTACTTTTCGTTTTAATTCCTTAATTTCAGCACATAAAAAAGTATGTAAGCTGCCATTTTCTTTATTTCATTATGGTTATGGAGTACTATATCATCCATGCTGTTGTTTTAGAGTTAGGGAATTGGGCAATGTCTCATTGCAATGCTGAATATATGTTGAGTATACATTTTTTTGGATAGAAAAGGAAGGAAAGTAGTATACAGTGGAGCATTTTGCCTTCGCCATAAAATCTTTTTTCAACAGAGTATTCATGATTTGAATCATGTTGAGTGTTTTGGTGTATAGAACAAAATACAAACGTAAATGAGTTATAAGATAACTCTTACTTCAGATAGTTCAGTGTAAAAGGCATGCAGAGATCTAGAGACAAGATGGGGTTCGGAACTCTGGTTTATAGCCTACATTATATCGGTTTGCCTTGTTTGTATTTTTTGCCTTTCTTTAAAGCTGATTTGTCCAGGAATTATTGTCTTTAGCAGTGGTTTGAGCCTGTACAGTATGCGTATTCTGGAGGCCACTAAAGGCCTGGCCAGCCAGTGGCAGAACACTGTCACTCTGAGTTAGACATAACCATAAACAAGCCCAATATGCCCATGAATAGGCATGTCACAATGACTCAGACATAACCATAAATAAACCCGATATGCCCATGAATGAATAAGCACGTCACTATGACTCAGACATAATCATAAACAAGACATGATATGCCGAGGTACAGTAGGTGGAAGATCCACTTGCCCGTATGCATATATGGGACCGACCGACTTCAGACTTGGCACGTGCATCGGCAATGACTCAAGGGAGTGTAGTGCTCACTTGAATAACCGCCGCCTCAAACCAATATACCCATAGATCAGGGGTGCCCATACTTTTTTGACTTGAGAGCTACTTCCAAAATGACCGGCTCAACAAGATCTACACATCAAAAAAAAAGTGGTGATGATGTTACTGTTATAGTGTTGCACTTATAATGAAAAATGGAGGCAGAGAATTGGAAGGTTCTCTTATACAGGTATATGCTACTATTGACGTTTGAAAATAGTATTTGGAGTTTCAGTTGATAGTTCCGTGATGTTAAATTTATTCTCTTGCACGTTTTTGTCCACAATTGGGAACGAGAACTGGCCAAACGTTGGCCAAACGTTGGCCAAAATAACAATTATTCTCCATGTTCTAATTGCATGTTCAAGCTCTTGAAATTACGTAATTCAGATGTTTAAATATAATTTAACTCTTGAGAGTGTTAAAATGAAACCAAATGGACACTTACGGGTCCATTTGGTTTAATTTTACGCTCTCAAGAGTTACAGATCTACAGTATACGTGTTAGGGGACTGTCATGTGATCTACCTGCATGGCCTGTGTGATCTACTGGTAGATCACAATCTACCTTTTGGGCACCCCTGCCATAGATGGACATTACAATAATAGGCGTATGGGCATATTCTTAATTTCTAATGACATCAAGGATCTCATATACCCGTACTGTATGTGTATAGGGACAAGGACGGACAGAGATCTAATATGGTCATGAGAGGGACACTAGAAACATGCTATGGGGATTCAAACATCAGTTGGATCCAGCTGCTGAGGTCTTCATAGCGAATCCTTTTAAAAATGTTGACAATTTTCACCTACTAAAATTTAGTAGGTGAAAATGGACAATGTGTTTTAACAGGCCCGAGAGTCTAAACACCTTGGCTGGTAAGACAGCTTTACGTGTCACACTCTCAAGTTCCGATCTCAATGAACTACCGGTACAGTATATGCTGTGAACCATTGTGGAGTCTATATTGATTGCTGCAAACGCAGTGAGTGAAACTGCTATGTAAGCCAGGCAGAAATGTGTGCCTGACCCACATATGGAAAACTACCTACATACTTCTACTTGTACTAATACAAGGCAGTGTGTGCAGTGCACTAGTTTTTCAATACAAACACAAGTTTGGGCAGGAAGGATAATATTTGTCGCCATTGACCTGACTAATGTAGGTTAAATTCAAGGAGTAGGGCATCACTGTCTATCACTCAAAGAACTGCCTCAGTTCCATTTTCTAATTACCGAAAAACACAATTCAAAATACATTTGTCCCTTTGGGACTTAATACAACCATCATACATCCAAATGACAGAACCCAAAAGCATCGAAATACATTTGCATACCTATGGAATTTGTTTACCGCATATCAATAAGACAAGAAGCCAGTTTGGCTGTCTGCCAACTATATGATATGATATTAAAAAGTAAAACATGAGAAAATACAATTAGTCACAACACAATGTTGCACACTGACACAGAGGAAGGGAGCACTCAGTTACAAGCCCGTACGAATAAGCCTCTTTCAGCAACCCACTGCAACAACCTGATGTGTGTATTTGGTTCTACTAGCTGTGTGCAACTCTGCAAAAAAAAAAATAATAATTATTAGGCTACTTGACGAGACAGCCAGGGCAAACATGAACAAATAATTCAGATACCAGGAGACTGTAAAGTGGTGGTCGTTAGGAAGTAATTATTGAGTTTGTTACAGTATGTACCGGTAAGTGATATGGCCCCCTACCTGTCAGAGAGAACCCCATTTTTAAACGGTCACTGTTGTGGTGACCAGCTTAAGGAGAGGGTTTCTCTTGCCAGGGCCTAATGAGTGCTGGTAGGGAATTCATTACTGGACTAAGGGGATAGGAATCTTCTGGGCAGCATTGGGAGAAAAAAAAAGTAAATGCATACACATGCTGTATTCATCTTGCTCATGGATTAAAACGTTTGACTGTTCTTAGGAATTTCAGTCGATGTAGGATTCCTTGTTGTACACCTGGTTGCATTACCATTAGCCTACTTTAGTTGGCTACCAAGTACCAATAGCCACCACAAAGTGTGGTTGCAGTGTCTTCAAAGTTGTGACATAAAACGTAGTTCTAACTTGGTAGCACTCGCAATAGTGTAGCTAGCAGACCCAGCTGCACCATAAAAGGGTGAAGCCAACTGATTAGTTTTGAAACTTTTATTCATATCAACATGTAAACTACAAAAAAGGCATACAATACACAATGCAAATAATCCAACAGTTCCGAAATGACATGCATAGACCATAATACATTTTACACGTAGAAGGCCTACACATATTTTGCACATAATCTACAATTAGAAACACATTAGAAACATACATGAACCACATTAAGTCCAACAACAATAACAATATAACTGTTCAAGTTATATTGCAAAGGAAAATGTACCTTGTCCCCCTTCCAGCTTGGTGCTAAAGCCTTCTGTAGTATGAGGTGAAGCGATCTCTGAAGTGATTGAAACCAATAAATCGTAACTCAAAATCTCATTCCTTCAATTTGTATGGTATATCAGTTCACATTACTCTCCACAAATCACTGTCTTGTTTGATGTCTTTGTCCATTCTTTCCTTATCCGTCTGTGATACTAAACAAACATTTCTAAAACCTCCATGCTGTCTCCCGGCCCTGTAGAATCTGAGGCAACCAGGTAGAGTTCAGGTCTAAACTCCTGACACAGCTGATCTTGATTCAATCAGTGATTTCCCACAGCTGGTATCCAAGATCTTACCTGCCAAGGCATGACATGGCAACACTGCGTGAACGTGTGTGCTGTCTGGTTCTGAAACCAGTTCACACGATGAAACCAGAGTTCACACGTTCACACAGTGTTGCCATGTCTGCCTATTATAAGCAACCATTGACTTGTTTTTATGTAGTAAGTGACTTTAAATTATTGGTAGTTGCTGGTTGATGTCTTTTGGGCTGTGTAGAATAGAGTAGTTGTTTATTTGAGTTTACTTTCTAAAGCTTAAACCAGTGTTTTCTCACATTTATTCACATCAAGGAACCCCAGATTATTATGTAATTGTCCACAGAAAACCCTCAGATGTGTCCCTTTTTATTCAAATGTTTAAAATATATTCAACATATTTCGTTTTATTCTCAATGTATTTTAAATGACAGATGTAAAGCCTCACAATGTGTCACTGTGAGCTTGTAGATCAGCTATTTTCATCTGTGCTGGTCTTTTTCTGTCCAATTGTTTCTGTTGCACACCTGGCAAGAGAAATACGAACACACCCAAAAACAAAGAGACCCTCTACAGACCTGTGTTTTTGGCAAGCTGTGGCGTTATGTCCTGCATTTTTGAATGGGTATCAATAAACTTTCTGCTTTTTCCTGCTTGCATTTTTGGCAGTGGCAGGCTTTTCCTGCAAGCTGCCAGCTTCTAAAAATGCAAACCGGAACAAGCCGGAAGTGCCCATTGACACCCATTCAAAAAAGCAGGATGTGACGTCACAGCTCTGCCGAAAACATAAGCCAGGATTCCATAAAACCTTTGCGAAAATTGTAAGAGTACACTTTTTGAAAAAAGAAAAGTGCTGTTTCCATTAACTGATGAAATCCGACTCGTGGGAGTCTAGGGAAAAATAAAATAGGTTCATGAAATAAGCAATAGGTGGCACAGTTTTGCCAGTAACGTGAGACGCATGGTTATTTTACATATATTTTTTAGTTATTTTAGGGTGGCTTTACATAATATTATACACAGACTGCCTGCTTTCCTATTGAGCTATACAGTAAGTCCTTTGTGCTGTGCAGAGGCTGTTCTGGTTCTGCTGTAGCAAAAAGAGTAAGTAATATACCCTACAATCCTAATACATAATCTACACAACTCACTGTTTTCCTGAACCGGAGCGTTGTGTCAAAATAAACTCTCCACATTAAACTCCCTCTCTCCAAAGTTCTGGGTAGATAGCGACTGATAGCCCCTACTGATAGGGCTATCAGGCTATCTGTGTGACGTTGATTGGCCTATCCTCTGTCTAGGTCTAGACATTACCATTTATTTTCCTGTTGCTTTTTGTTTTTGGTTGCTATGTCAGATTTTAATTGAAATGAAGGCCCAGATATTACACTGTCTTCTATGTAGGCCTACAGCATTATTGTTCTCTAGATACACCCCAGCAATTGTTTAAAGTCCCATACGTTCTTAATTAATTGCATTTAAATCATCCCATAAAAGCTTTCATTTAGCGTAACTCTAGAAATCGTGGGCATGGTTGGCCTGGCACAGCCTCAAACATGTTCTCTGGCATTCAGCGGTCTGCTTGATTAATCTGCAGAATACTAATTAGAATTTAATTGAATTCTTCCACCAACATATCCTCCATACTTTTGAGTTAGTACTGTATGTAGCTACTGAATGTGCTGAGCATAAGCCTATAGGTTATACATTTCTGCATGCCCTCTAGTAGCTTTTCCCCTTTTCCTCAGCATATGCTTTGAAGAATCTGTGAAACAACATAACCTGGCTGCAACCGTTAAACAAACTATTTTGTTGGAACATGGCGGGTTATCATAATTTCCTTGGGTTAAGGTTAGGGTCATTGTTGTTGCGTGACACCGCTGTGTTACAGAATGGTGCATTAGTGTTTAAGTCCTGCCCGGCAGGCAGTGGTTCAGGAGGTACTGTAGAGTAAGTGGCCGTCTTGGAACTGGAAGGTTCCCAATGTGATCACGAACTGGCTGCATGTCAGAGTGCACTTGAGCAACACACTTAACCTCTAACTGTTCCAGATGAGCAGGTTGGTGCTCTGAGTGGTTTTGTTGGTGTGTGTGAAGTGTGTAGTGAATTATGTTCCAATTGGGTCAAACAAATACATTTACAAATAGGATTTCTCTCTCTCAATTTGTTGAAGGGAAACTTTAGAAGAGCACTTGCTTGAGGTCTAACATGTGGAGCCCAATGTCTCCTGGCTACAGGTTATCTAAGACAGTGCTCCCCCTATTCACAAGGAGTGCAGTGCATCGATGCAGTGCATCGATGCATCATGGGAATTGTACATAAAATGCGATCTAAGTTACATAAATTGATCCTTTGCATATGTCCTGTAATGTCATCAGGGCTAGGGCAAGTGCTACGGGGCATGAATGAGTCTGGTTTGCAGTTCTGATGGTAATGGGAAGTGCATTCCATAGTTTTGGGGATAGTTTTGGAGAAGACTTTGGGTACAGTACTTGGCTGCCGCATATGGCAGAGTCACTGCAGATTCACTGCCGTGTTATGAAGGCTCTGACATAAATTCAGTGTGTTAAACGCATACCCCCAGTTTTTAGGTGATAACCTAACCACTGCAGTGTTTAGTAAAAACATGAAATGAGCCGTGAGGGGGGCTGCCTATAACTCTGACACCCTGTTAGTCTGACATGTGTGGCAGTTAATTTTTGCAAAAAGTTTTCTTCACAAACATTAAACGTCCATAGATGTTGCTGCCATATGACGTAATTTCAAAAGCAAGGCAAGGTTCTTCTCAATGATTTGGTTAATTGAAAAAGCAATCGATAGAAAAATCACTATTAGCAGCCCCAGTGAACAGTAGGTATCTCACAGTAGACTGTCTAGTAGTTACAGTAGACTACTGATTGCTGTAATATCTATGCAGGAGTCACTCATTTGTAGCCTGATCAGAGCAATAACACACCAGGATTCTGTGAAGGCAAACACACAATTTATCTGACTCAGGCTCCTGCCAGAAGGCAACTGTCCCAGTCATGATCTAATAAGGGATTCTTCTCTGAAACAGTGCCGTAGACTTCTCTTCTCTTTCTATATGTCCGACTATAACCCTTTTCTCCAAAGCACACCTTTGCTTTTTCAGTGTTTAACACATTTCATTCTACCAGTTTTCAACTTAAACCTTCAAAGGCTAACGGTAGTCAACCGTGGTGGAAATGGGCATGGCTTATTTGGGCAGTTGTGTTATGATCCAAGGAATCATCAGGAGTTATTTTGATTGATTTACGTATGCTTTCGCTTTTATGCAGGGTCAGACAGTAGGCTGACAGGAAATGGGGAGAAAATGGGGGAGTGACATGCAGCAAAGGATGCCGGGATCGGGAGTCGAACCCGCGGACACTGCCAGGCCAGGATTACCAGCCTATGTTATAGGCCTAAATCTAAAGATCTAAAATCACTGTGAGCCATGGCTTGTACGTTGTATTTTTTTTTTTATAAAATAGATAATAATTCTTCAACAACAAGCCAGCCTGGCGGCGCATTGCGGGTTCGAATCCCAAGCCTGATGGCCACATGTTACTCCCCCATCTCTCTCCCCAGGGGTGGATGTAACTTTTCCCAATGGGGGGGGGGGGGGGGGGGGGGGGGTAAGCCATTTTCAGTAGTGTTTCAAATTTTCAGTAGTGTTTCAAATTCTTTTAAATACAAGCACTTAAATATCTTGGGTTGTTTTGCATGCCATCATGTTTGGTGGGGCAGGCTGGGCATTTAGGGGGGCCCCCCCATGCCCATGCCTAGATCCGCCCCTGTCTCTCCCTATTTCCTGTCTCGCTACTATCAACTATCAACAAAGGCATAAAAAGCCCCCCAAAAAGCTTTTTTACATAATTGCTGCCAAGCAACAGGTGGAAACTAAAGCATGGTTAAAATGGCATATAAGAAGTGACAGAGAGCCTGGTTTCCCTCAGTTTGTTGTTTTCCAATCAATGGCCAGCTCTGTCTTGCAGCAGCACACTGAAAACAGTGGTCTGTTTAATGACCCCGCGGCTTCGTTGCTTTGACTTTTCCAGCTCTTCAATTTTTCTCTCATTAAGTTGAGTGCGCGTCTCCTTTCCGTTTGATCTTCCTCCTCTATCCTGTCCGTCTCTTTCCACCAGTCCCCCCCACCCCCACGCTCGGTCTGCCTCGTAAATCAAAAATCCTGCAAGGAAACCTGACATTTTGAAACAATTTATTTGGCGCAGCGATGCTGATGTAATGTATCCACAGGTGTGTGTTTACTTTATAGGGAACTTTACGGCGGCTTCAAGCACACGGCTCGACCAATAACAATCAGGGACTGGAACCTGTCTGTTTTATAAATCTGTTTCATGGAGATTTAGTGACTTGCAATAAACAATAAATCCTTATGAAAAAATGTTTAATGGAGATTAGTGACTTGTAACAAACAGGGATTTGTACCTTAGAGGGCATTACCCACAACACGTGTGTGATGGTACCTATGTATACCTCCCATGGGGTCTTGGTAAACTGAGCTGGGGAATAGATATAGGTTTAGAATATAGGTTAGTATTTTAGACAGATGCTAGTTTAATTTTCTAACCCAGTGGTTTTCAACCAGTGGTCCTTGAGAGGATTCCAGGTGGTCCCCAGCTAAATGATGGACAGTTGGTAACCAAATGGACCCTTATAGATCTGTAACTCTTGAGAGGGTAAAATGAAACCGAATGGACCCCTACGGGTCCATTCGGTTTCATTTTACGCTCTCAAGAGTTAAATTATATTTAAACGTAGGGTACTTGATTTGAAATTCATCGTGTAGTACCAGCCTGGTGCACTAGGGGCCCCCAAGAGTAGCTACACTATGTGAACCTACTGCTCGATCCTGATTGGAGGAGAATTCACCCTCCACCTGGGGAACTTTTATTAGCTCCTCTGCTAACGTGGGGGAGGGGGAAACTCCATATATGGTCTGCACACCTTATAATAGAGCATTTTAACAGGAAAAAAAAAAACATTTTTTGGGGTGATATCTGACAAAAGTGAAATCACTTCCCCTACCTTTAAACATCCGAATTACTTAATTTTCAAGAATCTACACAATTAGAAAATGTAGAATAATTGTTATTGTGACCAATGTTTTGCCAGGTATTTCTCCTAAATTGTGTACAAAAACTCCTAAAAAAAACACTCCTGAAAATCCTAAAATCCAGAATAAATAGTGGACCCTAGTATTAAAATGCTTGAAAGCCCCTGGTCTAACTTGAAGTTGTAATGTGTGCTTAGTTGCTTCTATTGCAACTATTGCACTCACTCTGGTTGAGAGGCTCTGCTTGAGGCCTGCATTGTAAATAATATAGCACCTGAGAAATGTATTTGGGTGCTGAAGCCAACAGTCGTATTTCATTCTTTAACTGCCAGGAAGGAAGGAGAGCGGTGTAAAGATCTGAGGACGGCAGTGATACTGAATGAATCCACCGTCTTTGTCTTGATAACGGACCCGAGCAGCAGAGTTTCTGAATCAGCTGCAGCTGTCCGATATATATCTTTACGGAGCATCGTTAAAGATCTTTATACAGATTGCTGTTTGAATCTTGCCAATGGCCGTAAGCAGCCCGTAATAGTGTATCATGCACACTCGCAGTAGGTCCAACTTAGTACCTACCTCCACTACGCATTCTTCTTCACATATGTTTGCCACACGCTGCCTGGGTTGTGGGCCGTCACTGCTCCTCTAACATGTCTCTCAGCAATTACAACAGTGCCAAGTTGTAGTTGTTGAAGTCGGCTGGTTGACGTTTGCTGAATTAATACACAGCTAAGATGTGCGAACGTGGGAGATATCGCAGCTCCTAAATTAACATTAACAAAACTAGAGTGGTGCGCATGGAGCCTCTACAGCTGTCAGTCATGTGAGTCAGTCATGTCCATATTTGGGTAGGTTATTAGGCAGCATATGATCAGTGTATAGGCTACAGCTGTAGACCTACTACAGATGACTGACAACATATGCTGGCCGCCTTACCTGATTTCTCTTGAATGTAGTGGTGGCCAATAGACTCTATGCACATTTTCACATCAGAGCCTCTCTGTATATCGCAGGTGTTACTGCGATATACTAATTAAGGCTGTGTTCCATTCTGGTTAAACAGAGTCAGAGTGCTGCTATTATACATGTTGCCTCACAACATTTAATTGCTACCCCACTAACACCATTGGGTCTCTAATTGTCCTTGAGTGGGTTCCAGATGGCCCTGTACGTGTGTGCAACTCTGAGACTTTCAAATTAAAACGTTTGAGAACCACTAAACGGAACAGAGCCGCAAGACATGGCCGAAGCATTTTACGGCAGTCCCCCAGCCAAAAACATTGAGAACCTGTCCTACACACAAGGACACTAGCCGCATCTTTTCACCTGAGAACATGAGAACTTTCCCCGGGAAAGTTTAACTCACTTAGACTTGTTGTAACCCATGCATTCTAGTTCATTTTCAGTGAGACCTGAACTTGTGTGCTGCGCAGTCGCAGTGTGAGAACGGAAGCGTATTTCGCTGAACACGGTCATGTGAATGTGTTGTGTGCGTGCTCGTTTTATGCACACGCCCGCGATTCACCAGACCTGGATACTGTTTAGCTTTTTTTTTCTTGAGCAGACCTTAGAGCAGGGGTGCCCAAAAGGTAGATCGTGATCTACCAGTAGATCACACAGGCTGCGCAGGTAGATCACATGACAGTCCCCCCAGCACTTGGACCCTTATAGATCTGTAACTCTTGAGAGCGTTAAAATGAAACCAAATGGACCCTTACGGCTCCATTTGGTTTCATTTTACCGCTCTCAAGAGTTGAATTATATCGTCACCTTCTTAAATAATCGCCTAAGTCATTTTTTCCAGGTTTTTCAGGAAACACACAAAACTCCCCCAAAATTTTTTTGGGGGTGTTTTGTGTGTTTCCTGAAAAACCTGGAAAAAAAAATGACTTAGGCGATTATTTTAAGAAGGTGACGATATTTAAACATCTGAATTACGTAATTTTCAAGACTCCACACAATTAGAAAATGGAGAATAATTGTTATTTTGACCAACGTTTTGCCAGTTCCCTTTCCCAATTGTGGACAAAAACGTGTAAGTCAATTCAAACCTCAAATACTGTTTTCAAACGTCATTAATAGCATATACAGGAAAACCTTCCAATTCTTCTATTTTTCATTATAAGTGCATTATTGTTAAACACTATAACAGTAAGTAACACCATCACCAACTATGTCAAAGCTCAAACTTTCTAGGGGGCCTTGAAATGGATTTTCAGTAATGGAACAATAACATTTTTGATGTGTAGATCTTGTTGAACAGGTCATTTTTAAAGTAGCTCTCAAGTCAAAAAAGTGTGGGCACAGCTGCTTTAGAGTATAGAGCCAATTCAGGCATTCATGAGTGCATTAACGCCACACGTTAAAGCCTGGATCAGAAAATGGTCAGCCTGAGTACTAGGCTTTTGTGCCTCTCTATGTACCAGTATGTTTGTGCTCTGTATGTAATGTTGTATCTACTACATGCCTGTTTTCCTCAAAGGTGATTGGCTCTTCCAGGAAGCTAAGTAAACTAAAGTTCATGAAATACCCTCAAGGTGTTCCTGCCTGAGATATTGTGTTCATGAGCGAGGTTAGGCTATTTTTGCCGACTGACGCCATTGTGCAATAAAGCACAATAAATCAGGCTTTCGTCGAATGACACCATTGTGCAACAAAACACAATAAATCAGACTTCGGCGTACATGGGTTTTAGCTTAGCTTTGCTGTTTTACCATGCAATAATAATGTTTTAACAGAGGGAACAGATCTGTTCTTTTTGTTGTTTTTCTCAGTATCTGTCAAAGGCTCTTTTGAAACTAAAGTGCTGTCAAAAGCGACAGTGGAGAACTCATTTAGAAGGCGTGAGAGCTTCTCTATCTTACTCATTGGACAGTTAGGATTAAAGGACAAATGGAAATAAATACAATAGTGTCACAGAGAGTTCCTCCATGCAGAGATCATGAATATCTAAGCCTAGGGAGAAGTCAAGGTCCAGGGTTAATGTACTGTAGATATAAACCAGGGGTGCCCACACGTTTTTGACTTGAGAGCTACTTTCAAAATGAACGTCTCAACAAGATCTACATGAAACAAAAAAAATCCATTTCAAGCCTACAAGGCCCCCAAGAAAGTTTGACTTTGAAATAGTGGGGATGGTGTTCCTTACTGTTATAGCGTTTAAGAATAAAGCACTTAAAATGAAAAATAGAGGGGAGAATTGGAAGGTTTTCTTGTATATGCTAGTACTGACATTTGAAAACAGTATTTGGGGTTTGAGTTGACAGTTCGTGATGTTGAGTTAGCGTAAAATGAAACCAAATGGACCCGTAAGGGTCCATTTGGTTGTAAAGGAACCAAATGGCTGTAAAGGAACCATTTGAACCAGGAGCATGTAATGCATTAAAAGCAGCCTACTATGGCCATCAATAACTCAATGAAAGAGGGAGAGCAAACAGCGCTCACTGTCCTTGTGGACCACTACTACTACCGTAAACCACCACTTGTTTCTGGAGCACAGATGAATGAACAGCCTGTTGGACAGAGCTCAATCTAGGAGGTGTAGTCCTCGAGTTTCTGCCATGTTTTTTTTTGTTGCGAGAAACAGAAAATCCAGTTGTTTTGTTTTGAAAATAGCGTTCCAAATAAATGATTTAACATTAGTGGAACGAACGAGCATCTTGCAGTGCAAATCTTAAACGATTGAGGGCCAACAGTACCTCCAATCAGGGGCGGATATAACATTTCCAAATGGGGGGGGGGGGGGGGGGGGGGGCAGAAGAAAATGGTAAGGGGGCAGCTTCATCGCCCGTGTCGCTTTGTGCCACCGGCGATGAAGCCGCCTCCATACCATTTTCAGTTATGTTTCGAATTCTTTTAAATATATGCACTGAAATATCTTGGGTTGTTTTGCATGCCATCATGTTTGATGGGGCAGGCTGGGCATTTAGGGGGGCATTGCCCCCCCCATGCCTATGCCTAGATCCGCTCCTTCCAACAGTAAGGAGAACCCATGTTGTAGAAGCGGTTGGAGGCATGTTTTAGGAGGGACATGATGTGGGTATCTAGGATTAGGGTGTTATGGGGAGATATAATAACAGGGATAACAGAGGGTGCTGTGGCCATTGGCCATTTGTGGTGGAGGGGATTGGAAATGTGGAGGATGGGGATTTGTTGTTAGTAATCGGCGTCATGTAGTGACAGTCTTGGCGGGGTGACAGCAGACGGGTAACGTTAGTGGCTAGTAGGGCTTAATTTCTGCCGGAATAAGCCGGAACGCCATTCCGGCTTGGGCCAAATGCGTTCCGGCTTGGTCCACTTCACGGACGCAGCGTTCCGGCTTGGTCCACTTCACGGACGCAGCGTTCCGGCTGCGTCCGTGAGCTGTCACTGCGCTCCCCCACCTGCAGAGACCGATCCAGCCTCGTTCATTACTGTCGTTGCTAGGATACCCGTACAGACACAGTACTAGGCATAGATCTGGTAGTAGTCCTTCCCAGCTATGGGGCTTATTCCCAGCTATGAGATTTATATCGAGAGTCGGGGGGGATTTGCTACGCTCACACAGTTCACACTTCACAGTTCTCCCACGTTGTTAGCTGGGCTGCTGCTGGCTAGTCTCCCCCTCGCTACGGATTATGATCGCTATAAAGGTACCTAGGAAGCAGACGGACCCCTTATGGGTCCTTACTCCTTACATTTTGTGGTCCCGATTCTCTGAAAACACAAGCACATTTCGCTACGGATTTTGAGCTTGTGGATCGGCTGTGTGTGGCATAGTAGTGCAACACACACACACACACACACACACACACACACACACACACGCGTGCGCGCGTGACACGCCACACAATATTCTGCCCCAAAAAACGGCTTTTCGGCGGGCGGGCGTGCGCGCGCGCGCAGCGTGCGTGCATGTGCGTGAGGTGCGTTCCGGCACCTCCCGAGTTACAAATTAAGCACTGGTGGCTAGTACTATCTTCCCCATGTAATTTAAAGGAAATAACTGAGCTTTCTTCGACACTGAGTACATACTGTAGGCTACCAGGGGCGGATGTAACATTTAACAATTGAGGGGGCAGAAGAAAATGGTATGGGGGCGGCCTCATCGCCTGTGGCGCGAAGCGATGAAGTCACACCCATACCATTTTCGGTTACAGGACTTTTATTAGGCAAGTAAACATCAATAATAACATCAGTTGTTGAAGTTGCAAAAGACACGCAGCATCCATAAAAGCTAAAGATTGAACTCAGAGAGTTTTCTGTTTTCAATGATGAAATGCTGTTGGTTTAGTAGTGACACAGCTGTAGTTAGTAGCAGTAGTAGTGTTTCAAATCGTTTTTTAATACAAGCACTTTAATTATTTGAAATATCTCGGTTTGCTTTGCATGCCATCATGTTTGGTGGGGCAGACTGCCCCCCCATGCCCATGCCTAGATCCGCCCCTGTAGGCTACTCTACACATGATGGCAAGTGATTGGCTGTGGGGATATACATATTTTGTTACAAAACATGACATGCATGCATCACAATGGATTAACAAAAAATGCTGCATTGTGCATGACTTTACATTCCACTATTGCAATGTATTAATTTCAAGTCCAGTGGGATAGTGGCTCAGGAAGTGGAGCAGACAACTTTGTACTGGAAGATTCCAGGTTCAATCCCTGAATCCTGCAGGGTTGCGTGTGTCAGAGCGTCCACGAGCAATAAATACACCTACGCAGGCTGCTGTGCCGCCGTGCATCGGTTGCCTCCACAGTATGTGGGGTTAATGTGTGTGTAAATTGGATGAATGCAATGCACATCGTGAAGCCCTTTGGAGGAAGGCGCTTTCTGAATGCGCCATTTATTTGATTTACCAGTCAATGGAAACTCCTACAGTGCAGCATTTATCAGCTTGTTTCCAAGACGGTAAGAACAAGCAGATGCTCTGTTCCTTTTGTTCAGAGTGACATTTGGGGGTGAATGGACAACACTGTCGCTCTACACCTAGAGTGGCATTTGCCGAAAGAGGCGTGCAAATGAATAAATTAACCCACAAGCCACATTAACAATGATATTTTACACACTGTGTGTGTGTGCGTGTGTGTGTGTGTGTGTGTGTGTGTGTGTGTGTGTGTGTGTGTGTGTGTGTGTGTGTGTGTGTGTGTGTGTGTGTGTGTGTGTGTGTGTGCAGGGGTTAACACTAAGGTCTCCGAGGCACGTGCAAGTCAGTTTCTACTTGCCCTCAGGTCATGGTCACTTGCCCCCCAAAATATATTGTAAATTTTGCATTCATGTTTACTTTCTACTTTGTGCTTTAAACATTTCCTTTCGCAGTCAAAGACTGTTTTGTTTAAGTCACAAATCTCACAATCAGCTACAATAAATATTCAACTTGTAAATCAGTGTAAATCAGTGGTTCCCACAGTGGTCACAGACCCAGCAAAATGATAGTTTGGAACCAAATGGACCTGGGAGAGAGATAGGAGATACTATAGCTAGAAAGCAGGGAAAGACACAGAGGCAGAGTGCAATAACCACCTTCAAGACAAATTATCCCATGTTGTGTTATAGCCGACACAAGTCGCACACTTGCCCGTTCAGGCAACCAGGTAGCAGTCTTCACTTGCCCGGCCATTTTTTTTACTTGCCCCGGGCAAGCAGGCAAGTGTTAGTGTCAAGCCGTGTGTGTGTGTGTGTGTGTGTGTGTGTGTGTGTGTGTGTGTGTGTGTGTGTGTGTGTGTGTGTGTGTGTGTGTGTGTGTGTGTGTGTGCGCGCGAGTGACTGAGCACGTAAGCCTGTCAGCACTTAGCCCTCTTCAATTGATCCAGAATGCCCAAGAACGCTTGGTCTTCAAATATCCGAATCTCACGTGCTCCCCTCTCCGTTTCATTGGCTCCCAGTTGCTGCTGAATACAAAACACTGATGCTGGCCTACAAAGCAACACCCATATCTTTAAAGTCTGATCCAACAAACAGGCAGAGCCTTCACAGCTGGTACAATGCTCCAAAATGTCCCAGATGCTTCTCACCTTCTGGCTCCAATACTATGGAATGATTGATCTATTCCCATTGCAATCAGAACTGAACTGAACTGAACTCTAGCCTAGTCTGAAACACGACCTCTTCAGACTTCATCTTTCAGCCCAAAGCACTTGCACTAGCCTTAGCACGAGCATTCTGTAGTGTATACCAGGGTTTTTTATTTTGATGCAAAATAAATGCCTAAATTGTGACTGTGTATGAGACTACACAATGTCTCTGCAGACATTTGTTGCAATATACTGTAGTGCTGGGCACACAATGTGTTAAACAGGGGCCGTTATGTGCAATTTTGTTTAATCATAGCAGTTGAGAATACATTTGTGAATCCATGCTGAAATTATTATAACAAAAGGTTAATTGATGTCAACTATCAACATAGTATTTGGTTAGAAATAAAGCACAGAATGAGAGTTCATATACTGTATAGTGTGTGATTATAATTGACTCAGTGCTTTCTTTTGTTTCTCTGTTCCCTTAAGGGTATGCCTGGCTTACCAGGAATCGCAGGCCTAAATGGACTTAAGGTAAGCTTCTATGTACAGACACGTACACATGCATATAGTAATAATAGTATAGTATAGTAGAGTTGATATACAAAATGTATTTGTACTGTACAACCAGGGTTCTCAATGTTTTTGGCTAGGGACCCCCCAACATGCTTTGGCCATGTCTCAGGATCCCAGAGCCGCCTCCGGCCCCACCACCAATACAAATTGACTGCTACAATAACCTCAATATTAGATAAAACTAGATCAGCACTCGGCAGAGTGCAAACTCCATGGCCATGGCCTACTTGTGTGTGAGCAGAGCGAGCAACAAGAGAGCAAGTACCTTGACACCTCCGGGAGATAATACCTGTGACAATACTTCAATACGTCATCACCTAAACCAGCCAATTGGTTTACTTCAAGGGACCATTGACGACCGTCCGCCATCCATTGTTGAAAGATGACTGTGAAGCTTAACATGCATGAACGCTTAACATGCTCGCTCTGCTTACGCAAGTAATAACGAAGATTAAAACCAGCTATAATTAAGATAGTTTACCGGTTGTAGGCCAAAACTGACATTAACACATTTATTTTTTACCATGTAAACCCTCAAAATTCCATTTTCAGCCATTCAGTTGCAATACACATAGGGCTCCATTTTTGTTACCGCTAAACCCCTTATCCCTTAACTTCTTTGCGTTTTTAAACTATTAAAAAAAACATTTTCAATAGTTTAAATGGCCAGTCTACAAGCTCACAATTTGTCAATAGATTGGCACGTTGAACTATTCCAAAAAGTTTTTCAAAATAGTAAAAAAAAAAAAAAAAAAAAAAAAAAAAAAAAAAGATAAAGGGATTAGGATAAGGGGTTTAGATGGTGACGAAAATGGAGCCCATAGTCTATGCCTAAACGTTTCTTAATGCTTATATCTGGTTTCAGTATAAATATGATGTACTGTACTTTCTCTGTAGGAATCAATTTGCATTAGGGGTGAGGAGGAGGGTCATGAGACATGGCCAGCAGCGCATTTATAGTTGAGAATGACTGATCTAATCTAATCTCAGGGGGAAGCTGGTATGCCTGGACCAAAGGGCTTCAAAGGATCCGCTGGACCACCTGTAAGTTGATTTACTGTTCAGCCTTCTGTGAGTGTAATGCCTGATTCATACTAAATGTAGTTATGCATTGTGCTGCACACTAAAAATAGCTCTTGTTCTACAAAAGCACAGTGCAACTACTGTATATTCTTTCTGTAGTTGCGCTGTGGAGTTGCAGAATACCATTTCATACTGTACAGTATGTGATGAAGTGTAAACCGGACCTACTGTAACATGCTGAATGGGGATATGGGACAATAATATAAAGACTCATTGTGATTTGCAGTGTTACAGACTGAAGTCAAAGTCGGGGTACCATTCACCAACCTATAGAAGGCAAAACGTGCAAAAATTCTATCATGCTTTTTGTATTTCATCATTTCGTCATGCTTTATGAGGTATGTTTAACTAGGGGGTTTTCGTGATGCTGAATCCATTCCAAGCATTAGTTTTGCAGAAACACACACTCATTGGGCTGCAAATGGCCATAGCACGTGTCCAAATGTGCTGACTAAGCACATTTATGATGATGCGTATGGCTGTTTTTAGCCCAAAGAGTGTTTTCTGAACAACTAATGCTTGGAATGGTTTCAGCATCATGGAAACCCCCTAGATAAACATATCACATGCTACATAAAGCATGATGATAATGTTGCATGTTTTGCCTTCTAATGGTCTAATGGTTGACTTTGACTGTTTTTTTAGGTTCCCCATGGGTGTTGAATTTCAACATTTTAGTACATGTTATTGGACACCCTTAGCAACACATTGGTGAAGAAATGTCATGGTAACAATTTAGTTCCCAGATTTTCATGGCATTCCCCAACTACTAGGCTATTTTTGAGCAATGCAATCCATCATGCAGAATGGAATATTAATTAAGCGTTACAGTACAACAGCATTCTCACTCTCCTGCAGGGTGAAGCGGGTTTACCCGGTGCTGACGGCCTATCAGGACAAGATGGACAAAAGGTAATGCAGACTATTTTCTTATAAACATTTTGGTATTCCAACCTCATATTCACTGTTTCATTTTGGGACACATACCATAGGGCCATAGCCTGACCTCAGTCCGGATTTCGTTTCACTTCATTATTCAGACTGAAGTCCCTCTCTACCACAGCAGTTTCTGGGATGGGCGTGGTCAAAGCAGCAGTCTTAACGGTGATTGGTTCATATGAACCCATAAGCATATTGGGAAATCAGACGACGTTGGGGTCGAAGCGATTGACAGGGCTGTTGGCCAATCAGGTGCTGGGATTGGATTTCCAACCCGAACAAACTGCCCCAAAGGCAGGGAAGCCAGTCCTTGAATCACAGGAAAAAAATAAGCTATTATAAGTATTTTTAAGGTGCTGATTCAGGGCTGAGCCAGGCTAATAGGGCCACACAATTGAACCAACTCCCTAATAGTTCATGTAACAGTGCAAACAGGTGAAACTAGGAACCATAGAAGACAGAGGGACACCATTAGGAAGTACTATAGATAACAGGGCAGCACCATAGAAAACCAGAAAGAACCATAGGAAGCACCATAGAAGGCATGGAAGCATCATAGGAAGCGCCACAGTTGACATCACCATGTATTCTATGTTATATTGGCCAACAAGCCAACACTATAAAACAGAATGTTCGTGCCCTTGCTTAAGATTGGCTGAGCCATATTCAAAGCTGTTGTGAAATACTAGTACTATAAATGCACACCTGTGTCTGCATTGCATCAGCATTGAGGTGAAATCTAAGAGCTGGAAAGGTAACCATCATAACTCTATAGTTACTCGTGGATGCATTGTTGTTGCATGCAGAAAGTAACCGGTCAATCTACAAGCTTCTGTTTGTTTACTGTTTTCAGTCCAGATGTGCTGAGTAATATCCGGCTACGGATACAAAAACAATCACAAAATTGGAGTTAAAAGAGGCTCTACATCACTTCTATGCCAGTATCGAGAAAAAAAAAGTTGCTGTGTCTGTGTGTGGCTTGGCAACCGTTCCACTAAACATCTCTGAAGAACTGTGTTGCTTGGCAGAAGAACGACTTTGTTATCAGTAAATTATTGTGTTGCGTTGTGGCATTAAAACTGTTCTATAATCACCATAAACCACGTCCTCTTGCGGCTTGTTGCTCTATTCCATTTTAACATTTTTATATTTGATGCGTATGTGTTTACTCAAACTGTAGACTTTTTATATTTTTTGTTCTAACCAGAGTATGTACTGTGTGGATGTTCTTCAAACTAATACTTGTGTCAGCATCGTCTGTCTCCTTGGGTCTGCATTTCCTGGGCCGTTATGAAACCGGCTCCAGCTGGACTTACAACCTCTTTGGCCACACCAAAGATGCCCAAACTAAGTGGTGTTCCAATCCGACTGCCTTCGTCAGTGGAATTTTTGGTGGAAATGTAAGCAGTGTGGCCTACGCTGGTCTGGACACGCTGTCTCCCAATCACTTCTAATTAGCGTGTGTCCACATTAACGAGCCAATGCATATTGGTAAATGGCAGAGGAATTAAACTGTAGTTTATGGACATGTGGACGCAAGCGCTTGGACGGGCTTCAATCTGAACTTATTGGAGCGTGTCCATTTGGAAAAGAAACCAAATGACCTGCCTCCGCCAGACCTCGGTCCACATTTCCTTTCTATAGCGAGTCTCTCGCTCCATATATCAGTAGCTCAACCGCATAATTAGCAAAGTATATTTACAAGACTGCGCTCAATCAATCTACATGTACAGTATTATGGTATGACAGTGAAACTACTGTAACTACGGGCAAATGAATGGAATGGCGTATTTTTTATAGGCTGTGATCGTAATTTAACATAATTGCACATTGTTTTCTGAATAAAGGGAAACCAGGGTGAAAGTGGACTGCCAGGCCTTCATGGGAAACCAGGACTGGAGGTATATTTATATTTTATAGACATTTTTAATATATGGCATCTATTTCAAAGAGCAATACCGGTGTTCTGGCATGTTTAGACCATTGAGGGCTCAGGGTATACTATACTGTACAATGGATGGCAGGTTTCCAAAGCATGTTGTGGTATTTGCTTTGGAAAAGCGCCTATAGCCTTGGGCTGGTAATCCAACAGCAAATTAAACTGAATGTTTATGGATGTGTCTCAAAACTGTGAGATGAAGATAATATGTATTTACTGTGCTATGACCCAGAAATACACAGTACTGTAATTGAATACATCAGTAACATTGTTTTGATGATATAGTATATATTAAAGCCTAATTTGTCCTTTGGTGAAAGGGTGTTGTGGCTGTTTTCTTAGCGTAATCTGGTGATAATATAACTAATAACCTACTACTATCTACCACTGGTAGAGAAAGAATTTTAAAGTCTTCTTGGCTGATGAGATCTATTAGCGACTCGCATTACACATTGCTCATTGGGACAAAACTATGCAGATTTGTTAACATTGTGAAAGACCTAAACAACATTTGTTGAGCAATTAAAATAAACAATTTAGAGCCATACCCTCCACATGGTCCGAGCTGAGGAACACTCGGCATAGATGTTTTTGCCTCTATACCACTGGTTAATTCATATATGAAGATCAGAATTTGGTAACTAAACTTTAACAAAAATGGTGTTTAAGGGGAAACCAGGGAATCCAGGGAGAACCGGACAGCCAGGACATCCAGGAATGCCAGGCCCTAAAGGACCCAAGGTACTAATGTTTAGGGTAATCTTTCATTGTGTATTATAGTACCAAATAATGGGTAGATAGATGGGAATTGGGATTTTCATAGAATGTTTATTCTAATTATCAATCGATTGTGTTCTGTCTTGGATCAGTGGAACTAACGTAGTATACTTTAAGTTGATATTTATTCAATGTTTTTGTTTTATAGTAATGTCATGCTATACATTAGAGCAGGGGTTTTCAACAGGTGGTCCAGGGACCACCAGTGGTCCTTGAGAAGGTCCCAGATGGTCCCCAGGCTAAATGATGGAAAGTTGGTTAACCAGATGTAACTCTTGAGAATGTAAAAATGAAACCAAATGGACCCTTGCGGGTCCATTTGGTTTCATTTTTACACTCTCAAGAGTTAAAATATTCATCATCTGAATTAGCACCACTTAATTAAGAAGTTTACACTGTTTTGTTGGCAAAATGCAGCCTGGAATTGTGAACAAAATCAAAAGAATTCTTTAATTTGAGGTCTTTGGTGTGAAAGTGTAATCAAATGGTGGTCCGTGGCTCAAATGCTGGTCCCTGGAGTCAAAAAGGTTGAAAACCCCTGCATTAGAGTTTTGTCAGCTATTTGTGGCCCCACTAAAGCAGGCCCACAGGTTATGAATCGTTTAGGGTTTGATTTTGTGGGGGAAAAAAGGAAACTGAGACACTTTCTTGACCACTCTTTAACCGCATGTCCTTAACCACCTGTGTTAAACACAGCCCTGAATAATATGATAAATAGTGACTATAGGAGCTCACAGAGCGTCACGTTGTGACGCATTCATCCATTTTTAATTCAACTTTAAACATAATGTATCAAACATCATTTATAAGGCATGCATTTCTCAACAGGAAATGCCTGTATTTAATCTAGTCTGACCAGAAGCAAGGATAAAACCTATCACCACAAAAATGAATAACCAGAGGGAGATGCTGTAAACTAAAGGCTTGGGTCCATATTCAAACATTTGGTGTTTTTCTAAAGGCCCTATTTGATCATACTGCAGTGCAGTCTAGAATAAAAACATTAAAATGAGCAGATCCACAAGCTCGAAACGCGACATGTATCATATTTTGTCTTTTGGACATTCCCCCTGATGATATATACAGTACATACTCTGTCTGTCTGTCTCCGTCTGTCTGTCAAATCATGTGGACATAATTGTGCTTTGCTTTAGCATATACACTATACTAGCCTGGGAAGCATGCCATTTCAGGCTTATGATCGGATGATAGCTTACTTCATGTTGCGGTTTGGTTTATAGCCATCAGGCTGGAAACCGTAAATCTGAAATGATTCCCTGCATCATAATTTTAGGGCCTATACCCAATAAAAGATGTATGTTTTGTACGGTATATCCAGATTTGATTCCAACTCGTATCAACTGGCGAGACTAAAACAAATGAGAGGACCATAATTGTATGGGAGGGGATCAAAACAAAGCAATGTTGATAAACCACGCCAGATCACACAAATGATTTGGCGAGTCTCACAACAGAGATGCGAATAGTATTAGACGCTACTCCCCTCTCACACCCCCACCTTATTCATTTTCGGCAAGATTCTGTGTACCACTAAAGTGGTCGTCAATTTGCACCATAGGTTGACACTCACTGCACTAATCCGTATGATGTTTTTTGTTTCATCAGGGTGAACGAGGTAGCCCAGGTGAAACAGGAGGCGAGGTAACTACATAACTTACACATGACGACAGATGCTATCAGCCTGTTGACTGCTCTATGATGATCTCAGAAAAAAAAAAGCTAATGCAAGTGTGAAATTTCCATTTGAGCTCTGCCAAAATTGTACTAATGATGGGGTTTGTGGCCTAACAGAATTCTAAAAGGATCTCCTTGAAATTTAAAAGGTTGAAAAACACTGCATTAATAGTGCACAACTCCTCACAAAAGTTTTGGAAAGTAAACTTCAAGTAATTCTCCCCTATAATACCAATTGGTTGGTGCTGTTGTGAGTCAGGTTGCATTTACTATGAAAACCTGCATCTCCCGTCTGTCAGTTAGTCACCACACACACCTCCATATATGGTCACACCACTCCATATGTGACATGATGCTCCCGTATATGGCCATCTCCATATACTAAGATCACTGCACTGACCTCAGCTAACCCTGGAGAACCATACATTAGTTTTGAGTTGCTTAGCCTTACTGGATTGGATGATTACAGGGAAAACAACACATATGTTTATGCTTTGTTAATACAGAGCCACAGCCGCTTGGCACCTCCTCATGCTGGTCACCAACTTTATCCCACATTTTGCTGTGGGATATCTGGATGAGATTCTGTAGTCAGTGGCGATTTAATATCTTCAGAATCTGGGACATAATACTAGCCCTGGTCCATTGCTTACAGTGCGTTTCTCACTGCACTTTGTGCCATTTAACAGCTTAAGAGCAAGAGACCATTGACTGCTAGCATCTTTAATGGGTTGGTTGTCAGAGAAGTAAAGATGAGTTTTGTTTAATTCATTGATAATCAATTTTAATCGCGGGCGATGCTAGCATTTTCGGTTTAACGTTGGGATCGTTTTCACCTAAATAATGTCCAAAAATACAAGGTTGCAGGTGCATAGTTGCGCACAGGCTGCATTTAGTTCCATATCTGAGCATAATGTGACAATTGGCAGCCAGATTGATGTTGATTTCACTTCATTATGATGAATTTTGATCGTCGCTGCCAAGAAGCAATGCATCTATGGGAAATTTACACGGATATTTTTGCCCGGATAGCGACAGTGGAATCGCAGGGGGTTAAAGGAATGCATATAGCTGGCACCCCCGCCTAAAAAGGAGAAGAGAAGGGTGGCAAAATGGCACCGAAGGACAAAGGAGGTTTACATTTTCTGGGGTGTACCTGCGCTGATCCACTTGGATGCATTTTATAGGAAGTCAAAAATAGTGCATTTTAGAGAGAAGCTGCGACCTGAGATGCTGCCCACTTTCAAGAATAGACTTTTGCCAAGGTCTAGAAGGCTTTGTTTCGGCAAGAAGTTTTTTTTTGTTTCAGAGTCTAAAAACACAAGGCCAGGCAGTAGAAATATTGCTACAGGGAGGCGTCCAGGGAGGGCCTCGGTGAGAGACTGTCTGTAAGCATGGGCTAACCTAACGCCAACCTCCAGGATGACAATGGCTCAATCCCCACAGAAACAGGAATCATCACAGAGTACCCTCCAGATAGAGAGGATGGAACAGCCTGTCATCAGGCCAGACTCCAGACCTCAAACCAATTGAAAACTTGTGGGATCAGCTGTACGTGTTAAAGTAACCAACAGAACCACGTTGGCTTACTTTGCAGCAAATCTTGGTTGAGGAATGGGTTGGTGGAGCAGCATGAAGGAGGTGCCAGGCTGTTGTGGCTGACTGTGTGTGGATCTTCCACACACCGCTGAGTTTCCAATACCGAGTGTAAGATGAATACAGCGACAAAATGGCCAACATGTGTTGTTTTCCCTTAAGACAGTGGGAAAGTGAATCGTCCAATTTACAAAGAAACAAGAGTGAATACCAACAGAAGAATACTGCAGGGGGCTTTGGCATGAGTGATGTCTCTCTACAGTTAGCTGTGTTGTTCATTTCATGAATGAGCAGCGGACGTCCACAAACCTACAAAATACAATACCAAATAGTATTGTTAAAGGGTTGAAATAATCAACCAGTGTTATGTTTCTGAATTTTTTGTGAGGAGTTTACTGATCAAATCAGAGAAAGAACATTGTGTTTTTAATGCAGAATTGAACTGGCTTTTTCAAATATCATTTTTCAACAATAAGCCAACATAGATCAATTAATTTGATCTCTGCCATGGGGAAAATGAATCTTTCAAAGAGCACATTATAAGAGTCTTATGTAATATAAAGGCCTATTGTCACTGTTGGCCAGAAATCTATCTCCATATTTCAAAATGTTCTTGTTTCTTTTCCAAAAATCGATGACCCATTTGTGACCCACTTTTGATGGCAGAGTCTTGAACAAAAAAAATTCTTGCATTTTCCATGATAGGGAAAGAAAGGTGACAGGGGAGAACATGGCCACCCAGGAGTTCCGGTGAGTTTGTTTTGAAAACATTACATTTGTTTTTAATATCTTCAACTATAGTCTTCACTAGCATGTACTGTACATCCTCCGAAATTAATGCTCATTTACAAGCTGCTTTTAAATTCCATGCGTACTGTATTTCTGTCACTGAATGACCATGTCCATGGGCATAAGTCATAGACTTCTATATATTAGACTACATTGGTGGAGTCTCTGAGGCTGAGCACATTACTGCGCAAAAACTCTGCAGATGCCGCCGCCATGTTTGGAGTTTTGAATGGCTGTGGATGGGAAATAAAAATGGCTGTTGTGGCAAAGTGATAGACACCAGCCAATGGAACAGAAGCAGCTCCTCCACTGTGCGTCCACAGCCATCTAGTGGAAGAGTTGCGACATTGAGGGGTCAGAAACGCACAAGCTGCTGTTCATGCAGCCTGAAATCTTGATGGATTTACAAACAGATTGTTATAAATGTTATCAATGTGGCTATAATGTATCACAATGTAGGATTTTTTCAGGTCAGGTTTCAGGTTTTTCAGGTTTTCAGATCGGTTGGAAATTGAGCACATTATTGTTATTTTAAAAAAGTTCAGGGCCATAGACACCATATTATGTTATGAGTGAGTGAACTGACTGAAGCAAGATGGCAGCCGCGTAACAACGTCACTCTCCATTGGCCAGCACCGCGGGAGAGACATCTAGCTTTCTCATAGATTGGCTGCCTCAAAACAGTACATTAGTGAAATAAGCCAGACTAACTAAACTAAGACTAACTAAGACTAAATCAATTACAACTAGTTGGATTTTAGCTATAGCTTTTTTTATATCAATTGGTGAAGATGTCCTGGACATAATGTAACCATTACGCTGATATGGGCTGTGGCCTGGCCTAGTCTTGAACGTCACTGGAGGAAGTCATCATTACGTCAACCAGGGATGTTCGTCTTCCGTGGGCAGGATTTGTGTTGGTTGAAATCAGGTGATATTCTGGGCCGGATTTGATTAGTCTTGGGTTGCCTTGATTTGGACACAATCTTGAAGCTGTTGAGCTTGTAGATCTGCTACTTTCTGTATTTATTACACACATTTTTCTGAAATTTCTTTGAAGAACATCTTTGATGATGTGTCGACTGGCCTAGCGGTCCAGGTGCTCACGGTACCAGATAGCATGACTAATGCAGCCTGGTTCTGCATGTATGATCCTCTCTGAGATCTCTGGCCAATTATTTGTGTATTTGCTGGATTTGAATTCACTTTTGTAAACATTCTAATTGGAGGGAATGAAGATCCTTTGGTGTGTGTTTCTAATTTCTTCGTTTTTGTTCTTCAACAGGGCTCTCAGGGTGCAGTGGGCCCAAAAGGAGAGGTAAGTAAACGTCAATGAATGAATCTCCAACCTGCCCTTTCTTTTCTCATCATCACGTTGCTCGTAAGCACTAACAGGATGCTTGTAATTGTGCCAGAAAGGGCTAACAGGAGAGCAAGGGCAGAGAGGTCCAGGAGGTCACGATGGGAGACCTGGACAGCCGGGGATGACCGGTCCACCTGGTCCCAGAGGAGAACGTGGAGACCTTGGCTCTCCTGGTCCACCAGGTCCTGAAGGAAGATCTGTATGTGCAGAATCCGTTTGTGTGACACATTTCTCTCGCATGCGTACGCTTCAATCCCCCTGTCAGGCGTCATGAGTGGCAGAACTAGTGGCAGAATTATGATATTCACCATCTAAATTAGCACCACTTAATTAATAAGTCATGGTCATTTTGTCCATCCTGGAATTCTGGACAAAACCAAAAGAAATCTTTAGTTTTGGGTTCTGTGGGGTGAAAATGCTGAATAAATAGTGGGCCCTGGTATCAGTAAGGTTGAAAAACACTGTTCTAACATGAAGCTTATTGTCTGATGCGGTTTATAGTGAGGTGCGGCTTTACAAGGAAAAATCTGTATTTTGCCCCAAATTTAGCTGGTGCGGCTTATATTCAGGTGCGGCTTATAGTCCGGAAATTACGGTAGTAAAAGAATCACCTGTTGGCAGAAAGTAGCTCATAACAAGTCAAAACAAGTCTTGTCAAAACAAGACAAAAATTGCAGGTAGAAAGAGGATAATTCAAGCTTTCCGTACAGCTGTAACGTTGATATGTTTAACATTATTTAAAGGTAGGGGAAGTGATTTCACTTTTGTCAGATATCACCCAAAAAATATTTTTTTCTGTTAAAATGCTCTATTATAAGGTGTGAAAACCACATATGGAGTTTCCCCCTCCCCCACGTTAGCAGAGGAGCTAATAAAAGTTCCCCAGGTCACCACAATTCTCCTCCAATCAGGAGAGAGCAGCAGGTTCACATAGTGTAGCTACTTTTGGGGGCCCCTAGTGCACCAGGCTGGTACTACACCATGAATTTCAAATCACTTCCCCTACCTTTAAAACAATGAGATAGGACCTTTCTGTTCTGATGTATGGTCAGAAAGAAAGGGTTTTTTGCCACTTTGTAGACGTTTGCGCATAACTTCCATCCGGATACAATGATGATGATGTCAAGCGCATTGCCTCTGTATGCAGGGGCATTTTGCCATTAGGCAGACTAGGCAGTTGCCAAGGGCGCCATTGAGGGGAGGGGGGGCGAGGGGGCGACCACCAGACATGCTTTAAACAGATACCAGGCTAATAAGCCTAATATGGATAAATACATTATACTTGTATTATATAACTAGAATTGAACATGTAAAACACATAATATGTTCTTTAGTTTAAAAATATTCATTTTATCCCTTGGGGCTGCCATTTTACAGGAGATTTTCCCTGGAGCCCCCCTTACCAAATGGACCCTTGCGGGTCCATTTGGTAAGGGGAGGCTCCAGGGAAAATCTTGCCTAGGGCTCCAAATTGCTTAGAAACGCCATTGCCTGTATGCTATAAGCAATTTAAATTGAACCAATTTAAAAGAAAATCTGTAATTGGTTAAAATTGACTGGAACACTATGTTGCTATTTTCTTTTTTTAAAGGAAAGGCATTTGTCTGAAACGTACATCCGTGAGATTTGCAGAGACGTGCTTCGAGGTGAGTGTTCTGGGAGATGATGAGATTTGTGTCAGTGAGCATGCTTTATGAATATTGCCATCCTAAAACTTTTATCTTCACATTTAATGTTTTGCGCAAAAATGATGAAAATTATCTACACCACGATGAGCAAGCAAGCACAGTCAGGACTGGGATGATTTTTTTGACGTCTTTATTGTGGCCAGATCCTGGCAATCCAAGATAGATTGGTCAAATCTGGTCGAGAATATAACCTGATTTCAACCAACGCAAATCCTGTGCATTAAATACAGGCGTGCTTGGATGATTCAGAGTCAGAGAGAGATCTGGTCCAGAACAGGGTTATTATAGTTATGGATTTTTCATTTTAGTTTTAGTTAGTTTTGACATTTTATTTTCTAATTCAGTTAGTTTTAGTTAGTTTTTAGAGCGTGTTTGCTAGTTTTTATTTTGGTGAAAATATTGAGTTTTAGTTTAGTTATAGTTTTAGTTATTTTATTTTTTTTCTGTGCTTTGGTTGTCAGGTATAGGATTAAAAATGTGCCAAAGTAGAAAACGGTTGGTATACAACCCTTGCTTTGAGTTTCTTAGTAGATTGGATGATTGCACTCTCCCACAAGAACACAATTTTTACCCCCAGTGTTATGGAACTCAGTAGTGGATAGAAGATCTAGAAGCATCTCCTCCTCATGCTGGTCACCAAAACATTTTGGATTTAAAAGCTTTATAAAAACTAAAACTAAGGGTATTTTGGGTATAATTTCAGTCAGTTTAGTTAGTTTTCTGAACCTACATTACATTTTTAGTTTAGTTATCGTTTTTTGCATTCATTTTTAGTTTTTATTAGTTTGTTAACTCAAATGTTTTTTGAATTTTAGTTTTCATTTTTAGTTAGTTTTAGTTAACTATTATAACCCTGGTCCAGACAAGCTTTATTTGAACTGGTGAAGACGTCCTGGAAATGACGTAAAGATTATCCCATACGGGTTGTGATCAGGCCTTGACTTGAACATCACTGCAGGGCGTTACCATGACGTCCTCCAGTGACATACAACGTATAAGATTGCCTTGATCTGGCCACAATCAAGACGTCACTAATTCGTCCCGTTCCTGACCGTGCTTGCTGGTTATATTTCCATTAGTTCCACTAATATGGAAAGTGAGCCGTTTAATAGTTTTAACCTACTGATGATGTGTTATGGCAATAGTAATCCCACTCAGTATGAGAGGAGCCGCGGGTTCAGACATTTGGTGCATTTCCTGAGAAGCCAATGGGGTGACAGTAACATCTGCGGGCTTATAACTTAACATCTTTACGATGGAGCGATATCTTTGATCACGTCTTTTTCCGCTGTTCACCTATAAAGTAAGGAGGACAGATTGAAAATGGTTAAGCCTGGTTTTATATATAGTTGACCAACATATTAAAGGAACACTTTTTCAACTGATATTTACATAATTGGTCCTCACCAGTTATGCTCTTAGTGTGGTACCATTTTTGTATATTCACTCTGTGTCTCAGAGAAGTCCTGTGGAAAGTTCAGAAACCCATCCACCAGTGACATCTTTAGGCAGATTTCCATTCATTTGTTTTGGCTTCTATTGAATGCTAACTTTTCACGAATTGTAAGCTTGCCAATTATATTTGCTTGGATTCCACATCGATGATGTCACTGGTAGGCAGGTTTCTGAACTGTCCAGTGTCCACAGTCCGAGTAGACAAAAATACTACCATTATATAATGGCCATTGTCGAGAACCAATTAGCCCTTCCCCGAGTCCTTCTCCAATAGCGTTACCATTGAGATGTAAATTATGTTGATATGATGATAAATGATGATAAACTGGCATTAGACTGTCACTTTTGGGGGTGTGGTTTTGCAAAGGACATTTTTTATGGGCAGAGGTATATCATATAGTAGATGGGTTGAACATGAAGGTGGCCCTACAAGAGCTTATTTCTAAATAACTATTAATAGCACTATTGGATCTGTCATAACGCAGCATTTTAAAAATAGAAGAAATTTCAAAACAATTGGACACACTGGGTTTCCACCTGCAGCAACAATCAGTGTTACCAACTTGCATTTGTCACTATATTTAGGTTTTTTTTTTCAGACCCCCCTAGCGCCAAAGTTAGTGAAAAACTCCTGGCGGAAAATGCTAGTGCTTTTTTTGCTGGTGAGTTGGGGCAAAATCGCCTGACAGGCGCCAGAGATGAAACCGTCGTTTTTCACCACTTTCTCTCCTATGACAGTGGTTTTCAACCAGTGGTCAGTTGGCTAACTACTGTAGATGTAACTCTTGAAGAGCGTATGAAACCAAATGGACCCTTGCGGGTCCATTTGGTTTCATTTTTACACTCTCAAGAGTTAAAAAATATTCTATCATGTGAATTAGCCCATGTCTACACACCTTCCAGGCAAGCATCTAGTGCATTCTAGTGCATTTTGGAAGTGCCACTAGTGCATTTTGGATTTTGGCAGTTGGCAACACTCTCAACAATGTCACAAATGTCTTGTTTTTGTATGGTCCCAGCTGAGATGCCCTCGCTGCTGCTTGGCAACCAGCAGGGTGCTTGTGACACATGTCACACCAGACCCGGCTCTCCCGGCCCACCAGGCCCGACGGGGGTTCAAGGGTCCAGGGGTTTCCCGGGCCTACCGGGCTCCACTGGACAGCCAGGACACCCGGGTCGACCAGGGCGACCTGGCGCCCATGGAATGAAAGGTACTGTCACTGTGGATCACTTTGATCTGCTGTTTTTTTCATGCGTGTACTTGTATTACTCAAATGTCCCCGAAACTGGTTGGTGTGTAGGTATTTACTATTTTTAGGTGGTTGGTGGTTAATAGTAAAACTTCTGGGAACTCAGTTTAGGGTTAGAGACAACACAGCACACTGAATGTGCAGGTAGATCACGACAGTCCCCATAGATCTGTAACTCTTGAGAGCGTTAAAACGAACCCAAATGGAGCCTTACGGGTCCATTTCGTTTCATTTTACACTCTCAAGAGTCCAGGCAATTAGAAGTTTTAGTTTTGCGTGCAGGTTTTGGGTGAAGTCTTAGTTTGGGTGCAAGAGACTAAAAGTCAACATTACAAACTGTCAACTCAAACTCCAAATACTGTTTTCAAATGTCAGTAGTAGCATATACAGGAAAGCCCTTCAAATTCTCCCCCTCTATGTTTCATTATACTGTAAGTGCATTATTTTTAAACAGTAAGTAACACCATCACCACTATTTCAAAGCTCAAGGGACCCTCAAGGGGCCCTTGAAATGGATTTTCAGTAATGGAATAATCACGTTTTTGATGTGTAGATCTTGCAGGGCCGGTCATTTTGAGAAGTATCCCTCAAGTCAAAAAAGTGTGGGCACCCCTGCTGTAGATTGTCTGTTTTTGGTGTGTGTGCTGTGTACGCACACGACGCATGCATGTGTGCAATGGAGTGAGTGAGAATGCGTGGGAGACCATATGCATGTGTGTTATAAACATTTTCTTGCCTGGACACACACCCTTCCTTGTGCTTGTAGGTGATACAGGTTTCATGGGTGAGAAAGGGAACCCTGGAAGGACACAGATTGGAGATCCAGGACTCCCGGGACCCCCAGGTAATTAATCTGACGGCAATTAGGCTGAATCGATTCATGTTCAGGAAAGGAAAAGTGATTTGCTCTAAGCTAAACTACAGTATTTGACCACAGACCCAATTTGAAAATATTTTGTGCCAGGGAGTTTCATGTGAGACAATGCAGAGCTTGTTGATCAGTCATTTTTCTGGCCTGGGATCAGTCTGATTTGCTGCATTCCGCACATCTAAAATATCACTTCACAAGTCAGTCTGGCCAGGAGCCTAACCTATCTCAGATTGGTGGGACATATGAAGGTTGAAATGCAGAAGAGGATTCATTTGAGAAAACAAAGAACACTAGTTCACATTTGTTTGAACACCATCCAATCAGAAACAACGTGGCTACGTAACAGGTGCGTCTCAGGGAAATGCAAGTCAAGCAAGCTCTGGCCAGACTGATTTGCAAAGTGACATTTCACATGTGTGGAATGCAGCAAATGAGGCTGGAAAGCAGGCTATATTTTTGATATATATAGCCTATATTTTTATAGCCTATATATAGGCTATATTTTTCATGAATGTGACATTTGATTGGTTCTCTTCCCAGGGCCAATGGGTCCCCAGGGGTACAGTAAGCCAGGACCTCCAGGTAAACCCGGGGCCCCTGGTATCAATGGACCTGAAGGCAAGAGAGGTATTCCTGGGGCACCTGGTCAACCAGGTGTGTGCCATCCATCCATGTGCTATGGTAGCGCGATGCGGCGGGATCCCTTCAGCAAAGGGCCAAACTATTGAAGCGACGCAGTGTCAATACCAGCCGGCGGACCAGTCTAGAGTTTTGCTCGGAACGAGAAGCAACATTTTCCAATCTCAGGAAGATCTTATCTTTACAGTGTTTCCCTCTTGCCATGGAAACAGAAAAAAGTACCTCTTTTTCACATGTGTCACATTAACTCATTGATTAGAAGTAGATACTTTTTTCACATTGCCTCAGTTGTAAATTTGTATTGTAATAATGTAGATGTCCTTCAAATGATCTGAGGTCTAGGTCGTTTTGCATAGCGTTGATTGGGTTGGTTTTCAAACCTGCAGTACGTAGGCCTACTCTGTAGCTTGGCAGTAGATTCCATCAACACTCAATGCTGCTTGTACATTTTCTGACATTGCCCCCTGCTGTTGTTTCTGCGCATGTTGCCTTTAAACTATAGTCACTCAACACTGTTAAAACATCCTCACCAGTTTATTAATTCAATGATCAATAAAGGATTCCCCCCATGTGTAATGTCAGAATGTTTCAGGGTAAAACTGTGAGTTTGATTTCCTGCTATATGGATCTACCCGTGTTTCTAAAACATGGCATTCAATACCGAACCCAATGAAGAAAAAGGAAAAGAGAAAAAAAAACTTTAGAGCTAAGTAATGGCATATAATATCACCCAATAAATATGAAGTGAAACTAGGGGTTACTGTACTAACCTATCTATAATACCTATTCATTTGCAAATTGTATAATATTACAATAAAATTAGGATGTGGAACAGTGCATATGTCACTATTTAAGAATAAATATGGCATTTTAGTTCACAAACAATGAGATATAGGCCTATGTGCTGAAGATTTATTTCTTGATTACTGTATTAGATATTGTGTTATTTATAAAATTGAACAACTGTATTTGAGCTATGACAACCTTTGTAAGCAGTTGGTCTGATTTTATTACTTTGTGCTAGGGTGACTTTTGTATGGAAAACTCTTAATTAAAACCATTTTTTAATTATTTCTGGCATTTCCATAGTTTCTTTTCTCTCTTGTGCTTTCACGTTTAACCATTGTTATGTCCTCACATCACATCTATGGTTATATGACCATCAGCTTTCTTGTGATGGGAGGGTCAATAAAAATGATCAATTCATCCACATGTGTTAGAACAACTGTGTATCTTAACTTGCCCAACACTGGTTTTAATTATTTGCTTTAGTTATTTATTTTGTTTTGTTTTTTCCAGAGAAATTTGAGGCTTGACTACGTGCACATATAGTGGACTAAACAATAGATCTATTAAAGTTGGTTAATAGAACTGGGCTATTAGCCATGATTCATTGTTATTTGGGCAAGTTCAGCTATATGCAGCCTTGTTCAACGTTTAGAATAAACGGCACAACTAAAAATAGACAAATTCCATATGCATATACCCACACACACACTTATTTCAACGGTAGAACTTGTTACTCAAAGGCAAAGAAAGACTGACACCACAGTCAGTACCACAGGTACTGAAAAAAAATCACAGCGATGAGAAAGCAGTGTGTAGGGAGGGCTATGGGGTTTCTTGGTGTAAGGGATTGTTTTTTGACAAGTCATCCATTGATATTGCCATTATACATTTCTCAAATTTGAAAGCACCTCATAATGAGACATTTTTCAAAGATTCCTTTTCAGGCAAGCATGCACAGTAAGATTAAGCTCATGAAGTGTGAAAATTTGTGCTATTGCCATTGAGAACACATTGGGCATTTAATATAGGCTACTTTTACTTAAAGCGCAAATAACATGCCTTCTGAAAAATATTTGTTATACCTTCACATTATCACATCGTATACAAGCTCATTTCTAAAGATTTGAGCCTCACCACCCTGATATAACCAACTTTTTCAGTTCTTTCTGGACTTTGAAAGCAGTTTGGCTGCAGTAAAACAATGTCCTGAGGTGGTGGGGCGCTGATATGCAGATTATTTAATACCAGAGTCATAATACTGATGCTAGATAAAACCAGGCTTGTTTCCGCTCCACGCCAACTTGTAAAATCAACAATGGTGGATATTGTAATTCATTGGATATGAAAATTTGCAACTGAAGACTGAAGAGGAGGAATTATACAAATAGTACAGGAATTATATGGAATAGAAGGGGTCATTGACATTTTAATATGTTCTACATTTCATTATGCTGACATCAAACAAGGTCGTTTTTATGATGCTAAATCCATTCTTAGCATTAGTTTTGCACAAAATCGCTCATTGGGTGAAATCTCGTCATATAAAATGTGCTGATCTCAACACATTTGTCAATACAGCTATGGCTGTTTTTAGCCCAAGGAAGATTTTTATGCAAACCTAATGCTTGGAATGGATTCAACATCATGAAAACTCCCTAGTTTGATATGTCACTTACATAATGGAATTTAGAAAATATTTGCCTTAAATACAATGTCAACGGTGGAGATACTGTAAAGGCCATTTTCAAACCTTTCCCCTCACAATCCAAGGCAACTTTTTAACGTTATTCAGGACATATTGAAAATACAAATTCAGCTGAGTTAGGTTTTTTTTTGCAATTAGTTCAAGGTCAAATGGCATTATTGCTGGGCTAAAAGTATGGTGCATTGGCCTCATTATGAGGCCAAAATCAGATGACCTGTTCCTGAGAGCAATTTCCATTAAAGCTCCTATATGATATGAAAGCCGGATTGTTAAGACTTTATTTGTGGGGATAGAACACACATGGGAGCACAAAATTCACTTTCATGTTATTTCTCCGTAGACGGGAACCCCTAGTGGTAGTTTTACCCTAGTTGACAGGAACACATCCAGGTGTTCTGTACAGTATCCAAAAATGTCAAAAAATTGATGGTGTTCTATAATTATTTGAAGTTTTTCAATACACTTAGGACAGTATTTTGAAGGATTTTTTTTTTTTACAAGCGGGATAGTCCACAATGGGGTTAAGTTTAATAACTCAGAAACGATAATGCACTTCCATAAATAGAAGGGGTGGGTCTCTCTCTGATAAGGTACTGACAGTATTAATATGTATATAAGTGAAGATGGGGATGACATATTGGCACATGTTAACAAAGGTACTGATGGCAGAGTGGATAGACTGCTTATACAGCGGTGTTTGGGCTGCAGGTCTTGCAGGTTTAAGCCTTATGCACCGCCACATGCACTGGATAGAATATCCACCACTGTTTTAGGTTGTTCTTCTGGTTGTAACTTCGAATGGGGCCTTGGGATCATATGTGCTGAGAATCCTAAGTGTTTGCAGTTCTTTTCTGTCTTTAGCTTTACTAGGGATGTTAGTCACTCAGATAAGAGGAAAAACCTTTAGGCTACAGCACAAAAGACAAGAGCATGATAGTTCACAGGGTAAGCATCTGTCCATGTGTTCCAGAAATCTTTGCTTCAAATCCCACTATGCTATATACTATGCTATATGCTATATACTAAAGATTAAGTTAAAAGGACACAAATTACACCCAGTCTGACAAAGTCATGGTGAAGTGCATAGATTGCCAATACCTGGGTGTTTGCATTACAACTCTTACTTACTGAACCTTGTGAACTCACTGGGTCCACAAGGTACTATGCCAAAATCTGACATTGACTGATATTAGACATTCCTCAAATTTGAAAGCACTACATTTCTAAAACTATAAAATATTTCACACATTCATTTCAAGCAGACATTCATCCACTATACATGTCGTGAACCTAAATAGAAATGAAAGGGTAGGGCTAGGTGGTCCCGATCTAGTATGAATCGTCCATTGAAATGGGCTCCAATTTCCAGTGTACTAGTAGTTTGTGCGATTGCCATTGAGAATGAATTGAGCATTTAACAGAATAAACTACAAAAATATTTTTAAGTAAAAAGTTCCAGCATGTGACTCCACAGTAAGATATATTATAAAAAACTGAATGGATCGGTGAAGTGATTTTGACATGCCGATATATGCCTTTGACCCACATTATACATTCTCAAATTTGAAAACACTATATTTCTAAAACTAGCAAAGATTAATTTTCAGGCAAACATGTACACCCTAAACGAACACAAGTGAGTTTGAACGGGGTTTTAGGCGCAAGTACCATATGTAGGACTAATGTCAAAGTTTGTGCTATTGCCATTGCCAAAAATGAAAATCACAAAACATACTAGGCAGTAGTTCATGGCTTTGAACATGCTATAATGTTTTGGTATTTCAGTAATAATCCTTTTTTTTTTTTTATGAAAATCACAATTAAAAAGTACTATAGTTTGGGCGACATACTGTACGTCATTTTTCTAAAGGTAAGATGGATTATATAGATGGACAAATACATATTTATTTTAATGAAAATCACAACTGCAACAATGGAAAGGTTCTGCACCCACTTGTTAAAAAAAGAAAGAAGAGAAAAGGAACCATCAAACTTTCAGATTTGTTTTTGGAAGAATGATTAGGATTTTTGTGATCTCTTCCCTGTGAAATATATAATCATGGGTTTCTGTTGTGTTTCAACAATAGCAATTCAAAACAAAACGCACACCACTGTTATTCACTCTTACCCTTTTTTTGGGGAGGTCCTGAGCTTGACCATCTTAACATTCACAGGAACACTCTAGCTCAGCGGCCTGAGCCCAACATGCTTGGGGGTCTCCCCTGGGTCTATAGCATTGTTGATCATTCAAGGTTTAACTTTTTAATAGAAAAAAGGACATACTATAGCATATGGTGTTATTCTGCCTTTATTTTTTCCCCATGAAAATCACAAAACATACATGTTTCAGGCTACATAAGTAAAACCATTCAAGCCAAGACTTTAAACAAAGATGAAAATCAAAGAAATGAAATCATGTCACACCCTTGGCTCAGGTGAGGGTATAAACAAAGATAGCAAGGCAGTAAAGCATACAGTTGGGTAGAGTTTAACAAGGATTTATCCCCCCACCAGTGAGAAAAATGTGAATACAAGATCAAAAATCTGAAAATAGATTTAACTTCATTATCATACACAATACCATAATCAAAAAACGCCATTTTACCATCTATAACCAATCAACCATAAACAATCATTTTAAATCAACCATTTAATATTATGATTAAATACTATTTATTCATTCAAGTCAAGCCGGACAAGCTGCACTTGTCAGCCCTGACTGCTGTGGCGCTAAGGGTCTGCAGCACAATTGTTAGTTTTTGTTAATTTTCTTGCTATTGGTGTGTGATATTTAGTTATGATCATGACCATTTTTACCTTAACTTCCTCATTTGAGTTATTTATTTGATGTTGCTTTATAAATTAGGCCTTTCTAATAACAAACACTATTTTAACAAATCAAAATACCATGATAACAATAGCAGAAGGTATTTGGCTTCAGAAAGAGAAATCAAACATCACCTCCTCAGATTTCGCGCAAGGCGGACGAAAATGAAAGCCTGGGTGTCGAGGCCACCTCCTCAGAGACCATCAACCACCAAACGACAGCAAACAGCATGAGACTGCAGATGCCATTTCTGTCTGACCTATATAGACTACCGGGCTCCACCCACACGACAGGACCACATGAAAATGGGTGTCATAATCATAGATATGTGGTCATAATAGCTCAAAAGAAACCACAATAGCCACAACATTCACATACATTTTGTTTTGCCGAGCTTGTAGATTGTTCAGTTTACAACTCTTTTAGTCTTTATGCAAAGTATTTTCAGAGTTCATCAGTCCAATTTCCCTCCATGACACAAAATTCTCCCTTTCAGTTGGTTTGGCCCAAATGGTCCCAATCAGTTCAGCTCTGTTCTCCCTATGTAGCCCTTAGAGTAAAGCAAATAGGGAGTAAAGTCTATGGTTAATCTGGGTTTATTCCATGGGCTGGGCAGGGATATGGTGAAAGCTGGTTGTGCTCTGCTTGCCTGTTTATTATAGGCAATCTTTAGCAATAAACAAACAAACAAGCAAGCACATAAATATGTTGCACATAGGCCTATACATTAAATTCGCCCATAAATGGCCAGGGAAACCATGCAAGGCCCACCCAGCGCATTGGGGCGCAATTTTGCCCAACTTCCACAAGTAGATAGGATGATCCGGGAATTCGAACCGACGACATGCTATACCTCTATTATTAAAACCATTATAGATTCAGAAACTAAAATTAACACTACAATCAACATCTGTTTTCACACAGATTTACTCTCACTGGAAGCAGAGTAAAATGTTGGAGCAAGACAAATGCTTAGATTCTCCACTAGATGGAGCTGCGGTCACATCTAATCCTGTGGATAATTTATCTCAGAATGCCTCTACCACTCAAATTGAAATTGTTGAAAATGTGCATTAAATTAGTCTGCATAACATTATTCGATACTGTATACACTTGTTTTGTCTGCAGACAACATGGGCTAATAACCAGACCAAAGTGGTAGCACAATGCAGGGTAGAGCTACTTTGTGGCTTTATTTTGGAGCTCGAGGGAGTAGGCTATATGCATGCTCCTGAAACTATGCCACTATACTGTACATTGCATACAGCAGTTTTACTAATGACACCGACTGCAGGATCGGGTTACCAGTCCCTGTGTGTTACCAACAAAGCCAAGGAAGCCACTTTTGAAAACATTTTGGTCCACTATGACAGCTTGGGATCAACAGGGCAGGTGTTAGATGAATAGGCCTATATAGTGGCATCATCACTATTCACTACAAGAAGACTCCATTCTATTCCCGGTGCTTTTTGTTGTTAATTATTTCAATACATTACCTCCACAATTAATCATGGACTTTAATAGTCAATACAGCTTATAAAGGTCAGATCAGATCCCAGGGGTTGGTCTTCTATTGCCTAGCAGCCTATATAGGCTACTGACCAGACCTTTCTTAAAGTTCAATAAGTTGAGGTGATTAAAGGCCTCTGTCATTATTCTCTCACTCGTTAAGACCGGTTTCCGATTTCAAGTGTCTCCTTTTACACATGTGAGCTGCTGCCACATTCATCTTCGAGTCAGTTAAGTTTTATTGCGGCCGCTAGAGGTGGATGCAAAGAAGAAGGGAGGAAAAAAAAGTCAGTGTGGGATGGACTCATTGGGCAAGTAGCCCCAAAACACATTCTCCATAAAAACCTGCGAGTCGAAGCATGTTAACTTAACAGTGCCACTTTCTATTGATTTTTGACGCGTTTATACAACTTTTTTTTTTAATTCACTGGAAGGCTTTTGGAATGTTCGACGTCATGGGCGTACCCAGGTGTTTTTTCTTTTTCTTCAAGCGGACTTAAAGGTGATGATGGTGATGGAGTTCCACTAAATACAAAATGTGACAGAGGTTTGGATGTAGCCTGCTGAAGCACAGGAGCACTTCACTTCAACACGTGGAGAGGACCGTCCGCAGAGCACAGAGAGGGCTTTACAACGGCACTGCACTGTTATTGGTGCCTCGTTCATGGTTGGCAAACAGCGGTCGCGATTGATCCAGTGAATGACACAGACACCATAAAGTGATGGCCAATGTTATGGCCAATATGGGACATATATGATTCTGTTCTGACGAAAATAATTTGTAAATATATTTTTTCTTTGCATATAACTTTGCCATGTAGATCAATTAGACGCCCTAAAGTGAGCTCTATTATAACGCCCTCCTCTATTTAAAAAAAAATGACATTTACACCTTCAAGCCGTGCTGTATTTGGACTTCTCTGCAGCTTCGCGATGAGTTTTCTACACTGCGCTCATGGTGGCTTCAGTGACAACCATGTGCACTCCAGTTTTATTTACAGGAGATTGCGCAATCACGAGCGCAGGGAGATCCAGCGAGAGATCCTCTCCATCCTGGGCTTGCCGCACCGTCCCAGGCCCTTCTCTCCCGGGAAGCAGGCGTCCTCGGCGCCGCTCTTCATGCTCGACCTGTACAACGCCATGACCATAGAGGAGGACGAGGCTCTCCAGCAGCACAGCACGTCGGTGAGATACAGTGGCGGCGGCGGCGGGTCGTCCAAGCAGCAGCAGCAGCCCCGTAAAGGCTCCTACTACAGCCACGCCGCTCCGCATGGATACTCCCGCGTGGCCCAGCCTTACCGCGCGGCCCCTCTCACCAGCAGCCAGGGACCCCCACAGCTCACCACGTCGCACGACACCAACTTTCTGAACGACGCCGATATGGTTATGAGTTTTGTCAATTTAGGTAAGTGAGATCATCATCAAGTTGAGTCCCATGTGATTTTTTTGGTGCTTTAAAGGCGATTCCCACCATTTCAACATTTTGCTGTCATTAACATGGCCTACCTTAGACTTTGTGTGCACTTAGATGTAATAATAATATTTATGATTTATGATCTAGGAAAAATTAACATGGCGAAGTACATCTAGAAAATAAGTGGAATTCAAATTATATAAATATTATTTTGTTATTTTATTAAATTGTATTATATAAAAACGTTTGGTAATATACTAGGCTATACAACACACGGTGATCAGCCCATTATATCATCATATTTTGACTAAAAAAATCATCATTATGATTCTACAATTGCACATGTTGTTTGAGATTAGGCCATGCCAGGTTCTGTTAGCTCTTTCTCCTTTAATAGGCGAAAGTGTGAATGGACCTAAAAGGTAAAATTAAAAAGGTCAATAAGAAGGGATCCACAGATCATATTCAGTATTCAGGCCTATGTTCACACTTTTATCAGGGGATGAAAAAAGAAAAACTATTTGTTTTTGTTAATAGAGGACAGCCAACATCATTCTATGGTGTACTGTACAATGATACGTTTTCAAGAGGCGATTTACATGTAGAGTTATAGTCTATGAAATGCAAGTAAAGTCATCAGTGTTACTTTATCAAGTTGTAACTCTCTTCTGAGTGTAGGCCTATATTGTAAGTTTACCAAAGGGGCCCTTATATGCCTAATTAGACTACACTTTCAGATTTACATTGGCACTGATGAGTTTGCCACAGGCAAACAATATAGGCCTGTGATAGGCCTATATTGGGCATCATGTGGTTTTTGATGTGGTACTGTATGTTTACATTATAGCCAACGTGACGGTCATGACGTGTGACACATTTTGTGTTCCGTTTTGGGCCCACAGTAAGGTCGAACACATTTTGACCCCCACTTATTTTCCAGGCACTTGTTGTAAAATACTGCTGAATTGTAGAATGATTGTTTCTTCATGCAGTAGCTATGACCCCTGACCCAGCTGCTCATAGCAACTTATCAGATGACTGTCTGACCTTGGGAAAATTGGTCTTAATTATTTCCCGTTGTTAAAAGAGGAACGATATTGGACGATGCCTGTGTTTTCTCTCTTGCCGCGTTCCTGACGGCTATAGGTTTTGGCACTAAGTGTAATGCGGAGTCATTTGTATTGCACTATTGCAGTTGTTGTTCTTGAGTGGGCAGAGAGAGAGAGAGTACAAACATGGAAATGCATGCGATTTAACATCAAGTACCTCACGTGACACATTCTGTATCAAAACAGGCCTTCAAAATTATACATTTACAACCATTTTGTCCATGGGTACTATTCGTGCTAAAGGATGTTAGAAAAACAACTGCTGGCTTATATGGCAATGCATGTAAGAGTGAATTTGTGCAGAGGTGCTTGGAGGTATAATCCCTCACCTTGGCCCATGGCCCATGTGTTTCCACTTAGCGCTATAGCAGGGCATGTACACTGTCAGCCTTGAAAGCTCTGCTCTCATTTTGGGGACTGTCAGTGAAGTGTTCAATGGAGCTCTGTCTTTATTACAGTACAGGCAAATATTACTACTGACCTCAACTGTTTTATAAACTTCTCCATGACACGGTGTTCACAGAAACCCACTTCTTACCTTGAAGCAGTCAGTAATGCTACAATCAAACAAGAGAGGTTTCCATATGAATGTTTTCCATATTAACGTGAACTGGGCAGCCCATTGAAAGCGATCCCAGCATGCAGTAGAAGTGATATATTAACAATTTATCCTTGGTGTTATTAACACTTTATCCTCAAGGCTAAAAGTAGCCTACTGTAAGTGTGATAACAAAAAGTATGTTGTTAATGTTATGTAAGGGTTCTCCATGACACTCCAGCTCATTAATAAACAGAAAATACGTCACTATGAATTAAATTCAATCCAGAAGTGAACACATTTTTAAGCTTCAATTTTATAGTGTTCCAATTCAGTATTTTGTCTGTTATTGTATTTATTCATGTATTTTATCTATCTATCTATGAGTATAGTGAGCAGCTGGAGAGATGGACAAGAAATCATTATACTGAACAAAGACTCCAAAGTTTATAGGAATTGGAATATATAGCTATTTAACAGTTATTTTAACAAAACAAACAAAAATAAAATAATGATAACTATCTCACATATTCATTTATCCATTTGTAACCCACATTGTACAGAATGTGAACAAAGGTTACAAGTGTACACTCTGAGTTAAATTTAGAATGGAGGGTTTTACTCCGCAATTCCTACCAAACCTGCAACTCGTCAAGTACGAAGGCTGAGTGAGTGAAGTCTCAAGGCTAACGTTTAAAGTTGTACCTCTGCTTCAGATTACTGACCATGGCTAATATAATGGAGCGCGCTCAATGACCTCTGACTTGCATGTGTTAAGTAACCACAGACTTTCACTCTTGATAAACTATCAGTATAATCCATCGTGTGATATCAGTAGACGTGTCAGAAAGTTAACTCATCCCAACCCCCATGCCTTTGTGGTACTGAATGATAATGTAAAATTTTTTTGTGTGTGTGTAAGGAAACCTAGTATGGGAGAAAACAAAAAATTGTTATACACTGGAATATATTTTAAAAGTGTATGGATGTTCGTAATTTAATGGGTTATCGGATGTTGTTGCTGTTTTGTATGAAACTTGCAGGAGGTCAGTATAGGTCCAGGAATTGGGTCAGAGTCGTCACTCAAAATGACGTTGAAGAACCCTGTCTGGTCTTCTCTCTCACTTGAGGAGTAGACCAAAGTGTTTTTAATTGAAATCAGCCTGTTTTTCTAAACTGACAGCCCATTCATCATGGCTACAGAATGCAGTGAGGCACACAGTGGAGGGTCTGTCTGGAAGTGGCTACCTGTATTCAGTTCAATGATTTAATAGACTGGAAAGTGCTTTTGTTGGGAGCCAAAATGTTTAGATTGGACCTGGAATGTAAAAGAAGATGTGATAAATTATCCCCTCTCCACACTGGCATACCTTTTTCTGGTTTAAACAACAGGCATTGACACAGTACAATACACATAGACACACATACAAAACATGCACGCCTCGTGCACAACACATGCTCAAAAACAGCAGTGCAGGAAGTGAACGTATATGTTGTGGTCAGTATGCTATTGTGTGGTTGCCCATATATTTTATATTAATCACATGTTTTGACACTTTTCAGTGGAGAAAGACAAGGACTTTTCTCACCACCGAAGACACTACAAGGAATTCCGCTTTGATCTTACTCAGATCCCAGACGGAGAGGCTGTGACTGCGGCAGAGTTTCGTATCTATAAGGACCGCAGTCATGTGCGCTACGACAACATTACACTGAAGGTCACCATATACCAAGTCATCAAGGAATATCAACAAAAGTAAGACAATATGCTACTGAGCAGGCTGAAATGTCAACTCTTAAGTGCAAACACAATTTTACTATATGTGACTGCATTGTCAATTCTATATCCGACAGACATGCTGATCCAATTTCCATTAATCGGTCACAGTTGGAGAATTCTAAGCAGGCTGAAATGTCTTATTGGGATATGTTATAGAAATCATGGTTTGAAGATCAGCACCTTTTGTCTGCCACACACAAAGGGAGGCTTTGAAGGTGGACTTCTAAAAACCTCATGGCTCTGCGAAACCCTTAACACAGTCACTCAGGCAGAACATAAAGGAATATTCTGTTTTAACCTATTGGCTATATACTCTAAATCTCTGAGGTATAATTGTTTATTTCATAAATGTTTTAATTAAAACATTATTACATCACTTTAAAGGTAAAAAATAGAAAGAAAAGCAAGAAAAAGAAAGGCATAATCATTTAGCAGCTACTGTCTTCCTAGGCAAACTGTCCAATGTCCCACTCTGTTCTGCCTCATTCGCACCATGCCCTCCTTACAAATATAGTTCTCGGATAAAGAGAACTCCATTAGCAAGTTGACCACTTATGAAGCTTTCCGTGGTCCATCAGCTATCACTCTTCATGTGCTGCCTGCCAGGCTGGCTGCGTCCCAGAAGACGCCACGGGGGCCCATTAGGGGCCTCCCAGGGCGCTCCCAGGGCAAACTCTTATGTCCACCACCTGCCTCTGTTAACAATATTCCGGAAGTTTGAGCCATGACATAGTTGAATACACTGGGGGCTACTTAAAACAGGGCCCACATTTTGCTTGCCAAATATGTGTGTGGGTGATTGAAGGGGAGATATGGTCCTCCTGGGGCTTTGAAGAGCTCCTAGTCAATGAACTCTCCCATCTTAAAGGGAAAAACCATTTAAATAAAATCATTTGCACCTTATGCTTAGGGAATTTGATAGTCCAGGCAATGTTTATGAACATTTAAATCCCAAACTATGTTGAAACAGTGGCCATTGTTCAATTTACTTGCATACCGTTTTAGCTTTGTTTAAATATAGTTTTGCTATAAGCGTTTGCACAGTCACACTCGACACACTATATTCTGACTTGTCTACTTGTACATCATACTACACGTTAGTTTAGGGTCTATTAGACAGATCAGAGTGAACAATGTCACTGATGAACAGCTCTTTACAACCTGTAGCTAAGGCATTTATCAATGAAGACAGTTGTTATCCTGACACAATACAAATCGTTTTGGTGATTCCAGAGGACATTTCCTCCTCGCCTCAACTTCAGATATATAATCTGCTTGTTCACTTTGGTCCATTACAAGCATATCTCCCTCCCCCAGCACAACTGTCTCCAGCTACAGTATATAGTAATACTGTAATTTTATCTTTAAAAAAAAAAGTGTACCATACCCGTAGATAGAGTTCATGATTATTGATTCCCTTCCTGAAAAATTAAACAGTATACGATCACATCATCATTCATGCAGAAATACTGCAAACTTGTTTATTTTACTATGTTGTGCTGTGGTTGTGTTCCAGGCTGTCAGGAGCCTGTAAATACTGCTCTGTACTTTACAGTAGGCCTAACGCACGGCAATAATCCTCCTATATTATATTTACAATAGTTACACCAGGGTTGCCCAAAAGGTAGATTGTGATCTACCAGTAAATCGCACAGTTCATGCAGGTAGATCACATGACGGTCTCCTAAAATGTATAGATCTATAACTCTTGAGAGCGTTAAAATGAAACCAACCCCTGAGTTACACGAATTCTCTTAGCTGAAAATACCCCATCTTCAGTCAGGTCACAGTGTGTCACACAAGATGATGAGGTGTGAAGTTGTGATCTGATTTCCCAGCACTCTAGGGCCTGATTTACACTGGCAGCAAAATCTAGCCTGGTTGAATCAGATCTGAGTCACTTCACGATATTAAATCCAATTGGTCTAACAGGTCACATGAGTCATTTAAACAAATCAGATTCCAATCTGAGTCATATCTGATTCAGGCTGGATTTGGCTGCCAGTGTAAATCAGGCCTATAGGTTCTGGAACGTGAGGTTGTAGTGCTATTCTCACGGAATGTTTGCACCAGAATAGGGACCCTATAGTTTTCGTGAGGGTAAATGAGAGTGGCACAAAAATATTCTAGACTGCAATGTCAACTGTGGCATGTTTGCACTGAGGCATGGCTTTGGTCTCCCATTGCTAGTTAAGGCTGTTTAAAACCCTGACCACACCAAAGGGTCACTCACTATGCAACTCCTTGCCTCCAAACGGTTACAAGTGTTTGACACTAAAACCGTCTTGACCCCTTTGGTGTGGTTTGGTCCCTTGACTTGACCCAAGTGTGGAATGATCACTTGGACAATGCATGCCGTCAACGTGCTTCAGGACATATCACAACACAGGGACAACGTTAAAATCGTCTCAACCCTTAAGTGTGGTTAGGGCAAAACATTTGATAATAGTCTTTTCAGTGTTTATCTGTGAATCGGGATCAATCACAAATAAAGGCAAAAACAGCACCCAACAGTCTGTCTCGAGAGACGAATCAAAGTATAACGCCTCAAAATAATTTTAAAATTATAAAAATTATAAAATTTTATTTATAACGCACTTTATATTTGAAACAAATCTCAAAGTGCTACAATGAGGTAGGAAAAAAGAAAGGAGTTGAAAGAAAAAAAAAAAGCTAGATATAAAACAATACAGCAAGGGCTAAAAAGGCAAGTTTAAAAGCAGGGCAACTTAAAAACCGGCTAATAGAAGGCCTTTGTAAAAAGAAAAGTCTTTAAGTCCTTTTTGAATACATCCACGGACTGTGGAGCTCTGAGGTGGTCCGGGAGAGCGTTCCAGAGCCGTGGTGCTGCTGAGCAAAACGCCCGGTCACCCATAGTCCGGAGGTTGGTCCTGTTGTGTTTGAGTGAGTGTGAGTGACCAGAGCAAATCGAATACGTTCCAAGTGCCAGTCAGGTTGGGGTGTCCCCAGTTCCAATATACTGTATGAATATTTTGGGGCATTCCCAGTTAAATGTAGGCACTTGAAGGTGTGTGGCTGTGCACAGTAAACCTGTTGGACAATCTCACTAGACTAGAATTAGTCACCTCAAACCAAATCCCCTTAGTCCACTTCCTTGTTGGTGCTTCTGTATTTATTCTCACTAACACCAGTATAGGTTCAAGGCCCTAAGAGAGATTACCTCACACATACTGTGAAGCGTTTAGAGTTAAGCCATTCTGACATGTATTGTATGACGTATTCTGCCAGCCAGCCTGTGTCCACTTCATGTGCCAGAACAAACAGAGTAACTGGAATTGGTAAGACAGGATTGTTAAGACCTGCTTAATCACATACTGTATATATCGGGCAAATCTTCATTGTCATTAGTAGAACGTTACTTTTTAAAGATGTTCAGAAATAGCAGAAAATGGCCGATCCACACAAACACGGTGATTATGTTTTTCCTAATTGTCACTAATAAAGTGTATAGGGCTTACTGTATGTGGTTTAAGATTGAAAACATTGGTGAATACAGATTCAACAATCTCAATATGAGTACAAACATCTCTTTCTCTCACTGTGCTGCTGCTTCGGCTATCTTTAACACATTAAAAATAGCAGATGTACTGCAGTTATAGTTACAGTAGGTTAAGAGCTAGAAGTGCACTTCTATGATAAAGGTGAGCTCCACTACAGCTACGTTTGAAGAGTAGATATAAAATGGTGATTTACTGTTTATTGTAACAAATGTCTATGCTATCAAGTTGTTGCACATGTACAGTATAGCAGTTCAGTGCTTATGTGGTACACTGTGCAAAAAAAAAGTTTAAATAAATAATGTTCATACAGTATGTTCTCCACAATTCAACACCCTATTCTGTAGCGTTCCCTCAGAGGATCATTAATATAGCTGGTGTTAAACTACTCAACACCTCAGTGACTTACAGTGCATGATTTCAAATGCATGTTAAAAAAAACATAACTATGTAAATACTTGCCTACATAGTAAGGGCAGCCCAGAAAAGAGATCTAACGTTAGTTTTATCTTCTGTCAGCTGTTGTGAAAACATACTGCAATTAATCTAACCAAAATGTCTTTAGTCATAGGGAGGAATACGGGAATGTTGAAATGTTAGTTTCAAAATAAAAGACACATGGGACATAAAAATAGGAGTGAAACATCAATACAATCCTCTCATTTTGTTAAAAGGGATTAGATTATAGGGTTAGGGGCCGAAGAGCATCCATCAATGATCAGTCGAATGATTCTTTGTTTACATTTCCCATTATGGTAGGTCAGGGCCTCTGGAATGTCTGCCTGGTCCAAGTCTACAAGAGCCAAATTAAGGACATGTTCTCTCTCTCTTTCTCTTTGTACCCCTTGATAGTTCTTGCGAAATTAAGTTGCATAAACAAACCTGGAACAAATAAAAAAATGTTCCCGAGTCAAACTCCATATATCAATTTAATTGGCGCTGCATAAAAGAGAAATTCATTCTGTTGTCTGTTTACGTCCTACACTACTGTTCTTGCATGCCCATATTTGAAAATATACATGTAAAGTGTTTACATAATGTTAATCAATGAAGTCATTCTGTGTTTCACCAACAGAGATGCAGAGACCTTCCTGCTTGACTCGAAAAAGGTTCGTGCATCCGATGGCGGATGGTTGGCTTTTGATATCACAGCCACGAGCAACCACTGGGTCATGAACCCACAGCAGAACATGGGCCTGCAGCTCTGCGTGGAGACCCTCGATGGCAAGTTATGCCTGCCTTTTTTCACTCTGACAATTTTGACATCATTAAGTATAACCATACCAGAAAGCCTTTTATAATCTTTGAGTCTAGAAATAGTGGGTAAATTCATCCATGGGGAGTTTCCTAATAAGAACAATAGACCCTCAATGTGTTTCATGCTGCGCTGTTTAGCATTTCTAAGCAAACTCTTGAGGATTTCAGGATTACAAATATGATTGAAATCTGAATATCAAGTGAATCAAACTCATCACATATGAATCAAGATTACGGTTTGTGATGGTTTCATGAAAAAAAAAAAAGAAGACTAAATGAGTCGTATTTGTCCTTGCTCTTTAAAGGAAGGAGTATCAATATGAAGTCTGCCGGGATTGTCGGACGAAATGGACCCCAGTCCAAACAGCCGTTTCTAGTGGCATTCTTCAAGGCCAGTGAGGTGCTGCTTCGCTCCGTCAGAGCTGCTGGCGGGAAAAAAAAGAACCACAATCGCAACAAATCCAGTGGTCAACAGGAATCGTCTCGTGCCCCCAAAGGCGGAGGTGGGTCATTATTCTTCAGCATTGCAAAGTCATGGCAGGCTTCAGGACATGTGTGTGTTTTTTCCCATTAAAACTTTTCAGGCATGTTTCAAGATATATTCTTGTTTTTTTTAAGATCATAACACAAGTGAACAGAAGCAAGCCTGCAAGAAGCATGAACTTTACGTCAGCTTTCGTGATTTGGGTTGGCAGGTAAGAAACACTGTAACCTGCTTTAAATCCTAGGGAATCCCCTTCCTAATGTGTGGGACTGGTATATTCGCTGCAATGTGGTCTGACTGTAGTTACTGTTGTTTCAAAAAGAATGGTAGAATTATCTTGAAGGACTGTAAGCTGCCAAAACAACTCCCCTGTGTATACGTATAGTTGTGCTATACCTTAATTATTGATACCTTGGGGTCTGGGAATCATCATACAGCTGGAATTTGTGGGCTGTGACATTCCTGAGATTAGATTAAGCTGTGTGGTTTTGGGGGGAAATGGTTGAAAATAACAAATGGGAACGGGAGAGGGGTCACTTTCAAGAACACCATTTTCTCCTGGGTTTATCAGACAGGCATGGATCCAACCACGAGGCGGATAGCGAAACGTTTATCTTTACAACAATGCCAAAGACATACAGAACACATTGAACTGATTTAGGTGCCTCATAAACTGCTAGTGGTGGGTGGCACTCAAGGTGACCACCAAAGACAGAATGGTGAAACAAATCTACTTCTCTTCATACATTTTCTCCTAATGACTATGACAAAGGGTGACAAATACAATTGTACGTGAAGTTCGGACATTGATCACATGACAAATAAAAAAAAAACAGCAACGCTACATAATTGTCTTAATGTCTTTCCCCTGGCTTGTTTTTGAAGGACTGGATTATTGCACCTGAGGGCTATGCAGCTTTTTACTGTGATGGGGAATGCTCTTTTCCACTCAATGCACATATGAATGCAACAAATCATGCCATCGTGCAAACCCTGGTAGGTATTCTGTAGCCGCAATAATATTCAGTCTGGCTTTTATCTTACAGCATTATTGTGTTGCAAGATTAATGATGCTACATGCTAGACGATCATCACAACTTAACGCATGACCAAATACTTTGTCGATCCACAAGGTCACACTGTGTCGCGAGCGTGTATAGAGCGATGCAGTCCTGCCCCATGTTTGAACGACGACTGACCCAGGAATTGATTTGGATCATGACAATTCATGATCAACAATAACAATGTTTTGGGCCGTTCAGATAATTAGAAATGAAGAACATATGGCAGGATACAACACTTTTTGTTTTGTTTTTCTTCTCACAAAATATTTGATCTAGTCGAAAGGACAAAGCCAAGTGTTTGTCATGATCCGAGTTGGCTTTGTCTGCCGGCATTTTGAATGGAAATGAATGGGGAATTCACTTTCTGGAACAGTCGTTCTGAAAGTGGACGGGACTGCAACGCTGTAGACCAGGTGTAGGGCACCCCTGGTGGATTCTTCTACACTGTATATTGAACAACTGATTCATACTATGGAGAATAAATTAAGCAAGGGTTCTCAATGTGAAGGGGTTCCAGGAGGTGTCCTCAAAACAGTACTTGACATGAAAACATCGAGAGCATCACTGAATTAAAGTAACACTCCACCTACTTAACTGGTTCTCAGTCATTAATTAATCAATATTACATGAGAGGGTGTGGATTAACATGGTTATTGGCACGCCAGTGATGTGGTCAGGAACTACATGTAGTCGCGTTCCGCAAGCATCACTGAAGTTACAAGAATCGCGTTAATCCACACCCTTGAGTGTAATATTACTATTCTACCACAGGTAACTAAGAGAATCGCTGAAAAATAATACTTTTTCCATGACATATGTAGTCACTACAACCACAAATGTCCCGAGAACCTATCTAGCCTAGCTACCCAGTCTGCCGCGCTCTGAGAGAAAAACACAAGCTGAAATATTTGTATTGATTAGCCGTGACTTTGTGGTGGTTAAAGTAACTGCATGTGACCTGTTTCAACCAATCAGGTTAGTTCCTCAAAATGACCTGTGGTAGAATGTTCAATATGTTACCATTTCTATCCACTCATTCTGCATCTCAGAGGTGTGCTATGGAGAGACAATGACATCATTGGTGGGGATTTAAGCTAATGGAAACTACAGTGTTTCTCTTCCTGGAAAGCATGCAATGTTTTAAATTAAATGCTGTTTTTTTAATGACTTAACTTGTGCTTAAATGACTTACACTTCTTTTAAAGTTAAAGCTTATCTCATTCTGTTTTCATTCATAGGTTCATCTAATGTTTCCTGATAATGTGCCAAAGCCCTGCTGTGCCCCAACCAAGTTGAATGCAATATCTGTACTTTACTTTGATGATAGCTCAAATGTTATCCTTAAGAAATATAGAAACATGGTAGTTAGGTCGTGTGGCTGCCATTAGTAGCCATGTTGGCCTGTATTTATAAAAATGTGGTATTGCTGGAAAACATACAGTAGCTACCACAGGTGTGATGTACAGTATTATGTATATATAAGTTTTATTATCTAATTTATTTTCCACTTTTTATATATATAAAAAAAGAATAACACTGAATATTGTGATATTTAAACAAAACTGTTGATTTCATATCACGTAACCTTTGTGTCCACTGGCATATACATATATATATATATATATATTCACTTATTTACAACAATATTTCAACATGTCCGGCAATAATTTATCGAATGAAAGCTATGGTTTTACAGACTATGCCTGTTTCATACTTCGCCGTACATTAGCCTTGTGTCGAAAAGAGCCATCTCTACATGCTCATGACATGTTGCGTAGTTATGCAATGCACTGTGAGCTTGTAAATTCGCTCTTTTAAGCAACATTTAAGCACCTGGCTTACATTAGAAGGAGCTTTGGTTTTGAATGAGTGTAACCTGCACACTAGCTGTTACTAAATCCCTACTGTATTCCAAAAAGCTTTCAAATCATTTCAATTTCAATAATTTAGCTTATAATGACCAACAGTTTTTGGGTGAATACTTTTCTATGCTCCATCCCAGAAATAGGTCTTCATAAATGTTCCCACTTTCCTGCACAGTTTTCATTTTTTTTTTTTTTTTTGGAGAATATGTTTTTTGTATGGTGTTTACAACATTTCAACGTGACATTTCAATGTGACATGATATGGCACACTCATTCATGAACAATATTCACAAAAGCTTAATTATCTATTAAATTCCAAAATGGCGAGGCATTTTGTGTCCAAACTCTCTTTCTGAATGTATCATTAGCAAGGTATCATTTTTATTAATTATTTGGTAAAGCCCTTCCAAACATTATCTAGCTGCTGCTGTGTGTGTGTGAGCTACTATAAGGGTGCGGCCACACCGAACTGGAATTTCCAGGGTGGAATCTGCTAATGCTTTCAATGGAAACCGAGTTTGTTGCCATCTGCGAATTTATGCACATAACAACAGAACAAAACAAAACAAAAAAAGCTTCCCCTTGAAAGGCATCGGCGGAATGTAATTTTGGTGGGACTGTCTTACGATAGTTATATTCCGTTTCCAAAATTTAGTAAAACTATATATCTTAAAAGTAGAATGATGTTTAATTCAATAAATGTACCATTTTGAAAACTCTGCCTTGTGCTTGTGTTACCTTGAGGTCATGAAGCAGTGTATTGTCCTACTCCTGTTACCTACAAAATTGCGCAATTTAGTTTTTTGTTTTGGATCCATTTCAAGTCTTACCATTAAAAGTTGTCCATGTGTTTGCAATTCTACAGATATTTGCACAATTGCATTGGGTACCATTTTAGATTGTGAAATACTTAATCCTGTAATTAGCATAATATGCATTGTAAATTAAGGTTCTGTGGTTTCAGGATGCTGATTCAAGGCCAACTATGAGCCTAAATCACAAATAATCAACGTTGCCTATCAAGCACAACTGCACATTTCTTGCAAGAAAAGGGACAGATCGAAGGGAATACTGATGAAGACATACTGGTTGGGATAAACAACTGTGAATCTAGTCAAATTGCTCAATCAATGTGTCACCCACAGGTAATCAAATAGCCCTTCATCAAATAGCTATAGTTCCACATCAAACACTACAATTCTGTATGCTATGTTCATGTTTCAAGCCATCGACATGCTATCACCTGCAATTTAGGTGAAGTCGATCCTCATAGCTCCAAACCTACATATTGCCACTGGGGTCTACTCAACCCAAGAGTGTTATGTTACTAAAACCACTTCATCCTTACCTCATCATAGCATAAACAGAGAAAATTGCAGATCTACAATCGCACACTATGAAGATCAGATTTCTCTCCTTATTTAGATTTTGCTATATGCATATACAGGTATACTGTATGTATATGCCTGAACCAGGGACACCAGGTTGAACGTGGTTAACACTCTGGATTTGACAAGTGTGGACACTCTAAACTAGCAAATGTTGCCGTTTCACATCTCTGTGCATGAAGCGTTTCCTGAAAAGTGTGCGTGAACGTGCCATTTCCAGAAACTTGGCTGATCTTTTTTTCGCTTTCTTTTTTTCAATGGACATGGAAATGTAGGGATTAGGTTAAGGATTAATATTTATTTACACAACTGTGTTGACCTTCAGTGAACACAGGATACGTACTGTTACACTTTCTCTCCTCTCACCCCCTCGCTTTTATAACATCTTTTTTCTGACACGCCAGAACATTGAGTAACTGTATTTCACTTAATTAAAAGCAGCGACCGGCCTGCCCAGATGTTATGTGGGCTTCGGCTAAAAGGAGTGTTGACATTCAGTGAATAGAAGCGGCCACCTGCTAACTTAACTCCTGGCTTGGGGGATGATTTGCATTCCTGTGGCCTGTTGCCTGGCATGATTACTTCTAGCACTTCACAAACCCATCTACTGTTTAATATCATGGATTCTTTCCAATTCGGCTACTTTTCTTCCTTTCTGTAACTTATGGGCTACTATGAATGAGCTCCTATTTGTAGGAATTCTCCCAAACTACAGTATATACAGGTAGCCCTCTTAGCAGAAAACCACTCCTGACCACATGAGAGCAAAAGGTAACAATGCTGAGGATAGATTACTATACCAGTGTTTCCCAAACCATTTAGCATAAGACCCAAACGATGAATTAGACATAGGTGAACAATTTCACAACACATTGCTTCGCATTGTGTTGTGAAATTGTTTAATTGTCTAATTCCTCTTTGTTGAGCTTGTACATTGGCTAATTTCAAAACTTTTTTCATGATTTTAATTGACGAAATTTCAATCTCTTCATTCTCTTCTTTTTTAATTTCACTTATATATTAATGTATTTTTAATATCACTGAATGAAAGTCTAAATGTTTTGAAATATATCATACTACTTGAAAAAAACAAAATGTAGAAAACCAAACATGAAGGGCTATTTACTTGCCTATAAAAATATGTTCACAACACCACAAAGTGTCCTGAGCCGATGTTTGGGAATGTTTGCTGCATATTCCTCTTCCCCTTTAAGAGACTAGATTGCCCTGGCCTGGTAACCCCCTTTGTTTGATAAAAAAAAATCAAGCAAGGGGGAGGGGGGAGGGTTTACCAGGCTCAGATTGTAGAGCCTGCAGACATGACACTACAGTGGTGGCCAGATGTCTCGGTTTGGCTTATATACTAGGGATGTCCCGATGCCACTTTTACATTTCCGATCCAATCCCAATACCACAATTTTTGTGTTAGCCGATACCGATACCAGAGAAGAATATATACCTGTCTGATCACTGGTTAGACAGGCATATTTGCCAATACGTGACCCGATAATGACAAATAAGGGCCAATACTGATGCTTTTCCGATACCCATACAGTATTTGCCGATACCAATATGATTAAAAAAGGGACAAAAAGAGCAGATCCGATACTTTGGTATCGGTATCGGAACATCACTAGCTTATACAGTATATTATTTTTCCTGATCTGATATTTATATTTTGTAGAACATTTATGCCATATTATAATAGTACAATATCCCCATTCTCCAGTCTAATATCATGATCATATCATGGATAGATTATTGAAACTAGGAATGTCTTGACAATGTCCGGGACGAGCCTAATGAAAACATTTGAGAAAGGGTGATGTAGCAAGTCATTTATATAATCTGCCTCATGTCTTAAAGGGGAATTCCACTCATTTTCAAAGTTTTCCTGAGAGGATACAAATGAGAGGATACAAATGTGAACCATTTGGTTCACATTTGGTTTGTACCCTCTCAGGAAAAAGGGGTCTGAAAGAAAAACCATTAAGATGGTGAAATACATCTTGATGATGTCATCAGATGTATTTCACCATGTTAATGATTTTTCAGACCACCATTTTTAGGAAATACAGAATTTGGGGGACTTTTTTTTTTATCATGTCCACACAACACCTCTAAGGTATATTCATGACATGATTAAAATGTTGAAAATGGGTGGAGTTCCCCTTTAATGCGTTGACCCCACGCAACAACAGGGGGGGGACATGCTACAAAACCCAGCATTGTTTATAGATCATACATTTATACATCCTGTTGGATTCACCAAGTCTGTCCCATCATGGCCCACTGGTAGACGGCTAACCTTTGATTCTGCGGAAAATATGCAAACGTGCTTCGTCTGGTACCTTTATGTTGTGTGTGTTTTTTTAAAGACCTCACAGCATGGTTATTCTGTTAATCTGATTGAGAAAACAGACATACCCATGTGAGCCGTTCTTCACAACGTATTTTCCTTTTGTTCGGACAATCTGATATATCGAGCGAGAAAATGTGAGATGGCTCATCCATCACATTCTGCGGGGATTATCCGCAGCTCCGCGGCCGACCGTCGGACACTTCTGGAGTTTCACAATGAAGTATATCCTTCACATGTAGGAAATAGTCTATTGACAAATGTTTGGAAAAGACAGAAAGAATGCGGTGTCTCTCCGCAAGCAACCACATTATTGCACATTGTCAGACCATAAGCACCAGGGTGTAACCCCTGGAGGTCATATAATGATACACGCCCACGCAGAGACAGATCCAGCTGCCACCGTCCAAGCGGACCCTGACGAGCGGCTGCTTTAAATAATGAAGGCTTCCGAAAGCAGTGCCAGCGTCATAATTCAAGATGCAAGCAAGCTAAATAAACAAGAATATATTATGTTATTTATTTTTGCTTTGTACGGAATGATTTGTTTGGTATTGGGGTCATTGGGAGAAAGTACCATCTATTATGCTGGTCAGGCAAAGGTCTTGCCCAGTTTAAGTCCCAACAGTATTTGATAAAGCATTGTTTTGGTCAAGACAATATTAACCCCTGTGTATACGATATGTGTTCATGTGTTAGTTGTGTCTTTTGGGGCTTGTTTTCATAGACCTGGTTGCTTATGTCTCTCACCATATCTGGTCACGTGATGCGACGCAGAGGAAAAAAAACGAACATCATCAAGTCACCTGCTAACACCATTGGTAGACCAAAGGAATATTCCTTCTGGTTTTCAGATTTCTCCAGCCTTAGTTTTCAGCCTTGATTGTGTCACTCTCAGAAGGCTCGCTACACCCCAAGCACTCTCGCCTCCGTTTTTTTCCCCGCTTGGACCGCATGCTTGGGCGGTTCTTTGTATTCTTGTATTTGCTCTACTGCAGGATAAAATTTGAAATAAGTTCAGGGTTAGATTTGTGGTTTTCTTGGGGCTGGGTTTAGGTATAGGGTTAGGTTTTTGCTACAGTTTTACAGAGGTTAAGGTTAGGAATTAAGGTTTAAGTATAGGTTACTGAGGTTACATTTAGAGACCCTTCTGAAGCCCTTGGACTTGTGACTTGGTGACTGCATGTGTTTTGGGGAGTGCATTTTGGTATTCTCAGTCTCACCAACACAACGCTGCTCTCATATTATCAAAATAAGAGACATTCAAATCTCAAGATTTTCTTTTTCTTTTTTTCTTTGTAGGTTTTTCCTTGTAGTTTTTGTATCCCTTCTACAAACTAACAACGCTTGTTGTAACGCATTGTTGTAAGCTTTTGGGACGGCTACTTTTCTATGTTTTAAATTCAATTATTTTGTTCTAGTGTTCATTCTTCATAATCAATAAATCCTGCATCACTACTTTACCTCAATATGGGCTGGTGGGCAAATAAATGACAATGTCAGAGGCACAGTATGCCACTTGTGGCTTATGGTGTAATATGTAGGTATGTCATAAGTCAAGTCAAGGTTGAGCCAAATCCAAGGTTGTTGGTGCAAGGCAAGCAACAGATAATATAGGTCCTTAAATGTGTGCCTTTGATGCCTGAGTTGGATGAATGCCATTGTCTCATGGTTTATATGTTTCTTAAATAGCCTGCATGACGTAGAATTAGACAATAATGGGTACATATCTCGAAAGTGTGGCAACATTGGCCTCTGGAATGATCCATCAATTGTTCATTCTGTTTGTCAATTTCCACGGATACTTCTATTTAACACTAGGCAAACTACAAGGCTTTTTGCTTTTCCGTGGCCGAGTTTATTTTCAAAGTGTCACCTTCCTGGTCTGTCCACAAAGCGAGTGAAATTGTATCTAATGAAAATGTTTTGCAGTTTACCTAATTCATCTCTCCACATATGGTTTTCCTTATTTGTGTTCTGTGGGTGGGCTACGAGGTTCCATACAGCTCAATCAGTGCCTCTTGAAAGGGAGACCATATGGGTCACATTTTTACATGTTGTTTGGTATGACAAGGCCGAGGCAGGAATGTGTCCTCAGAGAGCGCCGTGCTTTAATGGCGCTCTGTTTGTTTGTTATTCGCGTAGGAACATTAGCTTCCTGAACCTGAGAAAGCATGCTGTGTTCTCCTACCACTTCTTAAAGGAGTGATCTGTAACCAAAATGTCATATCCAATCACTGTTAGAAGAGGCACCTGCACATTGATTATTTTGTCAACCTTAACACCTTAGATTTTTGTTTTCCTTCTTGCATCTTACTTTTTTCCCCACTGCACGTTTTTGACTCACCCTGAGGTTTTGTGCAACGGCACACACGGCTGATATGATTCAGTTGGTGGAACGCGCATTGATGTAAATCATCAATCATTGTTTAAAACAGGAAGGCCATTTAAGCAGCAACGCAAACTGTAGATTTATTAAAATAAACAAATAATTTGGCTTCAAAACAAATACACCGACTTAAAAGGAAGAGAAGTGTTTTCACTTTTGTCAGATATCACCCAAAAAACATTTTTTTTCTGTTAAAATGCTCTATTATAAGGTGTGGAAACCACATATGGAGTTTCCCCCTCCCCCACGTTAGCAGAGGAGCTAATAAAAGTTCCCCAGGTCACCACAATTCTCCTCCAATCAGGAGAGAGCAGCAGGTTCACATAGTGTAGCTACTTTTGGGGGCCCTTGTGCACCAGGCTGGTACTACACCATGAATTTCAAATCAAATACACCGACTTAAAAAAGAAAGAAAGGTCTTGGCAGTTCTTTTGTTGCTTTTTTATGATATATCTGCTCTTATTGAAACCAGATTTCCATGAGAATCAGCCTCTCAACCTTGTTTTACATAGTATATCTCGGTGGAAATAAAAGCCTGACACTCAAGAAAATGTCCGTGTCGTTTGTTTCCGTGCCAGGCCCTCTGCCACGTACGACGGCTCTAGTTAAGCACATAATTAATGTCCTCCTGTTCTCACTCCTATATATTATATACATCAAAAGGACAGCCGCAGAGCACGACGTGGAGAGAGGAAATACAAACCAAATAAGCCATTCTATCAACTTCAGTCTGAAACTGAGAAAACAAGTCCAGCGACATCTGCATCCTGCGTTCATCCTAATGATTTATCATTCGTGCTCGAGTTAAGAAAACGTATGCTCCGCCGCACATAGGAGACCTAGTGTCAGGGGCGGATCTAGGCATGGGCATGGGGGGGCAATCCCCCCCTAAATACCCATTCTGCCCTCCCCAAACACGATGCCATGCAAAACAACCCAATATATTTCTAATTAAAGTGCTTATATTTAAAATGATGTGAAACATTACTACTGCTACTAACTACAATTTTGGCACCACTAAACCAACAGCATTTCATCATTGAAAACAGAAAACTCTCTAAGTCAGACCTTTAGCTTTATGCATGCTGTGTGTCAACACACTTCAACAACAACTGCTGTTATTATTGATGCTTTACTTGACTAATAAAAGTCCTGTAACCAAAAATGGTATGGGTGCGGCTTCTAGCCGCCCCATACCATTTTCTCTTGCCCCTCCAACACCCCCGCCCCCCTAATGGGACATGTTACATCCGCCCTGCCTAGTGTACAAGCCCCTGAGACACATTGCGTGCTATGTTTGGCGCGGGACACCGTCATATGACGAGATGTAAGTCGTGGCTATAATCCTCCCGTATCATATGGTTCAACTGCTGCCAGAATGGAAGCCATCTCAAAAACTAAATCACCTGCTTTCCACATCTATCACATCTCATACCAGGCATGAGCGGTCGCTTAAATACAATATTACAGGCTGCAAACAGAATGTAATATTACACTAATAATATCCAAGGGGGGGAAATGCAATGCTTTGACCACTGACCATGCATTTGAATGTGTGGGTGTTTGGGTGTGTAGCGCGTGCAGTTAGTAGCCTGTGTGGTGTGGGTGGTTAGTAGTGTGTGTGTGTGTGTGTGTGTGTGTGTGTGTGTGTGTGTGTGTGTGTGTGTGTGTGTGTGTGTGTGTGTGTGTGTGTGTGTGTGTGTGTGTGTGTGTGTGTGCGCGCGTGCATGCGTGCGCGTACACGTGTCTTTACACTAGTGTTTGTGCAGCCATTAGGAATTGTTTCATAGGGAAAATTGGTACTAAATATGTGTACATGGAAATCCAAGGTTGTTTCTCCAAAACTAAACTCAGAATGATTCATTCTTTGTGTGATCTTCACAGAGCCAAATGCACACCTCTGCAAGTCAAGGCAACAAGAGGTCCCTCCCTCTCTAACCAGCCTTGAACAGACACACACACCGCTTAAGAAATGGTGTGCCTGTGCGTGTGTGTTTGGGGGGAAGCATTCATATACATCAGGGGAACCCAACCAGTAGATCGGGATCTGATCTCGGCCTGATCACAAGTAGATCTCGGGAGATGTGCGGGGGAAAGGGAAAAAATGGGCTGGAAAAGAAAAAAGAGCGATTTTCGTCTGTGTGTGTGATGCATTTGCAATGGCAGTGTATGTCCATGTCTGTTGTACTTATGTTGTGCTGTTGTAGGCCTACTTATGACAAGTCTGTTGTACTTTATGCTTATATGGACATAAAGTAAAGTGGTAAAACAAAGTAGTGTTGTGTTGTTGTGAAGTTACTGTAGGCTGGCAACGATGCGTGTGGTTTGAAATGTTGATATTGGACTGGTAGATCCCTGAGGGGTTGGCTGCTGAAAAGTAGATCTTGGGTCAAAAAAGGTTGGGCACCCCTGATATACATATAGTGCCACCAACCTGCACTTCGGGGGTTGATCCTGCAACACCAACTCTGAGGACGTCCAGAATTGAACTGGAAACCTTCTGGGGATGTGGGGGGGGGGGGGGGGGGAGAGAGAGAGAGAGAGAGAGAGAGAGAGAGAGAGAGAGAGAGAGAGAGAGAGAGAGAGAGAGAGAGAGAGAGAGAGAGAGAGAGAGAGAGAACCAGAATGTTATATGGTAAAAGGTAGCTTTACTTCATCTGTATGTTCAGCAAAACATAATAATCTTGGTGCTAAAAAGTTTCCTCAAAAATTGCTTCACGTGATAAATGCCATTTAACAGTTCACATGTGCGGCCTAGTGGTTTTGTGGTTGAACATTTAGCACATCGTCAAACATTCATTGACACACACTGAAAACTCGCCATGGTGCGTCATATTGTGAGCCTATATCACCTTTTTTGGGGTTATTTTCATGCGGGTAAGTCAGGCTTAAGTCTTGCTAACAATCAGCTCACAATGAGAATCTTTTTTTTTTTTTTTTTTTTTTTTCAGGACATTGTGCGTTCCAAGACATTATGCAGTTGTTTGAGGTCAAATTAGACTTGAATCCATGACATTGGAAACACATGATGCGTTCCAACCCACTCAGGGATCCCAAAGAATAACTCTTTGTTGTTGTTCCGTTTACAGTTCCGAGTAGACACCAGTTATAGAATCATCAGCACTAGCAACAGTTGTTATGCGAGGGGATCCTTTTGTTATTCTACGAAGGCAGAGATCTAATCCATTAATGGATCTGAGCTCTTAAATCAAGTGCTGATCTCCCATAGTATTTTCTCAGTCACACCACATATATTTAATTAAATTAAATGGATTCTGGCCTGTCATAAGGGAGGGGAGAGGAGAGAGAGAGAGCTTAAGCGGTTAAAACATAGAGATGTCAGCAATGGCTTCACATCTCAGTGCGTGCAGTATGAGTTTGGGGCAGCTGTAAATTCTGCTGTGAAATTCAGCTTTTCTTCCACTGAAGAAATGGATGCATTTAAAGAATCCCTTCAACCTTTGCGATCCAACGGGAGCCGTAATCCAGTCCATGGATTCCTCCATAGTGCAATTAAACAATCCGCACAATATATCTCTGGCTGCTTTTAAACAACTGCCTTCATATATCAACGCCAAACCGTGTAGTTAACCTTTTTTGAAAGCCAGCCAATAGCCCTCTCATATGAGTTCAAACTTGACATGGGCCATGTTACAGCCCAGTCCACCGTATATCCTGCTGCATACTGTGTTTTTTCTCTTGTCACATTTCCTATTAATTACAAGAGTAGCATCTCCCTTTCATGGCGACCTTCAGCAGCATACGTTGACCTATCGTTTATTTCACAATGACAAGAAGAGAAAATATAATTAGCCAAGTCTGGTACAAAGCATGTCATTATATTTGTGCATACCCCTTGATGAAATAACTATTACAGTACATTAAAAATCTTGATTAACCACCTTAATTCCTAGTCCTATTTTAATGACATATGCATATCTAGGCAACACAGGGGATGGTACTGTAGATAGGATCTACAAGTTCACCACGATTTGCATCATGAAGCCAGTGACGGCTGGTTCTCGACAGTATAACAGTATAAAATAGCCCAGTGGTTAAAGGGGAATTCCACCCGTTTTCAACATTTTTTTCTGAGAGCGTACAAATGCAAACAAATGAACCCTACCGGGTTCATTTGGTTCCATTTGTACGCTCTCAGAAAAAAAGAAGCGGCTAAAGAAATCCGTTAACATGGTGAAAATACATCTTGATGACGTCATCAAGATGTTTCACCATGTTAGTGGTTTTCTTCAGACCTCCATTTCTCGGGAACACACAGAATGGGGGAACTTTTTTTTATCATGTCCACCCAGCACCTCTAGGGTATACTAATGACATATTAGAATGTTGAAAATTGGTGGAATTCCCCTTTGAGCAAAGTCGAGTGCCCTGCGCTAAACGCTGCCACCATGATGATGAACGATCATCTGTGGACAGAATCCCGATGCACAGGTCAGCGACTTTTGTGACCAAAAGCCAAGGGGGCTACTATGCAGTGTGACTGCTGCGAAGTAATCTCTAACCCACATGCTGTCTCTGAGGGGAGAGAGCAATGGAAAGTTGGCTCCGTCCCGGCCAAACCTTCCTGAAAGAACCCGTAAGGTAGGCTGCTGTTTTTATAAAGGCTTTACATTTATACAAAAAAAAGAAAGAAAAAAAATCCCTGAGGTATTTTTTTTTCTTTGCACACAGTTGAATTTCATGGAAGGTTAGGATCTGAAATGGTTTTACATTTGTAGTACCTAACCCCGCACATTATTCAAATTTGTGATTTATACGTGTTTGTTCAATGAGACCTTTGCCGTTTCTGCGCAACAAATCTGACGCATCAATCACGTTGAATCATACACCTATCGGACTGTTACTCACGCAAAGCTACAATAATGCCTGTATCTATGCTGGATTTCTTTTTAAGTTTAACTTTAAAATTCCCATTCCTTTACCATGGCATTGGCTTTTAACTGACTATATCACAACACTGCTTGTCTGCTTTCATGTTTCGGATAATGTGCCATTTTCTCAGTAACAAGGCTCTCTTGTTGTTACAGTTCACTTAAATCCATGATTTTGAAATTGAAGACGGATGCAGGGTGAAAATTGATTTAATCTGGTTCCTGTTTTCCTTTGGTCCACTTTGTTTTCAGTATATATCTGAAAGCTTCAAATGGCTTTGATGCCATGCTGAAACCTGTACCTTATAAACTGTGTCTTGCACATCTGTTTCTTTCTTGAGTGCAAAAACAAAGATATTCGAATAGACTACAGGTCTGTCAGGACTAGCATTAATATGCAACTTTTCCCACTTCAGAAAGCTAGTGTGTTATTCGCTGACAGATTTCTAAATTTGAAACACTCAGGGAATTTGTCACGGTTGCTTTCTGTGATCTTCTAGTGTAAAATATATTGTACTTAGTTGATTGATCGCAAAATAAGGATGAAGTGTCCCGTTTTTCCTATGGAGGCATGTGCACCCAATTTACAGCAAGTACTACAGTAGATTAAATGTGTCTCTTTACCACTAAGAGCCATATTGTCCTATTTTGGAAGATCCTTCGAGACTTCGGCATCGAGAAGAGAACATTTTTACTTTATTCAATTTTGCATACAGTACGTGAACTTGCACATAAACTATGTTTAAATGAAACCAAATGGTATGAATATTCAATGCACATGTCTACGTTGAGGCTATGAGTGGATACTAGAAGGTAAGTGTCACGCACTTAACCTTATGTCTCTAGTAGATTCTGACTTCCCACAAACACTTGTGCTCCATTTTCGTTACTATCTAAACCCCTTATCCTAAACCCCTTATCATTTTTTTACTATTATGAAAAACTTTTTGGAATAGTTAAACATGCCAATCTATTGACAAATTGGGAGCTTGTAGACTGGTCATGTAAAATATTTAAAAGTGTTCTTTTTTAATAGTTTAAAAAGGCAAAGAAGTTAAGGGATAAAGGGGTTTAGCGGTGACGAAAATGGAGCCCTTTGTCTCTTACTAATAAGGGCAGAATGGCAAAAAAGAAAAGTGCCCCGTAAGGGCCGATAATACCATGTTAAATGTTAAAATTCCACACTCATCTGCAATGACATTACTTCCTAAAAAGCTCGGAAGCCCCTGGGGATAGTGGGGGGCAGTTCTTTTAATAACGCTTTACAGCTGTTATGTGTCAGGATGAACTATGGCTGCAGAGATATGTAAGAAAGAGGAACATTTAATGACATGCGACAGTTTCACTTTAATTCAGATGCCACAAGTTCAGAAAAGAGTTATTGGATGGGGGAAAAAAATCAACACCACCACCAGCCTGTTTTCCCGACAGGCTGGTGGTAGCACTGACAGGGCAGTGACATTAATCAAAACATTATTGAGCTTTTCTTGATCTTTAACCACTTAAATCTCTGTTTTCTCAATATACAGTATGTGAGTAGAAGTTCAAAGGTACTGCCTTTGTACTTTTTCAAAATGTACTACCACACTGTTGTGACGAAAAGATAGCCGAGCCCGAAGGAAAAGTTCTCTGCTTTCTGAGCAATCTTGGTTTCTACTCTCACCTGTGGCCATGAAGTCTCGGTCATGGCTTTTTTTCCCGTGTGGCTGGCACAAACAGAAACTCAATCGTGCAGCCATGCACTTGTATTCGAACGACAATAATGTTTTGAAACATACCACGTGTAAATAGTACTAAATGATGTGAGCCATATAATAGAATATTCGACATTCTGGTCTTCGTGAACTTTAGATTTTGAAATATTTTCCTTCTCTGCTTTTGATAATAAGATAAATGTTTTGGTGAGGGAATGGGGTTGTCACAGGCTCACAGCAGCACAGAATAGTGCCTCCAGACCAGAAGGCAACGGAACTTGGCAAGAAAAACAAACAAAACAAAACAAAAAGATGGGCCATTCAGTTCTCAAAAGTCATCACCACACTTGAAATAGCTGAAAATGTTCAGCTATGTTGTGCAATCTCACAATGAACTGCATAGCGATGTGATGCATTGTGGCTATTTTTGCCGCAATGACACTGTTACACGACAAAGTATGAAAAGGGCGTCATTTAGCAGTAGCCTATGCTTGGAAGGGAATTGAAAGCATTTCACACATCTAGGCTTCCAAACTTTCCTGAATGAAAGCACAAAGTATGCGCACACACACACACACACACACGCACGCACGCGCACGCACACACACACACACTATTTTTTTTTTACTTTGACTGGAAGTGGAATCAGATCCGTCACTAAGACAAACAAGTTTTACGTTCAACACTGTCATTGATTTTTTTTAACCTCTGTTGGTTTCACGATACCAATTAGGATAGAGGATAAAAGTCATTGGGAAATAATACACCAGACAAGAAGTAGATTTTCAACTTTGACTGATTTCAACTGATAGACATCAACTTTGAAGTCTGTTAGCCTTTCTCAAGCTGTTCCTGAGCCTTCCTCCCCACCCCCCACCCCCACCACAGAGAGAAGGGTAGCGGTCTATCATCGCAGGCCTCCGTTTATCGTGGCAGGATGGTTGAGTGCTAGGACTTCATTAAGACCCTCTATTGTTAACATCTGGGGTTCTGAAGAATGGGGCTTTCTCTGGTCAATTTTGCCCTGGCTTAACAAGGGATTTTATTACCGCGTGCAGTTGACATTGGCAGCGGTGGCACGTCTAGCCATGGAAACCCTTCAGCTGTTTCGTTGGAGTCACAGGAGATCAATCACGGCAAACTTATTCCCCTTGAAGCTCTGGGTTTCTGCTGAAGCAAGAGTGGGGACACAGAATGACCCTGCATGAGCAAACAAGCAGGGCGGATCTAGGCATGGGCATGGGGGAGCAATGCCCCCCTAAATGACCTGTCTGCCCCACCAAACATGATGGCATTCAAAACAACCCAAGATATTTCAAATTAAAGTACTTATAATTAAAATGATTTGAAACACTACTACTGCTACTAAATAACTACAGTTGTGGCACCACTAAACCAACAGCATTTCATCATTGAAAACAGAAAACTCTCTGAGTCAGACCTTCATGCATGCTGTGTGTCTGTTGCAACTTCAACAACAACTGATGTTATTATTGATGCTTTGCATCGCCTGTGGCGCAACCATTTTCTCTTGCCCCTCCAACATCTTCTCTTGCCCCCACCCCCACCCCCACCCCCACCCCAAATGGGACATGTCACATCCGCCCCTGCAAACAAGCCTTATAGTCTGGAATCTGGAAGCAGGGCTGGAATCAAGCATCTCCCTCCTGTGTGAGTGAGTGTAGCTTAAAGTTGTAAAACCATCAGAATGGTGTATACAAAAAAGGAAATACTTGTTTCCACTTCGAAATCTAGCCCACAATGCATTGCTCACTCCTGTCCTAATGTTGCATTTTGCCTCTCTCTCCTCTCTCTCTCTCGACCCCCCACCCTCTCCTCCTTGATGTGATCATCTCACAACTAGGGATGTTGCTGCTATGGTAACCGCTGAGTCATACTCCCACTGTCGGCCCGACATCTAATTCCATTTCTCTGTGCAGCAGCCAGCTAGGGCCCTCCATCATTCAGCCTATACATTAGTGTATTGATCCGTCCGTCCGTCCGTCCGTTCGTCCGTGCATGCCACACGCTCGTTCCCAGCAGAGCGTGAAACACCTTTTCTCCGCGTGTAAACACTGAGGAGGATAGAGCGGCTGCCAGAGGCACTGGAGAGGGGCAGACATTCGGATGGGTAACGTCCCCACCACGGTGAAACACTGCCTGAGATATGAGCAACTCGTTCGAGACTACCCGTGGCTGACGAACTGGCTTCTAGAGCGCAAGGTAGGGGTGGTTGTCTCTCTCTTCTCTTTTACTGTGCTGTACTGCACTGCACATGCTCCTGCACACGATGCTCTCATAACAGGGGGGAGGGGGAGGGATGGGGCTGCACAGTAACCATGTGGGAAGAGGCAGATGGCATGAGATGCTATGTATGCTGTGCTTATGTAATGCTACTCCTGGTTTACTGTTAGGGTAAATTCTGTTTCCACCTGATATTTTACTGTTTATTTTCATTTTTTAATACATCTGCCACTTTAAAACCAACATAATCTTCGCATTAAATTAACCATTAAACATTGTTTATTACAAAGGCTTAACTCGTTCCACTTTTCGTCTATTCTCAGACTTATGTCACATTAGAAATAAGGAATAAAATTAGCAGCAGGATATTGTGACAAATAACCAGTTCAATACCATTGAAGTCATAGATGGCTTTCTGTCAATATTAATATATTAGTCATATCAAATTTTGTGAGCCACACCCATCAAAGTCATATGATATGACTGATGTGTGTGGAATAACATTTTCATATCATTTTCATCATTTTTAGTGACTTTTAGAATGTACATTTTGTGAAAGGTCAAAGATAAAATATCACAATATTTGAGACAAAATACCACTAGTTGATATCAATATTTTGATCTGGATTCTCATGTTATTTCTCAACAAATATATATTTTTAAATATTTATTTCATTCAAAAATATAAAATGCAAATACAAAAAGCATTACACCATATCACAATATCTAGTCTGATATGTTTATACAGTAATATATAGATATGAGACTATTATGAGATATGAGAATATTATGAGTTTCTTAAGTATCCGGTCTTATGACCTAAGTCAAAACTTGGAGGTGTGGCAAAGCTGACCAAAACAGCCAAAGTAGGTTTTGACTTATAGACCCGATACTTAAGAAACTCATAATTATAATATGGCATAAGTGTTGTGTTATTTATTTATATGGTATTATAATATAAATATAGTGTCCAGTCTAAGGGTTGGTTTATTACAGTATGTGATTACGTATAGTTTTTTCTTTAATATTGAACGTTATTCACCTGATATACAATTGATATTGTTCCAGAGCATTTCAACAGCACATGAGTATCCAGACTTTGTTAAAATTGTTGAAGTTGGGCCTAGAGATGGACTTCAAAATGAAAAGGTAATCCATATACAAAAATATATTGGTATTTCTTATCCTCAGCTGAAGATTAAATACTGTATTCAGCGTTACTGTAATTATATGCGAGAAATGGTAGTCAGCTAGAATTTTCTTAAGCACTTAAGACAACTTGTTTTTTCCACAATTGTCTGACACATTTTACAGTTTCTCTCCAAACATGTATTAAATCAAATGGACACAAGCAACCTCAAATTCCACAAGTACGATGTCTTTGGGTTCCCGAGGGTAGCTTATATTCACTATACTTTACATGACTTGCGACCACAATCGGTTCCTTATTACAGAAGAGGAGATTTACAGGTCGACATCATGACAGAACCTATACTTGTAACTAAGACATTTGTTTGCAGAAAACGCAAACTAGGGTGCGAGTTGAGTGCAGTGAATCATTCCGATCGCAGAAGACATGACAGTAGAATTGGTCTAACGGTTTTTCAAACCTCGACTGAAATCACATCCGATCCGACTCATTTCAAACTCCATTGTTCTCCAGGAGATCGTTCCGACAGAGGTCAAAATCCAGCTGATCGACAGGCTCTCGGAAACAGGCCTGCCTGTGATCGAGGCCACCAGCTTTGTCTCTTCAAAGTGGGTACCGCAGGTAATAACTCTTCTTCATGCACGGCGAAGAAGTGCTGAGTGATTTATTAGGTTCTCATTCTTCTCTGTGGGATGGTTGGAGGAAAATCCTTCTTATGTGTTGGACCCACAGATGTTTAGGGAGGAAAATGTTGGGCTATTTTTTATGTCTAGTTTCATGGCGTGTTTTTTTCATTCAGGACAATAAACCGTGCTACTATACCACTGTCATGACAACAGACAAACAGTTATGTCGCTTTTTTTTCTCTCTCTCTTTATTTTTCTACATAGGCCTACTGGGTGAATATTTGTTCTTCATGGATTTGTACAATGCTGTCCAAGGTCTTAACTAGAAAGGGTTGCTCTAATACAGAGGTTTTCAACCTTTTTGACTCCAGGGAGCACCATTTATTCAGCATTTGAGCCACGGACCACCATTTGAAGACCTAAAAGACCTAAAATTAAAGAATTTGTTTGACTTTGTCCACAATTCCAGGCGAACTAAACAGTGTAGACTTCTTAATTAAGTGGTGCTAATTCAGATGATAAATATTTTAACTCTTGAGTGTAAAAAATCATTTTTACATTCTCAAGAGTTACATCTGGTTAACCAACTTTCCATCATTTAGCCTGGGAACCACCCGGAACCTTCTCACGGACCACCTATTGAAAACCCCTGCTCTAATATAGTGCATGATAGTGTATGATATAACCCAGACTAGATCAATCTGAAGGGTTAATCACATGAATTACTTTTGGTGGAAAGTTATGGACATTTGGCAAAATGTCCAAAACTGTTGAAGTACAACAGAATGTGAGAACAAATGTATGAAAAATAAATATAGAATTTATGTGGTTAAATGCGTAACCTGCGTATGTCTTTACCTCTCATTAAGATGGCAGACCACACCGACGTTCTTCAGGGAATCAAGAGGTCGGCTGATGTTCGCTATCCAGTTTTGACCCCGAACATGCATGGCTTCCAGGATGCTGTAAGCATTCATTCAAAATTCATTATTTGTTTTGTGTGGTTGATGCTTACAGCTAGACATCAGACATTTAAAGATGGGAGTGCCATGATTTTTTTCCACCCTAAGACATGATCATCAGGTATTATTGTAATATGAGGAAGAAGATTTTTTCAAAAGTGTACACTATATGTTAAAATTACGTTTTTATGTGGGCAGCCTCACCAGCTCATTGAGTATGCCTGGTTTGCCTGGTGGGTGGTGATGGGTGGAGATATACCTAAACTGAAGCCACACCCACAGCTGTAGTTGTATGATAAAGGGGGAGGGGCTGATGATGTGATGTCACTATATTACAGTTTTTTTCATTGGTATGTTGACTGGAAAGGTTCAGCGATCAGGAAGAAACCCTAAATACAAAGGGAAGACATCATTGCACATAAAAACTATACCAATGGGTCTAATTATGTACGGTCAAAAAATACAAAAATCACAGCACTCCATCTTTAACTGATTCCTCTGGGAAAAGGGGACGATCAAGCTGAGTGACAAAGCATAAATTACGCTTGAATGTGTGTTATACGGTCCATTTTCTCTCTCTGGTCTTAGGTTGCAGCCGGTGCTACGGAGGTGGCTGTGTTTGGGTCAGCATCCGAGACCTTCAGTAGACAAAATATTAACTGTTCCATTGATGCGAGTATGCTTAAGTTTGAAGAGGTCATTAACAGCGCCAAAGAACGTCAAATTCCAGTCCGCGGGTTGGTGTGCATTAAACTATAACATCCCTTTTAAAATCTGTTTTAATCACTAACTCGCTTTATGCTATAAAACAAAGCAATTTACTATTCATGCAATATATGCAAGGAAGCATGCACACTATCCAGAATTAATAGCTTCATAGCGAAGTTCCAGATGTGTAATAAGTTATTGTATGCATTAATAAACCACAAGCACAGATGTGCATTAAAGAGTCTGTGGGAAATTCTCCAGTAGCTGTTGTTAAGCTGTATGTTGGAAAATAACCCAGTGATGATGATGTATAATTAGGTTGATTGATTTGACAAAAAAGATAACTGATATGATATATATTCCTTTGAATAGCAAAATTGATTTTTCTATAGTTCTATAGTTTTCTATAGTTTATCACCAAGAATAGTTTGGAATAGAACCAAGTAAGTCTCCTATAAATTGGACAAGACAAATTAACCTTTGTCAAAAATGTTGGAGGTGGAGATGATGGTGGAGATTTTTTTTACAGGCCTAATTATTTTTAGATTGTTTTGCAGTGTTATATTGATATCAGAACATCAAAAATCTCATTGTAATTTGTTGAATAGAGTTATACTCACTTATACATTCCTTGTCCACCACTGGTCCCAATTACAGTAGGTCCCACAGCCTGTGCATCAAAGACCAGTTAGTGACCCCGACAGCTCACTAGCAGGAGAAGGAAAAATATGATGAGTAAAGTAATGTCAACTGAATAGTTTAGCTCAACTGGAAAAAACACAAATTCAAATTCAATTGTGTCATTGTTACTAATTCGTCTTGTTCTGTTTCAGATATGTTTCCTGTGCACTAGGGTGTCCACATGAGGGATACATTGACCCAGCCAAAGTTGCAGAGGTAAACGAACCAGTTGAAATCATGTCACTTAATCTGAGATAGCTCAGTCACACCCATGAAATTGTCAAAAAATATACATACAGCCTAATATTTGTCTTCATGACTGTGCTCCAATAAAATTAAATCATGTTGACGATGTAAAAGTTCTGAAAAACACTGTTCTTCTTCCCATTGTCAATTGCCAAGTCAATGCCCCAGGCGTAGCCTACTGCATCACTGTGATTATCAGCCTGGTTCCCTAGTTTTAAATTTAAGAAAAGAGTCTAGAGATATGTTAATGTTATTCGCGCAGCCAATTAAAAAAATGACATACCGGAAATTCTGAACGTGTGTACAAATCACGCCTTTAAATGATCAAATAGAACTCTCACTGAAGCGAGGGCCAGTGTAGTAGTGTATTGCCACGCCAGCTAAAGCAAACAAGTGGCTATGTTTAACTGTAGTAAATAAACGTATTGACTGACCACTAGAGGGCTCTAACCAACCCAAGTAAGCCTTATCTGAACTAAAGGGCAAGAAAATATCCCAATATTTCAATTACTTGAAACACAAAACAACCCAACAGTAATCACATGCCACGTCTCTTCTTTACTATAGGTGGCAAAAAGGTTATATGACATGGGCTGCTATGAGGTGTCCCTGGGAGATACCATTGGTGTTGGCACTCCAGGCTCCATGGTGAAGATGCTGCAGCGAGTAATGAGGGAGGTGCCTGTCAGTGCTTTAGCAGTTCACTGCCATGACACCTATGGGCAAGCACTGGCCAACATCCTCACTGCACTCCAGGTAAAAAAAAAGTACACAATATTCTATTGAGGCATGCCCGAGACAGAACTCCACATGTGGACACAGACGTAGGGGGTGGAACAGGTAGCCTACTGCAGTTCAGGTTGTCCAAAACCAGCGCAAAAACCTCATTCCAAGTAGGCCAGGCACCTAGAGCAAGGCTCCAACGAATAATATCTGGATGGGGCTTGCATTTCCAACTTGCATCGTTCCAAGTACGCCAGCGCGCAATGTGCACTGTTGCACCACTGTAGCTTTACATGAAAGCAATCAGAATGATTGATATAATAGAATATCAATGACATGATAGACGCAAGACCATCGAGGTGGTTATATAGTATAACAGCATGATCTGCCATGTCTGGTGGTGTGATGGTTGTCTCTCTAGGTTGGCGTCACACCAAGTTGCTCAACATCTGAGGGCAGAGGATAGGAAAGGGAATGGAATCCAGATTGCGCCGAAAGTTGAGCAGAGGACTTTATTTTTTATTAACTTGATTTTTGGATGTATAGGATGGAGGGACAGGGTATTGTACATCTGGAAAGAAGAGGTGGTGTGAGCTGCAAGGAACTTTAAAATCGGGAAATCTCATGGGTTGATCTGGCCTCTACTGAGTATGAGTTTGATTGATTGATTGATTGATTTATTAGTTAGAAATGTAAACAGCACAAAGTCCTGGGGACACAGCACAAGGGGAGTTGGAGGACTCCCGTCTCCTGAATAAGCCGAGGGGAGGCCCGGCAACTGTAGGAGGAGAGAGGAGGAAAACCTGAGGATTTATTGTAAAGTCAAGTGTAAGAAAAAAGAAGAAGAAAAAAAAAGCTGATCGCTTTATGGCGGATGTAAAATATTCCATTGATTTCTCTTGCAGAGCTCTGTAGAGCTGGCTCACAAGTCCTGGCATCTTTTAGTGGAAGAGGATACATTCCTCTTTGGAGCTTTGACATAGAGAAGCCTGATACTCTTTGTAAGAAGATGGCAGTTATGCCAAAAAGATTTTTATTTCTTGGCGAGAGACGAAAAAGAGAGTCAAAGCAGAACTTATGTGGTCAGTAGCGCCGTAACCTTCCTCGTTTTTAAAAGGTGTTTGGAAGCCTGCACATACTTTTAAGTTCTGGCTCGGTGCCCTGAGACGGATGATGAATGCAAACATTCCTACTTTTTATATAATTTTGGGCCTTTTTACCCCTGTATTGATAGTGGAAAATGGAGACACACTGGAAACAAGGGGTGAGAGAAGGGGAGAGACACAGCTTGTCAAAGTTTGTCAGCAATGCTCGAACCTGCAAGGTGCCTGGTTCACTGCTGAATGCATAACAGTAGGATTGATCTTTTGGTATATTATAGATGCAACCAAAAATAATTACATTTCATATGGCCATAGAATCTCATTCGCCTGTTAAACCTCAACCACAAGCCATTGTGTGAAACATAGATTTGTACCAAAAAATCTTTACCTGAAAAATACATCATCATCAGCACAATGTGGCACAAGTTAATTTAACTAGACCTGTACGTGCCTGTCGGACACCAGCCCACTTGAGAACGATGCAATTTGGGGACCTCATAATACCTCTTGTCAACTTGTCATAGCACCAGCATATCATGTTTAAACTATCTGTCTGTGGCCATGTATATAGAGATGTCTGTATCTGCCTATGTCTTAAGAGTGCTGCAAGTGCAAAATGTGAAAAGTGGAGGGTTAAGTAATCAATCCATTGGCAGGTGTGTGACAATCAATTGGTTGAGGGTAGAAATTGCACAGGTGAGGGGACTTTGGCTGATTAGGCCCATTAGGTGTTTTTGCACAACGGTGTGTACGTCCCACAGACTTAGCTGGGCACTGCACTCTCACTTCTCGAGTTACGGGCATTACAACCGTGCACACAGAGACATTTCTAGTTAGATTATAATCCAGACCAAATCATATGCGCAGGTGGGTGGGTGCAGTGCCTTGCATGGTTTCCAGTGCATGTGTCTGAACTAGTGAATGATATGCTTTGGAGAAAAGTTAAGCATCCACTTTGAGCTCTCATAAAAAGAGATGGTGGTCGATGGTGCAAAATGCTGAATAAATAATTGTCCTTTAAATGAAAGAGGTTGAAAAACACTTAATTTAAACGACACACGGAGTACAATGTTAAAGCAGTACTTTGCCTTTTGAATACAATGTAATCTAATGTGCATTTAATTTGTCCAGGTGCATGGCTTCAAGTTCACACGCCCCCCATATATGGGAACTAAAGAATATTAAAGAAGAGATGGATATCTAGTGCTCAAAAAGACACAGAGTAATATTCATCAGACATTCAAATCAAGGACCACATTTTTTGCTATTTCATAAGTAATAGCATGGAATCAAAACGTATTTGTTCCATGTACAGTATGATAATGTGGTATACTATACAATACATCATTATGAATGTATCCACTAAAGGTCCTGTTTTCTTCAAAACAAAATGTGTAGATTACAATGTGACATATGAGAGCCGGACCCATCAGTCAACACTGAAGGGCGGCATTAAGAAACATGATCTAACCCCTCGCCACAAAGGAAAATGATTCAGGAACTGCCCACTGGAAGAAGAAGAGAAAAAAAATCCCAGAATCTTAATGAACATAAGATATTTCCAATGGGCCCTCCCATCAGAGGCATTGTTGTGAGGAAAAAAGGAGCTTTCATGGAACATTAATAACGCTCTGCGACGCCTAAGATCACAAACATCTAATTAGGTGGACAAAAAAAAACCTTTGGGGAAAAGCCCTCCTCTCTCATCGCTTCCCTATAGCGAACCTAAAACTTGTGAGGGGGAAAGTGGACATAAAACAGAGGTAATACTAGATATGGCTGTATCAGTTCTCCGGGGCTCATTGTCTTAGCAGAGGATAGCTGTTCATCGGGGCTGGGCGGGTCAGCAGATGTGAAGGGGGTTGACACAATGGCTCACCTATTCAGTGTCTTGTCTGACAAAGCCAGTGCGAGGGCTAGGTGGAGAGACGGTTCCCCTCCCCGAGGGACCCCCGAACTCATCTGTCGCTTGGGCTGTTGAGCTATCTGACAATGCCTGTGCTTAAAAGGCCAGCGGAAGATGATCCGCTCACTACTGGCCGCTTACGGAGCACATAATATGACAAACGGCACTGCAACTGCAGCTGCAAATCTGGATTCACAAAAGCTCTCTCAGGATAAAAACCGAGGAGCTGGAGTCACGGTCAAGTGAGAACATTAGTCCAAGAGGTAGACACAGCCATTCACCCAGAACCTGAAGAAAGAAAAAAATTACAGTTCCATTTAACTTTTAAAGTATTTTCACTCATGCCCTACAGATCATTATGCACTATGTTGTTGTGTACACGTTGTGCCCTGATTCCGTTTGCCAAACAGTGAAATTCCCCCTCTCTGAGGAATGTATTCATCATGGCTGCCTGCTGACCACAGAAATAATCATAGCCAAGGATATTTAACATTTGTTCACTCACAACAAAATGGAAATGAAAGATTTTTATCATAGCTTTTCATTACTGGGTGCCAGTAGGCCACGACACCAACTGGGAGAGAAATGAATACCCCCAACCTTGTCAACCCTGAGTCACCTCTTTTGTTCCCGATAAAGACATTCCATGCTCTTTGTACCTTTTTTTTTTTCAGGAGTTCTGGGGGTCTTTGTTACAAACCTACTCCTGGCAGGTCCCACAATGAGAAAGTGTGTACTTAGATTTCACCATCGAGGCAGGTTAATATATTTCATGTCGTACAGCATTTCACCAAAAACCTACTGTATGCTATAGATTGTTAGGCAGGTGTATGAACTTGCGTTGGGTATTTTAACACTCATTTTAACTCCTCAGACTCGTAAAAAATCTCAAACAATTTTTTTGTAGTATTTAAAGAGTGAGGGAATTCAAGAAAAATACCAAAAGTGGGTACATGAGATTGTTCTTCAAACAAACTCATTTCCAAAGAAACTCAAATAGCAACACACTATAGGTTAGTTTCTGAGGTTTCTAGAAATGTTTATCCCTTTATGTGATTTCACAACAAAACCCATTATAATCCATATTAAATGCATAAAGTCCCTGATATTTACCATATCCACAAATATTTGTACGGAAATATATGATCATTTGCTGTATTTCCCTGCTTGAAAATAATGTGTCATTGACCGTGTATACAAGTCACAGAAAGTACCTGAGGTCACAAAAAAATGACTTGAATGCCAGTAATTCAATTTCATAATTATGTACTGAAGTTACAGAAGAGGTCAGATTAAGTTACAGTAGAATGAAGTTACAGAAGAGGTCAATTATCTGTTCTGTTGCCATGGTGAGGCTTAAGTTAGCCATGTAGTAGGGAATCTACAGTGATAAACAAAATAAACGTTTAGGTAATTTCAATGGTTAAAATTCACACTTAAATAGTGGCGTATTAAGACCATGTGTATTACATGATGGAAGCGGTAATCAATACCACAACAGTAGTAAAAACTACTTTGCTACAAATAAAAGTATTCCAAATAAATATGAGTGAATGTACAACAAAAGTCGCTTTCTCAACTGATAACTTGCTAATGAAAGCCAAACTGTTAGTTTGGCTTTAAGTATGCAATGCATAGTAGAAGTAAAAATATTCCTATAGAAGTAAAAGTAAATTGGAAACACTCCCATAAAGTACATTGTAAAACATCCACAAAAGTGTACTTGAATGCATTACTTGAGTAAATGCACTTAGTTACTTTCTGCCATTGTGTACAAGTGTGATGTATCTATACAAGCGAGCCAATGAACACAGGTGCTGCAGCCAGCTATGTACTGTAGAGATGTTTACCTTCCTCTAAGATTAGGTCTCATTTCCTAGTGATTACCACATGCTCAACACAATTAGCCTGACCACTGAATCCCTATGCACCTACGGTATACTTTGATGTACAAATCTACATCCACATCTACATGCTGCCAACGAGTTGTGATTCTATGATCTCGCCAATTAGCTGTTTTAACTGAATTTGTTCATTTTTTGACCCAACATAATGTAGTGATGCGAGGAAAAGGAACATAACAGGACACAATCATAAAGGAATAAAACTCAACTACAAGACTACATTTTCTGCCATATTCAGGCATAGGCTAAATGCATACATGTCAATGATCTTTTTAATTCTGGTTATCACTTAAATAATTGAATAAATATGAAATGCCTACTTTACAGGTCAATTCACACTACGGTATGCTGAATCTTTTCTATTAATTTGCTTTTTTGACACGCATATTTATTTATAAAAATCTGTTAAACATTATGAATAATTTACCTGAGAATAGTTCCTTTCACATTCATGGATTGTGTGAGAGTAAAAACAACGTCATTGCTTCATTCCGTTCAATGAACATTCCCTCTCAACTCTCCCTCTCTCTGACGCACTTATGAAACCATAATAGGAGCTTGTACATCTCCAAACTGGTCCACTTACAATGTAGAATGTCAACAAGCTTATCCAAAATCAAGTGAGCTTGAAAACGGTTCAACATCGGGTGTCCTTTTCCCAGGAATGTATTGTTTTTATACCGCCACGGCTGACTGAATGTGGCTATTTAACAGCAAATCCACATCTGGTTTCTGGGCAGTGTGAAGCTAATTGAACACTGGCAAGTCAGAGTTTTTTCTGACCACCGAACTCTGCGTGATTAGCGTCCAGAGGAACGGGGGCATGCCCCGTTGAAGGGGATCGTTGTTCCCCTTGTCTTTTGTTCCCCCACAGAAACAGTAGAACCCCCGAAAGAACCCATGGCCTTACACGACTAACAGCTGAAAGCGAAAGCATTGGCATGGTAGATTACAACTCTGTGTTTATACAACAAAAAAGTCTGCCCAGTACAATATCCTGCTCTGGCTTTAACCAAGGTCTGGAAATCTCGTGCGCACAGCACACACCGGAGTGGATCCCCCCCCCCCTCCCTCCCTCCCTACCTCCTTCTAGCACCCCCCCCCCTCTCCCCTCCCTCCTCCTCCTCTTCTTCTACCCCTGCCAACACAAACAGTAATTATAGCTGGCTCAGACAGCCCCTTAAAGAAGTACAGCCTTGTCTGGAAGAGAAGGCACCAATTAGGAGCATTGTTCAAAAAGCGCTACAGAGTTTTCTAATAATTTTGTTTGCCTGGTATTGTCCCCCGAGGGGGGAAACAAACAAAAAAAAAAACCCTGCATGACTCCCAACGTGGAGGTGACCTGACCTGATGCCACTTGGAGGTCAGGATCGCTGTGTTCATTTAGTCTCACCGTGGGATCCCCTGACATTTGGCTGTGCCACGAAAGCTGGAAAACATCTTTAATATTCTCTCTGCGGTCCCAGGGACATATGGAAAACATCCTGATATCTTGACCTGTGTTGCTGTGAAAGACAAAGGTTATGCTTGTAGCTGTTGAATTACATAAGCGGGACACACGATCCACATCACGTTACTTTTATCTCTGAAGCTGAAATCTATATTATCAAGATGAATAATAAAGGTTTAATAGAAATGAGTATTGTTTAGAATATTAAAATACTGTATCATTCATCATGAAATAGGGTATTGTGTGAGACATTTAAGTAGTAGTAGTTTTCTATTTTCATAACAGGTGGAATTTAGAATTTAGATAACTAAGTTTATCTATATCTTTCGTGTCCACAAAGAAAAAGAAATGTAGTTTGTAGCATTCTCTAAGAAACATTTGTGGGGGGTGGGGGTCGGTTTTGGTAAAACTGTCCAACAAAAGCAAAGGATATGCAGGGGAACAACTCACAACGCGTCATTAATTCTCATATGGAGGCCAGACACTTGGTATTGTAGTCAGGGAAAAATGCATTTTCCCACAAAACGGAGAAATATGACAATTACTTACTTTGACTGTGGGCAAAGCCATAAACCAAAACTAAAATCATGTCAACAGAAATAAAAATCCAAACAACAATCTTCATGCGTGTTGTGTTTACACATGGCGGCTGCTAGAGAATCGGAACCAGGGGTGGATGTAACATGTCCCATTTGGGGGGGATGGTATGGGGGCAGGCCACGGGCCATGAAGCCGCACCCATACCATTTTCGATTACAGGACTTTTATTAGGCAATTATAAGCATCAATAATAGCCTAACATCAGTTGTTGTTGAAGTTGCAACAGAGACACGCAGTGACGCAGCATGCATAAAGCTAAAGGTCTGACTCAGAGAGTTTTCTGTTTTCAATGATGAAATGCTGTTGGTTTAGTGGTGACACAGCTGTAGTTTGTTAGTAGCAGTAGTAGTGTTTTAAATCATTTTAAATATAAGCACTTTAATCTGAAATATCAAATATCTTGGATTGTTTTGCATGGCATTGTGTTGGGGGGGGGGCAGACTGGGTATTTAGGGGGGCATTGCCCCCCCATGCAAGACGTAGACCATCTGAGGTGGACCTGTTGTCGCAGTGGACGAATTAAACAGTGAAATAACGACTTACATATGCATCTAAAAGGCTCAAATCCTGTACAAGCCATCCTGTACAATAGCTGTATGATAAGACTGTGTACAACACATGAAAAGTCCCTGAATAAAGTGCCATGAAAGTGAATCCACATCATTAAGGGAAATGTAGATAGTAAAAACATGAGCATCCGAGAATCAGAAACATATGAGTCGTCCTGTTCAACATTTATGCTCCTCTCTTTCTGAACAAGGCCATAATTATGTGGGTACTGGTGGGTTTTAACATGACAAAGAGGATGAGTAAGCCATATTCATTGCGGGACATTTTGTGCCCACTCATACAGTATATTCAAGAGCCCAGGCCAACAGTTCTGCTAAACACTTGTAAAACATGGTCTCCAGCCTTGGCAAAGGTTCAGTGTGCCAAACAGAACAATCAAACAGAGAAAAAGGGTCATTGTTCTGGGATTTTACCTGGGGTTAAGGCTGCGTGGAAGGTGCTGAATGTCTCTCTTGTGTGTCTTGTGCAGATGGGGGTCTGTGTGGTAGATTCCTCGGTAGCGGGTCTGGGAGGATGCCCGTATGCTCCGGGTTCATCTGGCAACGTTTCAACAGAGGATGTTCTCTACATGCTCCACGGCATGGACATCCAAACTGTAAGTTTTCACAGTGAATTAGCATGTTGGCCACTGTAAAACAAAACAAAACACCTGATGGCGTCCCTATTTTGGGCACATCCTTGCACAGGGTTTTCCCTGTGCAAGGATGTGCCCAAAATACACCTTTCAAAGATAGCAGAAATGGCAGATCAACCAAGCTCTATGATTTACGCATTGTCATGTGATAGATTCTGAACTTTAAATCTAGATTGCCCTTAGATCTATTTGTGACATACATTTTCATTTTACTATGTCATCAATATACCTTGCTTAGGACATTTATCATGTCCACACAACTGTGGACGTGATAAAAAAAAAGTTCCCCCTATTCCGTGTTTCTAGAAATGGAGGTCTGAAAAAAAAATCATTAACAGTGAAACACAACTTGATGACATAATCAAGTTGTTTTTCACCATGTTCATTATTTTTATTTTAGGACCTGAAAGAAAAAAAGGGTGGAATTCCCCTTTAAAGGGTTAGTTCAGATTTAAGGACTAGAAGCTTTAAATACTTGCCATTGTCATAGTGGTTGCAATTGTTTGCTTGAGTCCCGCTGTGGGAATTCTGGTTTGGTTTTGGTGAATATTAAGTAGTTCCGGAGTCCGGACAATTGGTGGGTGGCATTGGGGGGGGCACAGATTAAAAAAAATAAATGAATCCACAAAACCAGCATAATTTATGCTACTTAGTGCATCTACTATAGTGCAACTTCTGTCCACCTTTGATTCAGCTGTCACATATGGAACTACTGTATGGTTTTGTGCTGCTGCTGGCATTGGTAACTGGACACAAAAAAATGGTGCGACAGAAGTCACACACCTGATTTAGTTATCAGATAGGCCTACTTGTGCACATTGTCATCCTTCAAATATATACATTTAAATGATTCTTTTTAATATCAGTGGTTTGCTGCTGTAGCCTAAGCGTGTGTCCTACTGTCTTCTTGACATAGTGGGGTTTCGTCTCCATGTTAAATGTGGATGTCATTTACAACTCTTGTAAAAGTTTCACTTTCAGTCCTAATTTGTTGGTGAGGGTCTATAGAACCATTTTGGTTCGAGTGGCCCGCACACAAATTAAATATTTGGCCTGTAGGGGGCGTAACAAGGTGCCAACCCTACCAAAACATGTAAACTGTTGTAACTTTTGATCAAATTGTCCAATCTGTACATATGGGATATCTATGGATTCACAATCAGGAGTAGCATTTGCTACCTAAACCTAATTACACATAAAATATATTTTTTCGTCCATTATTGGTGTATATCGACAAAAATGGCAAGCAAAACAAGCTAAAATTAGCTAAAACCGAAGTGAGTTTCCATCTCCATGTTAAATTTAGTTGTCGTTTACAACTTTAAAAGTTTAACTTTCAATAGTAAATTCTAGTTGAGGTAACCATTTTGGTTAGAGTGGCCAGCACGCAGATAAAGATTATTGGGGGGGGGGGGGGGTGCTTCCAAAATATGATATAAAACTGTCGTAACTTATCCAATCTGAACATATGACATATTCACATTCAGAAGTAGTATTTAGTCATTTAGACCATATTACCCGATACACACACCCCTTGTGTGTATCCACAAGAATAGCACGTAGTCCAGCCTCTATGTGCAGTATTTTGATGATAACAGCATGAATTTTGGAACACAGTTGGAGCATGTCATTAGGAGCTTTGTTGGCTATGGCACCATCACGGATTTGTCCCTTGGTAATCCTGACAGCTATTTTCTAAAATATTAATTCTAGTAAATAGTCCCACATTGTCAATGATGAGGAATTCATTGGTACTATTTACATTTGTCCTGTGACCATGGTAGATATTTCTCATAATGGCCACCACCTGCTGATATTTTAACAGTAATTAAAATTCTCTGATTCTGATTCTGGTAACTAATCCTACATTTTCAAGGACAAGGTCTAAAGGATGAGGTGGGGTGAGGGCTTCCAGCCAGAGTTTCTCCTCACTTCTTATGGCCTCAGTGTTCTGGGGCTATGTCAACTATGTCAATGCCATTGTCTTTGCTGAAGGTTTCTTTCCAAGTCTCCAGCTCAGCCCTGCAAGGTCCAACCCAGACTTGTGCAGATGGCTGCTGGCTCATCTGGAGGCCCCGGTTTGTGTGATTAGGTGGGGTTGACTGCCGTATCAGGATTAGGGGCTTGACCCTTTCAAACTGTGGCAGTCTAGCCAAGTGTCTGCATTTGTTTTGGAGGCTATATACAGGAGACAGTTCCACCAGCACCAGGTATCATGAAGTGAAGGCTCCTTCAATTGACATTGTTGTTGAGTCTTCATGGGGAGAAGCATTATGCATTCCAAACCATTTTCAAGAAGGACATGAGAGTCGAAAAGAATGGTCACCATGGTGCAATATAACTACTTTGAGTATGACTATTTTCCTGTCAACTAGCTTGTGTGTGAAGGTACAGCACTTCAGCAGTGGTTTTCACCAGACAGCTTTTACTGTATGGATCTGGATGGGATCTGGCTAGAAGTACACAGACTGGTGTTGGATCTGGATGGGGATCTGGCTAGAAGTACACAGACTGGTGTTGGATCTGGGTGGGGATCTGGTTAGAAGTACACAGACTGGTGTTGGATCTGGGTGGGGATCTGGCTAGAAGTACACAGACTGGTGTTGGATCTGGATGGGGATCTGGCTAGAAGTACACAGACTGGTGTTGGATCTGGCTAGAAGTACACAGACTGGTGTTGGATCTGGATGGGGATCTGGCTAGAAGTACACAGACTGGTGTTGGATCTGGCTAGAAGTACACAGACTGGTGTTGGATCTGGCTAGAAGTACACAGACTGGTGTTGGATCTGGATGGGGATCTGGCTAGAAGTACACAGACTGGTGTTGGATCTGGGTGGGGATCTGGCTAGAAGTACACAGACTGGTGTTGGATCTGGATGGGGATCTGGCTAGAAGTACACAGACTGGTGTTGGATCTGGATGGGGATCTGGCTAGAAGTACACAGACTGGTGTTGGATCTGGCTAGAAGTACACAGACTGGTGTTGGATCTGGGTGGGGATCTGGCTAGAAGTATACAGACTGGTGTTGGATCTGGGTGGGGATCTGGCTAGAAGTACACAGACTGGTGTTGGATCTGGGTGGGAATCTGGCTAGAAGTACACAGACTGGTGTTGGATCTGGATGGGGATCTGGCTAGAAGTACACAGACTGGTGTTGGATCTGGATGGGGATCTGGCTAGAAGTACACAGACTGGTGTTGGATCTGGATGGGGATCTGGCTAGAAGTACACAGACTGGTGTTCTGACCTCACTGGGTACTGGTCAATCGGGTAGAGCTGGTTTGAGTTGGAGTGAGTACTAAGAATATGTCAGCTGATTTCATGGGCTCACTTGATTTTCACATATAGGGTAGAAGACATGGATTTACTGCCTACATCAATATTACACATTTTGATGATTTGACTATTATCTATAGCATTTTATAAAAAATCATAATCCTTGAAAACGTTTTGTCATCATACTCATTCATGATAGGTAGGCACTAACTTCATCCTTCTAGGTTCAACAGAATTTAAAGGTAGGGTAAGTGATTTGAAATTCATCGTGTAGTACCAGCCTGGTGCACTAGGGGCACCAGGCTGGTACTACTGGTTAATGTCGTAACTTATCCAATCTGAACATATGACATATTCACATTCAGAAGTAGTATTTAGTCATTTAGACCATATTACCCGATACACACACCCCTTGTGTGTATCCACAAGAATAGCACGTAGTCCAGCCTCTATGTGCAGTATTTTGATAACAGCATGAATTTTGGAACACAGTTGGAGCATGTCATTAGGAGCTTTGTTGGCTATGGCACCATCACGGATTTGTCCCTTGGTAATCCTGACAGCTATTTTCTAAAATATTAATTCTAGTAAATAGTCCCACATTGTCAATGATGAGGAATTCATTGGTACTATTTACATTTGTCCTGTGACCATGGTAGATATTTCTCATAATGGCCACCACCTGCTGATATTTTAACAGTAATTAAAATTCTCTGATCCTGATTCTGGTAACTAATCCTACATTTTCAAGGACAAGGTCTAAAGGATGAGGTGGGGTGAGGGCTTCCAGCCAGAGTTTCTCCTCACTTCTTATGGCCTCAGTGTTCTGGGGCTATGTCAACTATGTCAATGCCATTGTCTTTGCTGAAGGTTTCTTTCCAAGTCTCCAGCTCAGCCCTGCAAGGTCCAACCCAGACTTGTGCAGATGGCTGCTGGCTCATCTGGAGGCCCCGGTTTGTGTGATTAGGTGGGGTTGACTGCCGCATCAGGATTAGGGGCTTGACCCTTTCAAACTGTGGCAGTCTAGCCAAGTGTCTGCATTTGTTTTGGAGGCTATATACAGGAGACAGTTCCACCAGCACCAGGTATCATGAAGTGAAGGCTCCTTCAATTGACATTGTTGTTGAGTCTTCATGGGGAGAAGCATTATGCATTCCAAACCATTTTCAAGAAGGACATGAGAGTCGAAAAGAATGGTCACCATGGTGCAATATAACTACTTTGAGTATGACTATTTTCCTGTCAACTAGCTTGTGTGTGAAGGTACAGCACTTCAGCAGTGGTTTTCACCAGACAGCTTTTACAGTATGGATCTGGATGGGATCTGGCTAGAAGTACACAGACTGGTGTTGGATCTGGATGGGGATCTGGCTAGAAGTACACAGACTGGTGTTGGATCTGGGTGGGGATCTGGCTAGAAGTACACAGACTGGTGTTGGATCTGGGTGGGGATCTGGTTAGAAGTACACAGACTGGTGTTGGATCTGGGTGGGGATCTGGCTAGAAGTACACAGACTGGTGTTGGATCTGGATGGGGATCTGGCTAGAAGTACACAGACTGGTGTTGGATCTGGCTAGAAGTACACAGACTGGTGTTGGATCTGGATGGGGATCTGGCTAGAAGTACACAGACTGGTGTTGGATCTGGCTAGAAGTACACAGACTGGTGTTGGATCTGGCTAGAAGTACACAGACTGGTGTTGGATCTGGATGGGGATCTGGCTAGAAGTACACAGACTGGTGTTGGATCTGGGTGGGGATCTGGCTAGAAGTACACAGACTGGTGTTGGATCTGGATGGGGATCTGGCTAGAAGTACACAGACTGGTGTTGGATCTGGATGGGGATCTGGCTAGAAGTACACAGACTGGTGTTGGATCTGGCTAGAAGTACACAGACTGGTGTTGGATCTGGGTGGGGATCTGGCTAGAAGTATACAGACTGGTGTTGGATCTGGGTGGGGATCTGGCTAGAAGTACACAGACTGGTGTTGGATCTGGGTAGGGATCTGGCTAGAAGTACACAGACTGGTGTTGGATCTGGATGGGGATCTGGCTAGAAGTACACAGACTGGTGTTGGATCTGGATGGGGATCTGGCTAGAAGTACACAGACTGGTGTTGGATCTGGATGGGGATCTGGCTAGAAGTACACAGACTGGTGTTCTGACCTCACTGGGTACTGGTCAATCGGGTAGAGCTGGTTTGAGTTGGAGTGAGTACTAAGAATATGTCAGCTGATTTCATGGGCTCACTTGATTTTCACATATAGGGTAGAAGACATGGATTTACTGCCTACATCAATATTACACATTTTGATGATTTGACTATTATCTATAGCATTTTATAAAAAATCATAATCCTTGAAAACGTTTTGTCATCATACTCATTCATGATAGGTAGGCACTAACTTCATCCTTCTAGGTTCAACAGAATTTAAAGGTAGGGTAAGTGATTTGAAATTCATCGTGTAGTACCAGCCTGGTGCACTAGGGGCACCCAACAGTAGCTACACTATGTGAACCTGCTGCTCGATCCTGATTGGAGGAGAATTCGCCACCAACTGGGGAACTTTTATTAGCTCCTCTGCTAACGTGGGGGAGGGGGAAACTCCATATATGGCTTCCACACCTTATAATAGAGCATTTTAACAGAAAAAAATATTTTTTGGGTGATACCTGACAAAAGTGAAATCACTTCCCCTACCTTTAAATTAGGTGCCATTTGAAGTAATTTGATGTACATGGGCGTTCATTTTTTCCATATTCCATTCCATATTCCATATATATTCCATATTTTTCATATTCCAAACATTAATATTTGAAATCCAGTTAATTCCTGGGTTAGTATTGACTAGATATAGCAAAAGAAAACAAAGAAAAAACAGCAATTGTGAGAAAATAAAGACTTTTAAGAAAAACAAAAATCCGATTTTGGTCAATTTTGAAATTAGGCAAAAAATGCATATTTTTTTCATCTACAGATGGGCCACTCGAACTAAAATTGTTCTATAGGTCATCATCTACAAATTAGAAGCGAAAGTCAAACTTTTACAAGAGTTGTAAATGACGGTGTGTCGTGGGACCCCACTAACTGTCTTCTTGACAAACTGCTGTACAATTGTGCCCCCTGCTGGTGGTTAATCTCTACTTGCAGTGCCTACTCCCATTCTCTAGTCTACTGGAGCAAAGAAGGGCAAAGGCATCTCCACTTGACAAAAGCGAAATTACAATAAAATAGGGTTAAACATTAGCCAAATTGCAAAAAAAATACAAAGGGGAAACACTGTGTATCATTATACCAAGCTTTGATTGATTGAGTGGTATTTTCACAGTATGCAGGCTGAAAGCCTACCGTTTTCTGCACTTTAATAGCTGTCCTAATTATAACTTTCAACAAGAAGCTGAATTACTTTTTGCAGATAATTAAAAAAATTAGAGTACAACCTTGAAATTACCGCTTTTCAACTTATCTTCATACATTATATTTGGTCCGCCTCCTATGTTAAAAATTTAAAATTACTATTATTTTCTGCTCAGTCAGTGTCTCATGTGGGAAGAATTTCAACATTTTATCATGATCATTAGTGAGGACCAATTATATGAATAAAGATTGAAAAGCGGTGAATTGTCCTTATACTGAGGTTTTACATGCTTAAAGTCATTACTGATTCATTACAGGGAGTGGACCTTTCTAAAGTGATTGAGGTGGGCGACTTCATCTGCAAAGCTTTAAACCGCAAGACCAATTCCAAGGTTGCTCAAGCCAGAAGCAAATCATTGTAACTCACCCAAAAGAAGAAGAACCCGACTACTTTATGTCCGCTATTGCTGCAACATATATGTGATGCCTATGCCATAAATGTATTGTAATGTACTGTATGTCTTTGTCTATTTAAAAAGGCATTTTTTCAAAATGTCCTAGTTTGCACTTTGACACAACCCTCACTGGTGCAATGTCCAATGGGGGGAGGTCTGCCTAGAGATTGGCTAATGACAACCCGCAATGGTGGTCTACACACACACACAGACACACACACGCACACGCACACACACACACACACCGCCTTGCACTATGACTGCCGTGTATGAATATATACTTACAGTACAGTGTGTATATATACTGTATACTGTAAAATGTATGCTACTAAACTCTCTGTATACACAATACAAATGTGATGTGTTTATTTATGTACCTATATTGCATATATTATATTCTATATTACATTTACTAATACTCTATACTGTACATAGCTTTTATATTTATACTTTAAAATATGCAAGCATATTTCTTAACACTTTACTAGTGTACTGCAAACATCAGATTACCAGGCAATAAAAAAAAGTCCCGACCCTATTTATAATAGCATGGCAGTAGATGTTAGTCTTTGCCGTCCTCTTTTTATCCTGTTTATATACAAACATATTGTTTAGCATACTTAGTGTTCAACAATTCCTTTGATGCATCAGTCAATATCATTGAAGTACTGTAAGCTACTAACGACATAGATGTTTAGCTCACAGACAACCTTTAGGTGTCAGTAATAGTCATTGTGGCAGTTACTGTATTTGATCTTACCGAATATTGCATTTATAGACTGACACAAATCCATTTCTACAAACTACAGTATAATCATTCGTGTACATGTTGAGATGATGGAAAAAGAAGGCGAATGACCATTGTTAGTAGTTACTGTAGAATGCAAATTCGGGACTGTATTTACTGGACAGGCTTATGGCGAAGGATGGGTACTTTTGTTCCTCCTATTTGACTGCCATTAAAATCCCCTGTTCAATGCAATTCATTTAAGTCTGTATTTGTACAAGGAAACTGCTAACAAGGTTGTTTTTTATTATGGTTATCATCCCGGCTATCTTCAATTAAAGGTGATATATGATTTCTTTTTTTTTGTTTCACAACCATAGCTCTGAATTTTTGAGTGATGCAGCCACTCCAAGGCCTGGCTTTGTCCCTATGTCCGTACACCTGTATATACAGCATGTTTAACCTACTGGTAGGGACAAAAATGGCGCCTTTGAACCAACGGGGGATGCTGTTTCACCAATACAGGGTACACACAGCAAGGCGGGGCCACTCAGTCCACACAGTTGGTGTGATTTTTATAGTGCCATTGGCATGAGGGGTATACACTGAAAGCCTGAGAGGGGTCTTCCTCCAGTCATGATGACTTGGGGGTTGGCTTGTTGCACTTACCCCGACTGTAGAGTGTGTGCATGTGCACATCTTGTTACCAGGGCAGCTCACAACGCTTTCATACTGGTCGGTGGTATCCGGAGCTACAGTACCTTTACAGTGTGCCCAGGCAGGCAGTGAAAGCATGACAAAGGCACGAAAGTTCTGTGCAGGGGTTAAGAGTATAATTAAATGGTATTTTAATGATTATGAAAAATACAAACGGAGCATTGTTCACAAAAATGAAACAAATCTACCACAGACACAATCTTATTCTTGATCTTGTATTTGTCTAAGTCATGGAGCCAGTTAAGAAAAACAAAAAGTTCAATTGACAATAATCACAGGACGAAAAGTGTGCTATAACAGTGGTTCTCACATTGTTTCTCGTCTTGTTTGTTTTATGCCCAATTAAGACCATGATGTTTATTAACTACACATTTCACATTAGGCTGTAGTAGTGAGAATTATAGAACAAGATCGTTGATGAAAGCAGCTGAAAAAGCTTCTCAGGAGAAACTCGGTCATGTGGAAGGGACTCTGAGCAGAGTCACTGCCTTTTGCAGAAAAATGAAACAATTGGTGATATGGGAAGTAGTAATTAAAGGGGAATTCCACCCATTTTCATTTTTGAGAGGGTACAAATGGAACCAAATGGACCCGAAAGGGGTCTGAAAGAAAAATCATTAACATGGTGAAATACATCTTGATGATGTCATCAGATGTATTTCACCATGTTAATGATTTTTTCCAGACATCCATTTTTAGGAAATACAGAATTGGGGGAACCTTTTTTTATCATGTCCACACAACATCTCTAAGGTATATTAATGACACATTAAAATGTTGAAAATGGGTGGAGTTCCCCTTTAAGAATTTAGGATGAGTCCTGCTCGCTTCCCCAGGAAAGTTTTCCCAGACTCACCCAGGTGGAAAGAGGCCACAGGGCAGCCCCGAGGACCAGGTGGGGAAACTCCTTGGGTTCTCCCCAGTCAGAGCTGCATGCTAATGTGGCCAGGGAAAGGGAGGCCTTGGATTCTCCAGGGGAACTGCTACTTCTGTGACACGACTCCGGATGAGGGGATGAAGATGGATGGATGGATGTTTAGATGCTTTTTCAGGAGCCTGAAACTTTGTGTTATCCCTGCCGTTCAACATCCTACGGGTGGTGAAGACGTACATTAGAAAGTAGATAAAAATGTGTGTGTCATTTTTTTAATAATGTTTAAATATTCTATTAGCGTCTTTTTATGCACTTACCCAACCTTATGTAAAACAATGATGGTCACGAAAAGAACAACTCCAACAAGTATCACGTATGAAAATACATATAGTAGCTGATCTGAAAGAGTAAAATACAGAAAGACACATTGTACACTTGTATAATAATAATAATAAACAGGTTATTACATGCACACACAGCAACATGTACCGTAATGTCCGCTATAAGCCGCTACTTTTTTCACATGCTTTGGACCCTGTGGCTTATACAACGGTGCGGCCAATCTATGGATTTTTACAGGTGTTTTTTTTAACAGGGGTTTTCAACAGATGGTCCGGGGACCACCAGTGGTCCCTGAGAGGGTTCCAGGTGGGCCCTCCAGACTAAATGATGGAAAGTTGGTTAACCAGATGTAACTCTTTGAGAGCATAAAAATGAAACCATATGGACCCTTGCGGGTCCATTTGGTGTCATTTTTACACTCTCAAGAGTTATGATATTCACCATTCAAATTAGCACCACTTAATTAATAAGTCATGGTCATTTTTATCTCTATGTTTTGCCTGTTTTGTTTGCGAAAATCCATCCTGGAATTCTGAATAAATAGTGGGCCCTGGGATCAAAAAGGTTGAAAACCACTGGTCTAACATGAAGCTTATTGCCTGGTGGGGCTTATAGTCAGGTATACATGGAAAAATCAGGATTTCGCACCAAATTTAGCTGGTGCGGCTTATATTCAGGTGCGGCTTATAGTCCGGAAATTACGGGTAATAAAGACTTTCTGAAGTCCAGATGGACACTTACTGGTTATCCACCTGTGACCTTCATCTGATTCATTCATTTCTGACAGCTCAGAAGGAGTGTTCTGTCGCCAAAGCATCACTGAAAGGGAATGAAAAACAGGGTGTTCTCAGCAACCACTTTCACTATGCTGAATTTAAAAAAAACGACAAAGAAAGTTTTCAGAGCTTATACAGCTGTTTTTTGCCATTCAGCAGACAATAAATTATGAGGCAAAGCAGAGTCAAACAGACATTGTACTCACTGAAGTGTGACCGATTATGGAATACGTCATGAAGCCTTTTGCACCTCTGTTCATCATTATTGTATAGTCCCATGCATGTACAAGGATACTGAAGCTCTGAGCCCATGGTGGCCACAAAGGCCTTTCTACACTCAACATCTGCACCATGGATAAGAGCTGGATCCATTTGACTGACACATTCATCAACGTCATCGCACTGTGGATGGTCATCATGCCAGCATTTGGCCTGGTACGTTTTTAACAGCTCCCTGTGAAGATGAAGAAGGCATCTCAGGTGAAAAATCTTGAAAATATGCACCTGAAATGAATAATTTACCGTAATTTCCGGACTATAAGCCGCTACTTTTTTGACATGCTTTTGACCCTGCGGCTTATACAACGGTGCGGCCAATCTATGGATTTTCCAGGTTCCAGGTGGGCTCTGCAGACTAAATGATAGAAAGTTGGTTAACCAGATGTAACTCTTTGAGAGCATAAAAATGAAACCAAATGGACCCTAGCGGGTCCATTTGGTTTCATGTTTACACTCTCAAGAGTTATGATATTCACCATCTAAATTAGCACCACTTAATTAAGTCATAAGTCATGTTCATTTTGGTCTAATTTTGATGTTTTGCCTCTTTTGTTTGCGTAAATCCATCCTGGAATTGTGAACAAAACCAAAAGAAATCTTTAGTTTTGGGGTCTGTGGGGTAAAGATGTTGTTAAATTGTGGAAAAAGTTGAAAACCACTGCTCTAACATGAAGCACCTGACTATAAGCCTGGTGCGGCTTATAGTCAGGTGCGGCTTATACAAGGGAAAAACAGTATTTTGCCCCAAATTTAGCTGGTGCGGCTTATATTCATTTGCGGCTTATAATCCGGAAATTACGGTAACATCTTTAACTACAGCTTGATACCTGCACTTCCAATTCCCCAGGCAGTGGTTGAGCGCATCCAGGCAGGTCCAGGCCTCACCTCCACACTTGCCACTGTGCAGAATGGTCTTGAAATGTACACAGGCCTGGTCCCACGGCTCACAATCGCACATGACGAGCATCTCTGCCACATTGCTGGGCATGCCGTGATAGAAGAGTCGAGATTCGTGCTGACAGCGGGCGCTGTCGCACTGCTCTGGTGAACACGCGTTTACGAGAGGCACCAGATGTTTGTTGCAAATGTGGTCACCGAGGCACACCGTCACTCGTTTTAGGCACGATCCAGTGTTGTCATATACTGAAAAATAAATGAATACATAAATAACAATAATGATGAGCTCAGCTTCAGAGAACACACAAAACCTTTTCATAGTAATTCATTTCAATCATTGATGAAATAATTACCATATTCTATTAGATCGCTAGATTGCCAGTCCATCGGTGGGGAGGCTTTGTTTTGTTGAGGAACTGTACACACAATAGCAAATACGATTAAAACAAATGTACACATGACTGCAGGACTTATCTACAAAATATCTATTACAGCCTGCCTATTGTGCAGGATGCCCGTAATGTATCAGAGCATTCAGAGTTTGTTTAGTCAACAAATATGTCATTTTAGCCAGTAAATGCTTATCATAGAATATAGTGAGAATACTGCACCTGGTGTTTGGTGGCATTGTGTGTTAAGCAGTTGTAGAAAAGCACAAAGCCGCTCCTCCCAGGCACACATACAGCCTTGTAGTGACGGAAACATTTCCAGTATGGACTGTACGCTCACATTACACGCCTTTGAGCCTTTTATTTGGCATGCTTCATCTTGTGTAACATACAGCACAAAGAGGGAGGCAGAAAAACAGGATTTTCTTTTCTATATAAGCAAGCAAGGTCTTAATTATGTTATGTTTGTAGCTTACGTTTGATTCATGATGTCTTCATGCCCTTATCTATGTATATGTAAATTGTCTTTTCTATACAACAGGTGTTTTCAACATTATAATGCAGTTTATCAATAATATGTGGAGTGAAAAATGGCGGAAAGTGAAAAATAAAGTCATCAAATATAGACCTACAAATAAGCTGTCTTTTTTACAGTTTCCCCAGTAACTGAAGACAGGTGAAGGCCCTTCATCATTATTGATTTGGTTGTCACTTGCCACAGACTGTGCTCCAGGCAGTTGCCTCAGTATTAGATTTCAACCATATACCAAGAAGTACAATTGAATTGAAATGCCTTGTTAGCCTTGTGTTCCAAGCCATCATTGCCGTCACTAGACCATTGTTAATTCCCTATAGCATTGTTTATTAAATTATAAACGTGACTTTTACCTTTAAAATCACATGCACCACTGGAAAATGCATGTTCAGTGTTGCAGATGTCTGACTCTGATATACAGGTGTCCGTCAGAGCCAAGCAGTCTGAAGGATGCGGTGAAGTCTTGATGCTCATTATCTGATGAAGAGTTCCTGAAGGATAATGAAACTATGATTTAAAATAATTTCTAGAGACCTTTTGGGTGACAGAACATGAGTTAAGTGTCCCTAAAATCTTCAGGTTTAATGAAAAACACTGCACCATTCAGTCATGAACTCACACATTACGGCTAAGCCACCAGGTTTTTCTGTTAAATTCATCACGGTCACTGAATAGAGGAACATTATCAATCCATTGTTAATCTTATCACTAATAAAACCACTAAAAGTAAAAAAAAAAAATAATAATCACACTATTCAATTAATTTAAGTCAGATTCACTCACCTATTGTTACTGCTATTGCCAAGTATATTGGCTGCATGACAGCTGTAGTTCGTGCTGGTTGGGCAGGTCAAGTGGACAGTTTCACATCTGCTGTTCAGCTAAACACCCTGCATGACGTCATGTGTACAAACCACCTCCAGTCAACAAGTTGAAATCAGGATGTGCAAATGGAGCTCAGTCTGTACTTTAGGGAGTGCAAATTCATTCCACTGCCAGTCATGGAAAAAGCAGGTTGTATTTTATTTAGGATTTGGGTTATTTTGCAGTTGCCATGCTCACAAAAAATAGATTTGGTTGTTTGTTTCTCAATTAAGTTAGGCTATGACAACCAAGTGAATCTGGACTTAATTAGAGCTAAATATAAATACGCATGTTGGTGGAGAGATTAATGGGTGCATAAATTCAAATTATAAGCTTGTGTGTTTATAATGTATTAATAGTAGAATATCAGGTATTTAGCAGTAGGGATTCTAGGATTCTAATGGACTGAATTCAGCACCCAGCCCCATGTGCTTAAAGGGATATTTCACTTAAAAAAAATACTCAGCCTTATGTGAACAACCCAGACAGTTTTTACGATATTTGATTCAGTATTTAGATATTTGATATTCATTTTAGCTGGCCCACCTTGCACCCTTTCTTATACAAACCCATTATAACTTCTGTTTACTCATGTGTCCTCCAAATACATGATGGGGCTATGGAATTTCATTTCATTTACCGTTTATTCTTAAAATATTGTTTTGGAAAATCTAGCAGCCTCTGTGCCACACTAGTTGCAGCCAAACGATTAAAACAATATTTAAAAAATAAATACAGTAAATGAAATGCCCTCTCACGTATTAGGAGGACAATGTCAGTCACCAGAAAACAGATGTTTTTAATGAAACTATCATGGTCAAAACGGAGTTTTTAGGTTATGTTTGTATAGGAAGGGGACGGGGCAGCTAAAATGGACATCAAATATCTAAATACTGAATCAAGTAATGTGAAAACTGTCTGGGTGTCGGGGAGACGTCCCTGTTCACTGCCCGCCACCAGGAGATGTTCTGGGTAAGGGGCGAAACATCCATGAATGGTGGTCTCCAGCTGATGACCCTGCAGCAAAACTTACCCCTTTCTGGTATGCGGTCAGGCCTAGGCTCGGCTCAGGTAAGAGGACGCCCCTGCCATGCACAGTCCACCACGGCACTGTTGGAGGTGCGTCAAAGTAAGCAGGAAGACCATCCTTCTGTATGCAGTAATGGGGTGTTCACATGAGCTAGAGTAGATGATATAAAGACCAAACGTTTTTTGAAAGTAAAAAATCCCTTTAAATGTGCGTTCCAAATGGGTGGGTTACAACCTCTATGGTTACAGCATTGTGCAGGATCAGTACAGGAGACACATTTATACTGAAGCTGTATCAAGAGACTGGAAAGGGGTTAAGAGGGGATAAGGGTTGTGTCTACAAGCTCACAACACATCGCAAGCTTGTATGTTCTCACCAAAAAGAGTTTAAGAAGTTATCAATGTCATTAAAAAAAACATTAAACTAACATTTTTAATAAAAACAAACCCCCCAAACAGACATCCTGGTTTAGAGTGGTTAAGCTCAATTAATTATACATATATGATGTTACTTGCACTTGACAAATATTTTTAATTCCAGTATTTAACAATGTTGAACCACACCTGTTGAACCAAACAGTGCAAACAATTTCCGAGAAATTACTTGTTACTTGTTAGCATGCTGTCCAAAGTACAAGGCATTTAAATCCCCCAAAATGTAAAACTGAGGATGTACAATGAGGATTTTACTGACTGATGAGACTGATGAGATATGTTAGCTTCTTGGATGATATGCTGTATATACACTATTCACCTCCCTAATTCAGAACAGTCATATTACCAGAACTTTTGGTTAGTTTTTCAACATTAGCACTGCAAATGTCATTATTATTATCACTCCTGTGTGCGAGTCTGAGAAGAAAATAACTCCAGAACAGTTTGGTAGATTTCCATGAAACTTGGTAGAAATCATCTCAAGATCACAACCATACTACGCAGAAGATGCTTTAAAACTTCCTGATGAGATTCTGTGGCACTTCCTGGGTCAAAAAAGTAGGTAATAATGAACTGAAACTCGACTCTCCTGTACAACAGTTCAGACTTGATTCACATTTCAACACCAATATGGTTCAATTCACAAAAATCTGTGGGTCTCATAGTTTCACTGCTGTTCAAATTTGATTCAGTTTCAAATCTTTATAGGCCAAAAATGTGTTCTTAGCTGCCAGTTTAAGCATAGCCACAATGTCATCTCTTCAGTAGGCTGTTAATAGCTTTGATCTCGTCACCAGAGAGGGGGGAAAGGTTGCAGCCTCGCAGCTCTGGTTTACCTGCAAACATACATACAGTACAATCCACAATGTATATATCCAATGCCAAGATTTGAACATCTAGTTGTACATTATTTTTTCTAAAGCTGTAATGCTTTCCAGGATTATTTTACTGTGAAAAGAGTAGGTATGCATAGTTTTATTGTCTCCACCAGGCGGTAAAACACAAAAACATTGTTTTACCGCTGTTTGTCCAACTATTACCAGCTGATCTGAACCCCCATGGCCTGGACAATACGAAACAGAACCTCTGCCCCAACTTTTCCAAGAACTCCTGTTATATTGCCATGAGAAGGCCACAATAAGCTACCTGACCTGGCGGAGACTTGTTCTCAGAGGAGCAGTTTTTCTAGTTTATTATTGAAGCTATGAGGAAGTGGCATCAATAAGAATATCGATATTATCAATATTGATTCTGAAACTTTGTATTTTGGCACAGATACTCCAACACAGATAAAATGTGACCATTTTATGGGGTGCAAATGACATACTAGCACATACAGTAGGTGTTTTTTTTTGTTTGTTTGTTTCAAGGCATTACGGAATCACAACATTTTTGAATAATATTTGAAAGTTCCTTTGACATATTATGTAATACATAGCCACTTTTAATGAGGAGGATTTAATACTAAATAGTATATCTTACCTTGAATCTCATTGAGATGATTGACTTTTGCTTTTAGGCCTTTGCGAAGATCATTTATTTCCTTATCTAGTTGTTCTTGGTCTATGAATGAAAAAGCAAAGCTCAACAGGGTTTACATTCCTACTTTAATTATAATAATTTAGCACTAATTGTAATTATGGCAATCAATTTCTAATTTGTATCTCCGTAAGCAACCACTGCTGTTCATCAAAATAATAGCCAATAGAGTAGCCATTTATCAGTTTAATTTTGACAGGGTTCAAGTTCCAATTTTGTTTGCTCGTGTCTGTGTGCAATTGGTATTGGTATCGTATTTTTTGTTTAAGGGCTGCAGACACGTGGAGTAGCTATATAATTACAATCACAATATAGAGATTTAACAGTCATTCCAACCTAAGAATTATTAGATCCATGTGGAAGTACATTGACAATAATGTTTATGTCTATTTTATGGCGATTAACCCATCAAGACCTGAGGTCGATTCTATAAATGCCTCCTAAATCAGTGGTCAATTTTCACCATTTTAGTAGTGCTGTGAGGTTCAATATCTGGTCATTTTGAGAGCCACTGTTGTAAATCCTAAGATGAGGATGACCCATACCTTTTTGAATCATTGCTTTTGCCTTCGGTTTAGGAAATTGTATAAACATGTTTCCAAAGCAAACCTTTACTTTCCCTGAAAAAAGAATGAAACAAAACACATCAGTTATAGAGTGTAGCACAGGACAAGCTGGCAAAGCAAAGTAACTTGTGTCACTCACCTGAATCTGTGTCTTTCTGTAATGCATTCAATGCCTCCCTGTTCCTGTTTCGTTTTAGATCTAGATCCACAATCTGAAAAAAATTCACAGGCAAGTTGGTTGGCTTTTATATTTCTTCAACAAAGTACTAGTTACTGTAGCCAGTTTCGCTACTCCCAACTGTGATTGTGTACATTACAGTATTACAGTGCACAATGTTATTGATAGTTGCTCCACAAAACTCATGTTAGAGGAATCTAAAACTGACTCTTTTCAGCAACCTGCTCCTCCACTGAATCCCCCACACAGCTCATTTAGGTAGACACTGGTTACTGTGCGAAAATCCAAGGCAGCACTGATGCTGTTAAGTATTTTTAATATTTTTTACTAGCTTGAGTGGAGCGGGCGCACGTAATGCAATCGGCACACAGTATTTGGTTGTCGATCCCTTGGGGTAATCATATTGGCCGGTTTAGGTGATGAGTCTGATGACGCAATGGGGACGTAAGTAATACCTGTATAGCAGGGGTGCCCAAAAGGTGATCTACCAGTAGATCACACAGGCTGTGCAGGTAGATCACATGACAGTCCCCCAGCACTTGGACTCATAGATCTGTAACTCTCGAGAGCGTTAAAATGAAACCAAATGGACCCTTACGGGTCCATTTGGTTTCATTTTACACTCTCAAGAGTTAAATTATATTTAAACATCTGAATTATGTAATTTCCAGAGTCCACACAATTACAAAATGGAAAATAATTGTTATTTTGACCAACATTTTGACAGTTCTCCTTCCCAATTGGGGACAAAAACGTGAATGTTCTTAGTTTTGGGTGCAAGAAACTAAACTCAACATCACAAACTGTCAACTCAAACCCTCAAATACTGTTTTCAAACGTCATTAATAGCATATACAGGAAAACCTTCCAATTCTCTCCCTCTATTTTTCATTATAAGTGCATTGTTCTTAAACACTATGGCCCTCATTTATCAACGTGGTGTACACCCAAAAATGAACGCAGGACATGCGTAGAGCAGAATTCCCACCTTGTTTGACATATATCATTCCCACCATGAACTTGAAGTTGATCCCACGTCCGGACAAAACCCACGTCAGGTCGGGAGCTGTCGTAGGATTTGTCCTTGCCTGTTTTTCTGTCCTAAACAAGCGGAGCAGCATTGTCTGAACTGCAGAAAGGTATCTAAAGTTATCTATTCACTCCTAATAGCTATAAAACCTAATAAATGATACAGATGAAAAATATAATATAGGTTTGAAAAGGCATATTATGCGAGATTACATCCCTGATCCCGGTGGGGTGAAAATAAAATAAAAGCCACTTTTATTTGCAGTGACAAATACATGCACATTGCACAGCCTGACTATTTAAAATGATATTATATGCTACGTTAGTACAGGTATATCGTTCGCCTCAGTCACTCAGATAAACTGCAGACCTACAGTAGGCTGCTTGTGAGAGCAATTTCGGTAGTCGTGATCGCGGATCGGCGGGAGATTGCATCGATGTGGATCTACAGTAGCCTACGCCTGGTTTGTACAATGGTCTGCGCGAAGGATAGAAAGCTTGAGGGGGAGATAGGTAGGCTACGTGCGCTCTTCCTAAAAATGCATGGATTTAATCCTACACTACAGAATACAAACCTGTAGCCTATTCCATTCACCGCGATGTAATAAAAACTGGTCCTATAGGCCAGTAGTTTTCAATGTGGTCCGAGGACCACCAGTGGTTCTTGAGAGGGTCCCAGGTGGTCCCCAGGTAACCAGATGAAAGTTGGCTCTTGAGAGTGTAAACTAAAAATAAAACCAAATGCCATGCTATTATTTTACTTAGCCTACTTAAAACAACGGCGAACGGAGTTGCGTGTGTCTATGTGAAAGGGGGGGGGGGGGGGCTGTCGCGCCACGGGAAGCAGCGCAATCGGGCTGGGGGGGGGGGCTGGCTGGCTGGCTGGCTGGCCGCAGGAAGCAGCGCGATCGGTGGAAAGTTATTTTTTTTCCCCATCCTCATCCTCATCACCATGCTTGCTGGTCGTATTGCAGTTGTTAATGTCGCAAAGAAAGGGAGGAGCGGCCTGTTTCCAAGGGCGTGCCAGATTGATTTCAGCCGTCACATTTATCATCGTAGGAAGGAAATTAGGATGGACTCAGCTGTTTGGGATCGCTTGATATATGCTGGGTGGAGTTGTGTGCACTCCAAAACCCACGTTGAAATTTGGGGACGAATCTGCACTCCTTTTGATAAATGAGGGCCTATAACAGTAAGTAACCACTATCACCACTATTTCAAAGCTCAAACTTTCTAGGGGGCCTTGAAATGGATTTTTAGTAATGGAACAATCACATTAATGATGTGTAGAACTTGTTGAGCCAGTCATTTTGAAAGTAGCTCTCAAGTAAAAAAAAAAAAAAAAAAGTGTGGGCACCCCCGCTGTATAGCGTTAAGTCATACCTGTATAGCTAATGTCATAAGTATTAGCCCATCTCGCTCATGCACGAGCAGACCACAGCCTACTTGGTTGCACTCTTCCAAGTGCTGATCTGGTTCCAGAAATGTTTTCTTACATCCACACACTGTGTGGATGTAAGTGCCGTGTTTCTGCCCCTCCTGCAGAAAGTCCGTGTCAGATTCCTCACCCATACTAGATAAAGGTAAGAGACCCGCTGGCAGTGGATAAATAATTATATTAATATTCGCTACAGTGGGGGACCTAGAGGGGCTATAGTTACTGTTGGATTCTTATGGACCTCTAGTGATGGTGGTTTCCTATCATACCACTACTAGGACCTCTAACACTGATGGTTTTATATCTTAGCTGCTAGGATATAAAATAGGTCACAGGTTACCTGAGAGCTACTTCTAATTGCCCAACATAACAAGATCAGCACATCAGAAAGAAAATTAAATTCACATTGCTGTTAATAGTAGAATTTCAAACCTATTCCAAAGACTTCCAAAAGGGAAACTTTGAAATAGCAGTGATGGTGTTAACTGTTAAGCAAGGTTCAACAGTTTCCTTGTCATTCCACCTGATTTCATAGGGGAAGGGAGATAGTCAAAATCGAGTCTATATTTGGGTAGGTCTGTGTAAGAATAGCCCTGAAATTAGCCATGCATCGCATGACGCACGTACTTCACGAGCGTCGTGCAGCAGCTTAAAGCAGTTTGTAGCGGATCGCTACATTTACATGAATAACGTCTACATAGACATTCCGTTTTCAAATATAAAGTACCCACACATGTTTCTACGGCTGTTAGACACTTATTGTGCCCGAAATTAGGATTACAGCGTGCCGCGTTGTTTAATAAAAAGCATTTTTATCCGAGCTTTTCTTCCGCCATTGGCTTTCAATTGTATGCGCCCCTGTCGGCGGGGAGGAGCGTGGCACTCTGAACATTGGGTGTGCTCCATATATCACACTGACCGCACAGCCAATACAAACTAATAGGGGATGTGCTCCCGGCGTGCATTTGTGTGTTTACCAAACTTACCCCAACCCAGAAAAGTAGCACGGGCCACGGGGAGCTCTTGTGAAAATGCTTTTTATTAAACAACGCGGCACGCTGCTATCCTAATTTCTGGCGCAATAAGTGTCTAACACCCCTAGAAACATGCGTGTACTTTATATTTGAAAACGGAATGTTTATGTAAACGCTATTGATGTAAATGTAGCGACCCGACAAAAACTTCTCATCTCATCTGAGGCACAGGAGCCAGCAAAAGCTAACGTTGCCGTTCAGCGCGCTAGCATGGCTATCGCGAGGTCAATGCATCACTGCGATAACTAAACACGTTAGCAAAAGGACCAGTTGAGCAAAAACAAAAAAGCTATTTAAGGTTACGGTCATATAGTTACTTGTTGTTTGCTGGAGAGAACATCCTCAGCAGCATCTTCAACCTCTGCCAAATACTGCAGAACACGAGTAGATTCAGCGTCCATGTCCAAAACGGGTGTTGCTACAAAAATACGTCCGATCGGAAACGACGCCTAACAATTTCTAATGATGCGTTCCGTGCTCACCTCTCATCTGCCCGGCTGGGCCTGGCTTTGGGGAGAGGTTCCATGTACACAGTAGATCCATCCCATTCCTGCGCAGCGCTAGTAGAACGAGGGTAGAGCCCGTCTTTAATATTTCATTAATATAATTAATTTAATTAATATAAACGTAATAATACCATAAGTGACTTAAATGCAGTGTTATGATAATAGCTGAAGGGACAACTTTGGTATACCAAGGTTCAAGTTTTAGGAATATTACTTTACCTTGTTAATATATTACTTACCTTCATTATTACCTTCATTTTAAAGCAATATATTATATTACAATATTACTGTCTGAGCAAGTGTAATTAATATATTAATATTAAAACTTTTTACAAAATATATAATGAAATATTTAGTATCACTATTAATCAAATATTGCGTAGACCAGTGGCATACCTACAATAAAGCAAGCGCACTTGCTATCTGGCCAAATCCATATGAAATCAACTTGGAAAAATGTCACTCCTGAATAAATAATTTGATGACAAATGATAGAAAATAAGTAATTATTTAACTTCTGCAGTTGTCAATATAATTTCATTTTCAATGAGACAGATTGACAGAAAGTAATATTGAAAGTAATGCAGTAATGGAGAAAGAAAAGTATAATATGTTAGATTGTTTTAGTTAAGTAATATATTTATATTGCAAGTTACTGCATTTTGGTAATATATTATGTAACATATTAAGTTACGTAGTGCACATGTCCCAACACTGTTAGAGAAAGTAGGCTAAAAGGTGGGTTTCATTTTTTCTTCATTTGCTGCTTTCTTCTCATTTCAGTGGGGCACAATCGTGAAGTGGATTTTTCAATTTTTCAGTTTTTTATTTGTTAAAAAGAAATATCCAATAAATTTTGTTCCGCTTCATGACTGTGTCCCACTTGTTGATTCTTCAAAAAATTACACTTTTATATCTTTATGTTTGAAGCCTGAAATGTGGCAAAAGGTCACAAAGTTCAAGTGGGGCAAATACTTTGAATACTGTGAATTCTTTTCTATTACCCACTTTAGCTTAGACCCCAGGAGATTATATTTGGCCACAGAAGTTCATCTGATGTGAAGATAACTTATCATCAGCATCAACACATCAGTGCGCAATAGGATCAATATAGCAATTTGCCACGTTCAGTAAATTTTGTGATCTTTAGTGGACAGTCAGGACTCAGGACTATTTTAGTCACATCATGAAACGAGAAATCTAGAAGAAATCGAGAGTGCCCATTCAGGCGGTATCTCAGGTTGACTGTTTAAAAACATTTTTGGGGGCGTAAAAATACACTGGGGATGGTAAAAACACCAAAAATCTTGAAAAATGTGAAATTGATGGTGGATCCACTTTAAGAGCTCTCCATCGCACTGGGGTTGGAACCTATTCGTGGGCTGAAGAGAGTGTCATCACGGATTCCAGTGAAGTCATGTCCCGTCGCTATTTAAGACCGTGTGTTCGAGGCATAGGTTGATCTGTTCAACCTTACCAGCGATGAGCAGGTATATCTACAGATAAAAAGTAGTTTTGGTAATTCTATTAGTGTCCCGTGGAGAATTAATTCCGGGAATAGTTATAGAATGGAGAGAGTGGGTGATTTGGAGGAGGTACCGGTGGCATATAAGATGGATAACCTAATCCCCATCGGAGAGGATCCCTCGAAAGCTGACGGCTCTCCCAAGGGTGAAGACCCCCCGGACGGCACTCCGCCAAAGAGGGAGACATGGACAGGACAGCTCGACTTTGTCATGTCCTGCTTGGGCTTTGCAGTGGGCTTGGGCAACGTGTGGCGTTTCCCATACCTGTGCTACAAGAATGGCGGAGGAGTGTTTTTGATCCCCTACGTGCTGGTCATGGTCCTGGCTGGGATTCCGATCTTCTTCCAAGAGATAGCCGTAGGGCAGTTGATGAGAGTGGGAAGCACCAAGGCCTGGGACATTGTTCCTGGGTTTCGAGGAGTGGGTTTTGCACCCATGATCGTTGTGTTTTTCCTAAGCTGCTACTACATCATTATCATGGCTTGGTCATTGTATTACTTAGCCGTGTCCATGGCCTCCACCTTCACCTGGTCAGCTCTTCCCTGGGCCACCTGTGGCAATGTATGGAACACGCCAATGTGCATGGAGAACTTTAGCCTTGCCAAGTGTCTGGACGGCACTCTAGGGAACGTCACCTTCCCTCCCAACGTGACGACTTGTGAAGAACTTGCTCAGCACTCACGGTCATCTGTTGTCGAGTTCTGGGAGAACAAGGTGCTGAACATCTCTGCCGGTTTGGAGTACCCCGGTGTGCTGAGCTGGGAGTTGTTGTTGTGTCTGATGGCGGTTTGGGTCATGGTGTACTTCTGTGTGTGGAAAGGGGTTAAGTCTAGTGGCAAGGTTGCATACTTCACAGCCACCACCCCCTATGTGCTTCTTGTCATCTTATTGGTCCGAGCACTCACACTTCCTGGAGCTCACAATGGGATTGTGTACTACCTCAAACCTAATTGGTCAAAACTAGGTGAGGCGCAGATGTGGATTGATGCGGTGACTCAGATCTTCTTCTCCTATTCCATTGGAATGGGAGCCCTGGCTGCACTGGGCAGCTACAACAGATACAGCTATGACTGCTTCAGGGATTCCTACATTCTTTCTCTGGTAAACAGTGGAACCAGTTTCTTGGCCGGGTTTGTCGTTTTCGGCATACTGGGATACATGGCTGCTGAACAGGGAGTAAGCGTCTCTGAGGTGACCACGGCAGGTCCAGGGCTGGCGTTCGTAGCATACCCTAAAGCTGTGTCTATGATGCCGGGAGCACCTGTCTGGGCTGCGCTGTTCTTCTTCATGCTGCTGCTGCTGGGGGTGGACAGTGAGTTTGTACTGGTTGAAGGGGTTGTCACAGGGCTGCTGGATCTGCTTCCTAAGAGATTCGACCATCGCTACCGACGGGAGATCGCCGTGGCACTATACAGTTTCGTATGCTTCCTCATCGGCCTCTCCATGATAACACAGGCGGGGATGTATGTGTTGCAGCTATTTGACTACTACGCTGTCAGTGGAATCACTCTGCTATGGCAAGCATTTTGGCAATGTGTGGTGGTGGCCTGGGTTTACGGGGCTGATCGCTTCATGGTTGATGTTGCTAACATGATTGGCTACAAGCCACGCTTGACATGGTGGATCAAGCTGTGCTGGTCCTTCTTTAGCCCCTGCGTCTGTGTGGGTGTCTTCCTGTTTAGCTCGATTCAGTATGAGCCGTTGACCTACAACGCATACGTGTACCCATGGTGGGCCAACTTGATTGGATGGTGCATTTCCCTGTCCTCATTGCTGTGCATGCCTGCTGTCCTGCTCTACAAGCTATTCCATGCCAACGGCACATTCAAGGAGCGCTGGAACCTTGTTAAGACCGCGAAGCCTCCGCCAACTGTGTTCACGGGGACAGAGGGCAAGAGAATATCGTCTCAGATAGACGATGAGAGTGTTGTATAAGCCACAGACGACAAGAAACATGGAAGACTGACATTCCCTTCATAAAATTGAAAATAAGACACACAATAATTTGCGGCCAGGCCACAAACGTAATAAAGAAATATATGAAAAAGCATGGTTTGTCTACTTCCAAAATGGCTGTAGCCTACATGTAGACCTATAATATATGGGCCTGTCCACTTCAACCCATGCCCACTTATTCTATATGTAGATCATGTTGGACCTGCAGCTTTCCCACTTCCAACCCATGCCCACTTATTCTATATGTAGATCATGTTGGACCTGCAGCTTTCCCACTTCCAACCCATGAAGAAGTGGTTAACAGGCCGCAACATTCTTAGACGTGGCTTTCTTGACGTCGTCCAAAATCAACATTGAGTCATTGAGAGATTAAAGTTCAGAGATGAATGACTGTGAGCTTCTGCCCTTGAGCGATTCTCACAATACAAAATTTCAGAATTTATATGAAAACAATAAGGGACAAAAGAAATGTTAAAGAAGGAGTTTATGAGCCATAAAATGGTCCGTGATATAGCATTACTGATAGCCCATGGGGACCCACTAAAAAGGTTGCTGATGCCTCCTATTGTGAGTGGACATTTTTGAGCCACTGTAGGAAGGTTGGTCATTGTATTTCAATAAGGATGTATGCAGAAAACGGAGCAGAAAATAAACCTTCACGTGTGTGAGTATCCATGACAGGACAGTCACAGGAAAGCTTGACTTTTCTATTTAACCCAGCGTTGCATTTTAGCAACATTAACCCTTTAATTATTTAAAAAATGTTATTATTTTTTTGTTATTTTTTCCACATAAATATCGTGGTTGAGGTTGATTGTTTAGAATTTCTTTTTTTATGATTTTTAACCTTTGACCTTTAGCCTTTAACCCTAATAAAAGTATGTAAAATGACTGCAATAAATATATTTTTATTTTGATTATTAGAATGTATTATAATTATTTAACAGTTGAATACAGTTTTCAAGTAGAAATAAGTCCGGGCCTTGGAGGGTTAAAAAAATAAACAAAAAACAATCTATGAGTGAAATTTACATTTCATAGCATTGGGGTCTGAAGAATATGACTCGTACATCCTGATCACATGGAATCAGAGACAATGTGCACCAATTTGTGAAAAAATAAAACACACATACTTTGTAAGTGCATTTGTGTGGCCTTCGCAGAGCAGCAGTTGTTCAGCCCTGAGCAGCCCTAGTTTGTAGCAATTTGTACCAAACGGCCACCCTCACAAACTTTTTCCCAAATATCCACCTTGTGCCGCCTACTCCACGACTGTCTGACCAAATGTGAGAATGTAATTTTATTTTATTTTATTTTGTAGCCTATATATTGCATGCATATATATGCTATTGTACGTTTCACTAATATATGCTATTGTACGTTTCACTAATACAGAAGCAGATCTGATACATTTGACTTGGAAGGTTATGGAATGGAATGGATATCATAGGATATGGAAGGAATGATTACCACTAATTCATTAATGCATATTAACTGCTAAATGAACACTTTTTATATTATTAGAAGTATTTTTGTGAAATACTATAAAACTTCATATTTTGGCCAAAAAGCAATAAATGTCACAATTTGAATAACATTTTTTCCTCTCTTTGCATTTCTAAGACTGTTCCATTATTAGATCACTTCCTGAAAATATCTAGCCATTTTAGCCCTTTAAAAGCTCAGCGAGGCACTTTCTGATTGGCGAACATGATAGTCCCGGCGGGCCTATTGATTACTTTGGGGTCCTACTGCAGGCCCTGGAGGCATCAAAAGACTAGACTCATTTTTTATTATCTGATTAAAGGAAAACAACACATGAAAAATAAATGTACTAATTATTTTGACCATATCATGGCGAGGCCGATAATTACATATACGAGTTTTAAGGGATTAATAACTAAAAACAGAACATCAGCCGACACCCTCTTGAATTCTCAAGAAGTGAGCCCAAATTTCAAAAATCAGTTGAGGATTTTTTTTTACTGATGACCACATTCAGCCGAATGTTACCTTCCAAAACACATTCACTGTCTTCAATTACAGAACCCATTTTCAATTAATACTTAACACAGTTTTTTTTATTTGATGAACAGTAGTATGATTAGGTAAAAGGTCTACAGTGGATTTTCACAAGCAGACAGAGAGATAATTGGAAAATGTTGATCAAAATAGCAATGTTTGCATTGTCTAATTTGTAGATTTACATGTAATTTACATAATGTATATGTTTAAAAGATTAAGCCAAAAAATGTATCCTTGTGTTCATTTTTTGGTTCCAAACTCTCCATCAAGTTGGCGGCCACCTGGAACCCCCTCCCCTCCTGGACCACTGTTTGAAAACCACTGCTCTGTCTTCTAATACATGTTTCAGAACTTGCGACAAAACAAAAGCATAATTTATTTTTTGTTAACTGTGGGGAGGGCCTTGGGCGCTTATAATGTTGTCATTATCATTATTCAATTATTTTTGTTTTTTGATGCAGGGTCCCAATTGCATATGTGAGCGGAAGCCTCATCAATACCTAACACGACTGGGAGGACTACTGGACAGCATTAAAACTTGGATCAGCAAATATAGGCTTCACAATCACAGGAAGTAGTGTCGTCAGAGTCATTATGCCATTGGTCTGCAGGAGACTTAGTTTTAGACATGTTTAGTAAACTGAAAAGTATTCATGTCATGTATGTCATTTTTGCTATATGTAGCAATTACTGTACTCTCTGTGTGAAAAGGAGAGAGAGCCTTAGAGATGATGTTAAGATGGTTGTCCGTGGGTTCCAATAAACTTGATCTCTCCCGTAATACAACTTAACACATGACTTGTTGACCGGATCTATTTCTTTTTGTGGTTGCAAAAAGGTTTATTCCATGAGGTAACATTTTCATGAGAAGCTAAGGTTGATTCTTGACATTGTTACTGAGGTTGGCGCAGTATCGCTTTAGAATGCCTCTCTGTGACTTGAGTAACAACAATTATTTGTAATCAGATTACTTTTTATTTAGACTCTAGATAGCCGGAAAGTCCACCAGACTGTATAAATTTTAGATAGTCCAGTGGTCCTTCCTGCTTTCCTCCATTATTTTGAGCTATCAAAGTATACAGTCCTTTTATAATTCTAAAGGTAGCACTTTCCTACCAATACCTCACACAAGATAGTTATAGATAGTTGTAAGAATGAGACGAGGTATAAGACGGGGTAATGAGACGAGGTATAAGATTCACACTAACCATTTTTAAAACCTTGTGCACTACCCTTTTGACCTAACAGAAGCATAATGCAACCACTGCTCTAGCATACAGGAATCTAGTGCATTCAGTGCATTTACACAGCCCGTTTCTCAGCAGCAGGAAACTGTGATAACATCTACAGTAGTCTAATCATGTTTTGGATCATTGACCAATATATCTGACTGCATATTTATCTTTTGCACAATGTGCAATATTGGGACCCTTATATGGCTATATGTTTGAATCAAAATAGCTGATCAAAATACCCTATTAGCCTGAATATAAGACTATGCTTTTTTCCCAATGGAAATATCCCAAAAATGGAGTAGTCTTATATTCAGGGGCTATACTATATGACATTCAATGTTCTTTTTTCTGTAAATGGGTCTTGAAAAATAAGGGTCGTCTTATAAGCGAGTCGTCTTATATTCGGGACAATACGGTAACTATAAAAATGATTTGAAGACCCAAAAAATATGAAATGTGAAGACAGTGAAATAAGTATTTGAATGAAGTATTTTAGGGTACCGGTATACTATACTATATCAGTCAAATATTGACTCCACACCTTATGATTCCCAAAGTTAAGAAAATGTTCAGATAAATTGTAATCAACAATAAAAACATTTTTACTACGCTTTTTTACTATGCTTTTTGCATATTTGATAAGTTGGAGGACACGTTTCGGTGATGGGGTGTCACCTGCTCCAATGAACAGGATGTAAACTGTAGGAATATATAATGTATCGTGCAATCCAGTGTTAGAACTCAGGATCATACCCACGTAGTCCAAGACCACTCATCACAGCGCCATTGTTACAATTAAGCTTAATGGCAGTAAAAAGGTATATCTACTGTACAGTATGTATCGAAATATACATTGTATATGCATATTTGATTGCATACCTTCCCATATGGGCATAAACCAAACTCTCCAAACTGGGGATAAAGGGAAACGGACAGAGATTTCCATATATGGACATATCAGTCGGATCTGTGGGGTAATGTAGGGCCATGTAGCAGCCCCAAGATGCAAGCTTGTCTCGTAAACCGCTGAACAAAGTGTTGTAGTCTGCAAACGTCGACCAACGACCTACAGATTTTCCAACAATAATAACAAGAGCATGTGCCCATGGATGTCATCCTCAAGATCCATGTGTCCATGGATGTAATTGCCACGGCTGCCATGGCCTTCGGGAAGAGGGACCTAACCCTCCAAGTGTCAGAGCCTGAGGGGCACTAATGATGCTTTGAAACCGTCTGTCAACACGGCCAGCCTTACAGGCCACAACCTCCTTCCCCACTATCATTTAGGAGGGAAGGGAACAATATCCAAGAGCACAGCCAGGCCATTACTTCCCTGGCCTCCCTGGCCATGGAAAAGCAACACAGTCCACATAGTACCGTTTTGCAGGTGTATGTCACATGAATAGAAGGAATTTGCATGAGCACCAAGTCTTTAAAAGGCAGTTCGAGGTCAGGGGTCACAGTTCTCGGCTCAACAGGCCTCCGGAGCACCTGTTGGAAACATCCTTTACCCCTAATCTACAAAAAACTTTGACAAAGCTCATTGACAGCCTGATGTGCCTTTATTAAAGTAAGCCATCACCCTCAAACTCGGGTTCTCTTGAGACTTTACTCATTGTCTTTGAACTTCCCATTAATGTAGGGCACATAGTCCAGAACAAGCCTCCAGTCTGTAAAATGGATCAGTGCCACCCCACCCATAGCGACCCAGCCAAACATATTCGGTGTCCATGTCCTTAGAATGGAAATGTATTTCGGACCAAACACTTTGTTTAAAAGCTGAAGCATTTTTACTTTCTCCACTTGAGCTTGCTACTCCATGCAATCATTCTGGCATTTGTTTGCTTTCTCTACAGTAGACTAATTTGGAGTGTACATCATGGTTACATCACAGTTGAATTACGTCAGTGCAGTGTATACCGGGCCCGGCGTTACGAGGGGGCCTGAGGGGGCGTGGCCCCCTCAGTTACAAAATGTGCCCCCTCAGTTTATGTTCCAGGCACAAAGAGGATTCCAGTAGGATTTCACAGGGGCTGTGGTCCCAACTTAATTTGCTGGCCCAGGCTAGGCTTGTAACTGACAAACAATGAGTAGTGGTGGGGATTTGGGGAGCTATACATTACAATGGCATGTTTCCAAAGGTGTTAGCTCATTAATTCAGACTTTTGTTATCAAATGGCTCAAAACCTGTTTAACTGGTCCTGGAGACCGGAGGTGTTGATGGTCCCCAAAACAGCAGGATGGCTAATGAATGGCCCATCACTATTTCCACTAACCAGCCTCTCTCTCCACTGTGTGGAGAGGCTGGGGGATAAAAGATTGGCCCAAAACAAAGAAATAAATACATATGCAATATATTGAATATACAGTACTTGCATTGTGTATTTTATTCACATTTCTCCTTCTTCTTTCTTGCATTACTAATTAGAACCCCAGCCTACATGAGGACGGATGCAAGATGATGCCTCTGATTTAGCCTATTGTTTCATTTGTCATCAGAAAATATTGTTCTTACCTGTGCAGCATGGGCTGCAGTTCAGTTTAGTTTGATTAATGAGTCATATTGTTATTACTGCACACTTAAGTTCAGAAATTGCGGTTGTAACATTTGGTGGTGGTATATTGAAAGCTGCCATGAATATGGCTATTTAACAGCAGCGCTATGAGTATTATTTTTATTTCGTCAGCGATTGCACGGATAAATCAATCATGGCTACAGCTACAGGGTCATACCTATCGATTTTTTATATATAAAATGTGGGGGGCTACATAAATAAAAAAATATCCCCTCAGAAAAATCAAGGGCCCACTTAGTCATTCCATTCTCCAGCCGGGCCTGGTATATACTCCATACAGTCTTTTCTTTAGCCCCCTACTCTATCCGGCCAACTCAACACCGTCCACTGCGCCCAATGCGGTGGTGTGGAACGTTTGATCTGACAAACAGCCTCCAGGTTACATGTACTGCACACATACATGGACAGAAACCTGGTGCATTTATACAGACTGAAGAATTACTCTTGTAATACTATTCCTTGCTTCTCTGGGGGACAGGGTTGCATTCAGACACTCCGCCAAACCAGCTCTCTGGCTTCCATGTACCGTTACGTTAGGGACAGAGTTAGTAATGTAGCGATTCGGAATGCAGAAGTGTAACACGGATATCTCACAGCCTCCATGGGGTGTGGAACTCGGAGAAAGGGAGAGGAGTGCAGTGCGTCGTCTCAATGTTCCTCATGTACTTCCGTGCCAAGAAAAGAGCCAACTGTTGCCTTCCCTCTAATGTCATATCGTCCCCGATGCTCCATGGGTAGAAAACATCTCCGCCCCTCTGGTAGGACCGTAAAACAGACACACACCAGTTGTCATCGACCTTATAGCTACTATAGACATGGGCTTCTGCCATGGGGTCGGAGGCCCCTAGCCACTGTCGGATCACTCTTATTCCTTCGCCCGTCATAACCTTGGGATACCTGAACTGGAGCAGTTTAAGTAGGAGGTCGTTCCCTCTGTTGGACATTATGTCCTCTGGGCCCTTGGTTGTGATCATCTCATCTTTGGTTCTCCTGATCAGCAGCACTGGTCCCTGGTACTTGCAAAGCTGCTCAGCATTGTTGAGGTTCATATACTGCCTGACCGTCTGCTCCACCAACGGCCTCAAATTTCTGGCGGGTATGACCCTGAGAGCCATGGGGAGCACATCGTCGAAGGAGGCATCCAAAACTAGCGAGTGGATCTCTGGGTAGGACATCCCTGCCCAGGTGGCTGCGAAGCCTCCTATGGACCAGCCATACACTATGATATCTTGGAGTTGGAATCCCAGTTTGTGTACTGCAAACTGGACGACTACGTCCATCGCGTTGGCCTCACTCTGGGGGAACGGGACTCCGGTACTGCCTCCAAAACCCGGGTGGTTCCAGCCCAGCACAGAGTAGCCACCTTCCAGTGGAGTGTTCATACAGCCAACCTCATAGAAGCCTGTATTCCCTTCACAGCAGATTACCAGAGTCTGTCCGCCCTTTCCTCCGCCTCTCCTCCGATCCACAAACATGGTGTCGAGCTCGTTTCCATCACAGGTGAGAAGTTTGTTCCTTTGGCCGCCAAACTCTTCTATGAGTCGAGCCCGGCCTTGCTCAAGTTTATGTTTCATGGCTTTTTGCACTAAGCTTAAAGATCCTGGGTACATCATCCTCCGCCCCCATGAGTGGGCCACGACAAAACCAATGATGTTGTACAGCAGTGTGCGGACAGGCGTGAAAACATTATCTGCTGTCTGTCTAGCTCTGGGCTCCGGCTTCACCAGTGAGACGCCTGCCTTGGGTAACCTCTGATCACTGACTTCTGTCCAGCTGAAGTCGGCAGGCCAGTGAGAGAAGTCAAAATCATAGCATCTCAGTGCTTTCTTGTTTGTAGGTGTACTGCTATTCCTGTTGTCCACTAGAACGGAAATAAACTGAAGATACTCTGGGTTATTTAACCTCCCCAAGCCTCTGAGACAGGCCATTCCAAGCAGACATACAAGCGCTGTCCCCCCATACTGACTCACTGGAATTAACTTGCCGCTGCAGATGTAACCTTCCCTGTAAAGATAGCAGAGGAGGAGAGGGGAAGTGTAGCAAGAAAGAGACCACAGTGAAGAGACCAAACCAATAACGCTGTCGGTGTGTTTCTCAAGACTATTGGGTTTGTAGTTCCATCCCCCGCTCCCTGCCCTGGCCTCGGATCCGGATTGTACCGGTGAATGATGGATCCGCTGCAAATGGGGCCCGAAAAGACAACGCAGAAACATCCTGCCGGCCACTCGCAAGTTGGACGAGTCCACGCTTAAGGGTTTCTCTAGAAATAGACCAATTTGTAGTGGATGTCACAGTTACGTCACGGCACAGATAGGAATAGAACTGCACTAACCTCTCTCATTTGGTTGTCTCTTCAGTGTCTGTGTGTATGCAATTTTGAAGCAAACAAGTTCTCAGGATATCCACATGGTAACAGCATAGCTTCAATGTTGTTGGCTCCTATATGGACATCAGAAACATTTTGGGGTACTTTTCGCTATGTAATGTTTGGGGGGAAAAAAGAATAAATAAAATAACATCAGTAGTCTATGATGCCGTCGGTGACATACCGGTACATATCTATGATGTATGACTGCAAACTTGGTCAAGACTTTTATAAAATGCAATGTTATAAAATTTGAAAAACATGTGAAAAAAATATATATATATTTCAGATGGAGTTTGACCTCGACCCTATATGTGTCTGGTTTTAGGACTGCCTGAATCTAAACACGTTCCACAAGCATCTGCTGCTAGGAAGATATTCTTGGATTGAGGTGCTGGAGACAGACACAAAGGTAGAATGATATAATAAAATATAATAAAAAATATATATATAAAATAAAAAGGGAGGCTCCACACACTCAAATCTGCGCACAATCAATGGTGACCAAATTAAGTTGTTAACTTGTCTCCTGATATTGCACTATATGTGACATATATAGATATGGGAAACAGTGTTGGGACATGTGCACTACGTAACTTAATATATTGCATAATATATTACCAAAATGCAGTAACTTGTAATATAAATATATTACTTAACTAAAACAATCTAATATATTATACTTTTCTTTCATTACTGCATTACTTTCAATATTACTTAACTGTCAATCTGTCTCATTCAAAATGTTCTTGTGAAATTATATTGACAACTGCAGAAGTTAAATAATTACTTATTCTCTATCATTTGTCATCAAATTATTTATTTTTTGAGTAACGTTTTTCAAGTTGATTTCATATGGATTTGGTCAAAGAGCAGGTGCGCTTGCTTTATTGTAATAATAAATAGTGATACTAAATATTTCATTATATATTTTGTAAAAAGTTTTTTTAAGTAATATGTAATAGTAATATTAATATTTTATACTTGCTCAGACAATAATATTGTAATATAATATATTGCTTTAAAATGAAGGTAATAATTAATAAGTAATATATTAACAAGGTAAAGTAATATTCCCAACACTGATGGGAAATATGGAGAATATGGGGGCATATGGATCATATGGATACTATGCTACAACAATGGATTTATTGCGTTATAGCAAGAATTCCAATCTACTGCTGACCTTTTTTCCAGACATTAATTCAAATTCCAAAACAGCAAAAGTAGTAGGCCTAGATCTGCAGTGGCTCCAATGAGTAATCTTTGGTCCCGACGAGGTCAATACAGTTTAATAATTTTGTGCGCCCATACACAGCCTCACTAGCCCGTTTACTCCGCCTTCTTTCTTTTTTTCCATATGCCTATAACAAAAAAGAAATGCTGACAGCATGTAACAATATAATGATGATGATGATACACATATCTATGGTTATTACAGTGTGATCTGAACAGAGTTCAAAATTCAGATCACACATTACATTATAGATTAAGAATTTTGGCGTTTTAGGGCTTCCGTCATTATTCTGGCGAGCAACACTGACACCTACCAGTCAGTTATTGGAACAACACATAGGAGTTACAAAACAGTCCCACGTGTGTTTTGGTCGGTCGGAGGTTTTCTTTCTTATTGTATTAAAAATTGGATTACACTGTTGTACACTGCAGGTAAGCAATCGACAATGATTTTAGAAAGGTCTTACCAGTATGCATATATAAACGGTGACGTTATTGCAGTCCAGCCTTATTTAAAAAACATAATTTTCTTCTTCGCCCCAGGATCGAAGAGATGAAAACAACTACGGCAGATCCAGCTCCTCCTGCAAGAGGTAGAGGTAAAATGTGTAAAAGAACCGGCGATAAAGCGCAGACTATCTCCAAAAAGCTACGAGAAAGGATAGAGGGGGAAACGACAAAAGCAGGTTTGCACGGTATCTTGCACATACCAAATATAGGTGTTCGAGCCAAAATGCTTTTCGTTTATTTTTTGCATTTATACCTCAATTCTCCAGGTTTTCTGAAGAGAAGTGGCCATGGAAACATCCTGGACTACATTTACAGGAGCACGCTGGGGCAATGTCTCCATTCACAAATAAGACGGGTGAGACTTTTGTCCATTACTCTATGCCTTTTCTTTGCATCATAGCTTTGCATAGAATAGAACTCGTACTCTCCACCATAAGTCTCGAGTTCCGACCTGCGCTGATATGAAATGCATTTCCCCTAGCTCTGGTCCAGACAGAGCTCCATTGGTTCTGAGTCTGACTTGCATTGGAGCTCTGTTGGTCTCCGTGCATTCGGCCATTACTGCACCCGACCAGCCTCTCTTCTCTAGTGGATATATAAAGAACGTTTTACCTACTCACCAAAATAAACACGTCTTGTGTCATTAGAAAGCCTACTTACCTTGGTGGTCGCACTCTTAGCCTCCCACCACACGGATAAATTGGACTTTTTGGCCAGAACGCGATCGTTTTTCACTCAAGGAAAAATATTTCCTATGGAACTTTTCTATTGGCAATATCGGTAGAGGGCGCAAATCCTGGTTGTTTTTCCGGTGAAAAACGATCGCGTTCTGGCCAAAAAGTCCAATTTATCCGTGTGGTGGGGGGCTAAGAGTGCGACCACCAAGGTAAGTAGGCTTTCTAATGACACAAGACGTGTTTATTTTGGTGAGTAGGTAAAACGTTCTTTATATATCCAGTAGAGAAGAGAGGCTGGTCGGGTGCAGTAATGGCCGAATGCACGGAGACCAACAGAGCTCCAATGCAAGTCAGACTCAGAAGCAGTGGAGCTCTGGACCAGAGCTAATTTTTCCCCTGGTTTTGGCTGTGATAAAAAGAGAAGGATAGTGCACTGCACGGGGGCTTGGCACTGCTGGAGGTTTGCTCATGCTCAGTGTAAACTGAACTGCTTTGGACTTGTGTTCCAGCCACATCCATAGATGGGGGCTGTGTCCGAATGCATAGGGACTTTCCCTACTCCCTACTGGGTCACGAGAGTTAGTGGACTACAATAATGGTGATTTCGGACAGTTCTCCCTATGTGGGGAGCACCGGATCTGACGTCGTGTGTGTGTGTGTGTGTGTGTGTGTGTGTGTGTGTGTGTGTGTGTGTGTGTGTGTGTGTGTGTGTGTGTGTGTGAAGAATGATGTTTTACCTTTCTGCCCAAAAACTGCATTTCATTTCTGTGGTGGTCAGAATGTCCACCATAGAAAGTAGGTTTTGTAGTAACACAAACTGCCCTAGTATTATCGGTGAGTAGTGAAGTAGCTTATTTTTGCCTAAGTCCAGGGCAGGGGCTGGTTTTCATTTCATGTGAGTGCAGGAAAAACAGAGTAGCATACCTCTATGTCACTTTCCTGTTTGTTTTATGTTATTCCAGTGTCTTCAGGAGCCCTTCGTTCGTTCCTTGAGCTCCTACAAGTTACACCGCACTGCCAGCCCATTTGATCGCAGAGTCACCTGTTTGGAGTGGCACCCCACGCATCCCACTACACTGGCTGTTGGCTCCAAGTTCGGGGACATCATTCTCTGGGACTTTGACAACGTTATTAATATGAGACGCTTTATTCAAGGGGTGAGCATGGACATCGTTTGACTTCGAGAGAGAGAGAGAGAGAGAGAGTGTGTGTGTGTGTGTGTGTGTGTGTGTGTGTGTGTGTGTGTGTGTGTGTGTGTGTGTGTGTGTGTGTGTGTGTGTGTGTGTGTGTGTGTGTGTGTGTGTGTGTGTGTGTGTGTCACGCATGCTCATGTGGCAATCTGACTTTCAATCATTTGCTCCTATTAATTGCATTCATTATTTGCATCCAAGCCATCCATTCATTATTTGCATTCAGTAATCCTGTACACACATAGTGTGTGTGTCAAGGTCAAGTTTACAAAGTATTGACATCACAATACACAAATGATCATGCTGTCATTGCAGAAGTCCAAACATAGAAAAAACATAAATATGGCAGATGGTCTGCTATTTTTTATTAGTATGTTTAACTTGAAACTCATCATTTAAAAATTATGATATGGAATGGAGATGGAGGAATGTTAAGAGGATAAAAAATAAGGATAATTGCACATAGCAAAAAGATAACTGCTTATTTATTGGTCAGACCGATAGCCTGGATCTAATCCTGAATTACTATTATAGTACTCCCTGTAATAGGCCTGTATCTTGTGCACAGAAAGGGGCTGGAGACTTTACTGGAGGGATGAAGTTCTGTCCGACAGACCTATCCAAAGTCTACGTGGCTTCTGGTGATGGCACTTTGACCTTGCAGAGCTTTGAGGGTCATGCATCCATGCATCTGTCAGGATCCACAGACTGTGGCCATGACCACCATCATGTCTGGTGAGAATGCATGTGTGTTGTTTTAGGATAATTTAAGTACAATATTGTGCAACCACCATACGTCTTCAGAACTCAAGTTGTTGTGACAGAATCATATATATGTACTTCAACTTCAGATAGGAGTTGAGTTCACCAAAAAATGTTGGTCATAATATTTGTGCATTATTTATTTATACTGGACTCCATTATAATTACTGCGGACTTTGTGAATTTGTGTGTACATTTTCATCTGCAGTCAGTATGCATTCATCAACAATAGTGACGTGTCCTTTTGTTTGTCCTGTGCCCAGTTACTGGTTCTGCTGTTTAGATGTTTCTGTGAGCAGACAGATGCTAGTCACAGGAGACAATGTGGGGAACCTCCTACTACTCAGTATGGATGGTCAAAAGGTACAGATTCTCTAAATGCGTCCTCTCATGTACTGTATATACAGTTCTCTAATGCGATAAGGCTAAAGTGTTTATTTAGGTTTTGGTTTTCATCTTCTGCTGCAGATCTTCAACGATAAGCTGCACAAAGCCAAAGTGACCCATGCTGAGTTCAACTCCCGCTGTGACTGGCTGTTGGCAACAGCCTCTGTCGATCACACAGTCAAGCTGTGGGATCTGAGGAACATTAAAGACAAAAGCAGCTTCCTCCACAACCTGCCTCACGACAAAGCTGTCAACTCAGGTCTCACCCCCACACCACAGAGGGTTGAAAAGAACTGTGGTTTTATTCAGCAACGGTTTTGCAAATCAGATTTTGCCTTTAATTAATATAACACTATACCATTAACAACAATGATTTCTGTTCGCCTCTCCCCATAGCATACTTCAACCCTCTGGACTGCACCAAGCTGCTCACCACAGACCAGTATGACCAGCTCCGAATCTACTCCTCTGCCGATTGGTCCAAACCAGAACACATCATCCAGCATCCACACAGGCAGTTCCAGCACCTCACACCCATTAAGGTTGGCCGTCTCTCCCCACAAACACATTCCCGTCCGTTGTGCCGCTCAAGGAAATGAATTGTACAGGACTATGACTCAAAAGTAGTATGCTGTGCATTGTGCAGGCTACGTGGCATCCCCTGTATGACCTTGCTGTGGTGGGGCGGTATCCTGATGACAGGGTCTGTCCAGGTGATCTCAGGACCATTGACATATTTGACTCCAACAGCGGAGAGCTTGCATGTCAGCTGCTAGATCCAAATGCCCCCGGAATCATATCTGTGAGTACAATCTGCACTCACAACCCAGGCTTAAAATCGGCAGTTTTTAACTGCTCTGGGATTTAATAATCCTTGTACACTGTTATTAATGCCTGGTCACCAATACTTTTTTTAGGTCAACAAGTTCAACCCACGGGGGGATGCACTAGGATCTGGAATGGGTGAGTTCCCCGAACTACAGTTAAGACCTGAATCTGCTACCTGACCTAAAGTTGAGAGTTGCTAAAGCTGTGTAATCTTCATTCACCAGGGGTCAACATATTGGTGTGGAACCCAGCGGACACCTTGGTCAGTGAGCGGAACAAGGACGAGGCTGACTCCATGGTGGGGACCTCAAGAGGCCAGCGGAGGAGTCAGCCGACATCCAGCAGAGACCAGAGGAGATCAGCTGGAGATGCAAAGCTCAAGAAAAAGCTTGCTTCTATGGAGACAGACACGAAAACAAAGACAAAAACAAAGACAAAGTCCAAGGGCACTGAAAATGTTAAAACACGAGAAAGCAAGAAGAAGTGAAAGTAGTAAATTGGACATACATACTAATATATTGCATATATTTACTGTGCTGTACTCTGTTTCAAAAAAGAACTTTTATTGGTTTCTGTGTTCATTTGTAAGCTGTGTTTTGTAAGCTCCAGCACATTTTCTACACCGCAGACCGGGTTAACTTTTTTCATTTACAATAAAAAAGATATTTTTTAAATGCAATTAATGGATGATTTCATAAACAGTGCTTGATGATACGCTTGCATGACAAACATCGCAGTACACCCAAAATTGTATACCTAATATGGGGACAGTGTACTGGGTATATGGGGATAGTATACTGTTAAAAGGCCTAAATTATAAACACGCTTTAATGATAATTATTTCTATTGGCAAGTTATTGTTGATTATTTAACCCCCATTGACAAATGGGGGTTAAACAATGTCCCTCTCTGCTTTATCTCAACTACTTTAGTATACACCGTTTAAGTCAACTGTCGTGGTACAAGTCCACCACATGGGGGCATCAGCCCCAACATATAGAAATAACTGGGCTGGGAATGTGAGTGAACTGAATCCTCTGCCTTTGGATAGGAGTAATTATTTCAAGGTCTAAATAGCCTAACTCTTGGCAGTAGTCAATTCGTATAATATTCAAACTCATTGCCATTTTCATATTAGAAATATTTAAACTTCACTCAGGGGCAGTCTCAGCCCCAGGATCCCATGGATCTGTGTATGAATTGTGAATCTGTCCAGTGGCTCAGTAGTTCATCCAAGTTCATCCAACTTGCAAGGGTAAAACAAACTTTATGGAATTTTATAGGATTAAACCGGTGCATGTCTTATGGAACGCTATCATACTGTCAAATGCTGTTTTTTTTTTTTATTGTTTTGAGTTTTTGATGTTTTTTTTTAATTACATATCCTTTGTTCTTTTGATATAATGCTTTATATTGTTTATTCAGCATATCAATCGGTCTGACACCATCACAGTTCCTGTTCACAGCTCCAATGGACAAAAGATGATAGTCCGTGCCCAATTTAACATTGACTGCAATGAAATTCTTGCGCTGCTGTCCTTTGACTGCTGATATTCAGTTTTTGTGTAGGACATAAAAAAAAAAAAAAAACAATTTCATAATAGGTTTGTTTTGAATGCGCATTCTGCCCACCCAGTCAAAAGTTATGGAGTTTAAAATCCATAACTTTGTGGGCAGAATGCACACGTGGAGTATACTCCATAACCTTTAACTGTGTGGGCAGAACACACATTTGGGTGGGCACCCCTGCCCCCAACCATAATATGGCTCCTAAATAACACAAATAGGACAATTGCTTGCTCACATATGGTCTACTTCTTAAAGTGGGTCCATATACAGTAAGTCCCTTAAGACCTGTTGGGTGCTATTCTATTTCTATTGTGATTTACTTGAATTTATATATATTAAAAAAGTGCTCTGATTCCAGTAGAATTTGAAAAATATTGCACATATTTATTGATGCATATTTAGTAGTACCATAGGGTATTTATGAATTTCATAAACATTGAATTTTAAAATGACATCTTGTTTTTGACACCTACAGCGAGCATTAGTGCATGAAAGAGACATACTGTAGGCTACAGATGCAGTATGGCACTACAAATTGGCAAAATACATTCAAATCCTAGAATTTTGGTAAGGAAATTGACCAAGTAATAAAATATACAAAACACCTATATACAATATACAGTAGCTCAGTGTTAAGGGTACAATAAAAACAAAATGGACCCATAAAGCCATAAGATTGGTTAACACTGTGAAACACATTACAAACACACACATGTCATGACACAGGAAGGTAGTGTGTTTGCTATAACAAAACAAGTTTTTTTTTCTCGGTCTGAAATTACAAACTTACAACTTTGAAGCTTTGAACCTTGGGTTGTATATCTACTGTATGGGGCAAGACGTAAAATAAAATAATGTCCATCACCATATGTTTTTGGACTTAATTCATGCCCACTTGGCTTTCGGTTAATTCTATTCTTGTTTCTTTTATACTGCTGATATTTTGGGTAAGAACGTATTTATTAAAGTGTGGCTCTGCCCTAGTATAGCTATTGACACACAGAGTTGGTCTGTGTGAGTGTGTCCATGTATTTTTTCATATCATGATTTACAGCCGACATTTTTAAATATTTAACACATTTGGTGCCATAGTACATCATAGACAACATTGTTGGCAGATGTCACAAGCTGCCACACCGTTCCATAAAGTGGGTACTGTGATCTACTTGTATGTGTATGTTTGGAAATGTAAACAAAAAATGTAAACACTATTGCATCAGTGGCAATATAATTAGTATTTTAACCAGGTAAACAACTATTGAAGATGCAAAAACGCAATCATAAACAAGTCATTCTAATTATTGCTTATTTTTATGTAATAAATTCCCTACTCTGTGTATGAATCTTTCAAGTTTATTCTCATGGTGTCCGGCTGTAGGCCGGCTGAGTTTGTGCTCATTAGCTGTGCTACCCTTAGAAGACGGGACGCTTTTGGTTTTGTCTGCAGGATGTGGGGGCTGCTTCTTTTCATAGGCTGCGAATGGTTCATATCTGCTATGCAAACGGCTGTCTGCAGCACCTTTACGCCAGTCTCCCACTTCATGGCTAGGCCGTGCAGTCTTATCACTTTGTCTACGCATCTGTTGTGATCGCATGTTTGTCGGAGAGATCGGGCGGGGGTCTTCGATTCTAAATCGAGGACAAGATGCTTTCCTGGAGTCATCTACAAGGTGGGTCCTCCTCTGGTGGTAGGATGAATACCTGTTTGGGCTGCTTTGTGCATTTTGCTCCTCATCTTCACCCGTTATGGTGTCCGTGCTGCCGCCTATACTTCCTAGGGGTTGGGAGGAAGACTCTTTTTTCTCTGGTATGTGGAGTAGTGATCTGATTTTCTTGGAGCTCTTCTTCAGGAAAGGCGGTGAACTCATGTCACTGCTGGACTTACTCGTCGGCTCCTTATCGCCGTTCACATCCAGTATCGCTGCAGACATTGTTCTAGAGGGAGGGTCTTGCCAGTTGGGTTCAGGTGGGGTCTTTGTGCGCGTGATGCTTTTGACATCATAATGAGACACCGATCTCTGATCCTCGTTCAGGTCCAATCCATGCCCTCCGTTCTGTGCGTTGGCTCTCGCTGCTGCGCCTCTGTCCGTCGGTCTCCTTGCAAACGCTCCTCCGTACATAGTTCCCGGGGATTCACAATCATCTGTGTTTGTTCTCGGGTCTGCCAGACTGTGTCTTTTGAGCCAGTTTTCTGTCGGGTTGTTGGGGTTTCTTGGCATTGCGCCCCCTTTGATTCTGCCGAGGCTGGCATAGTGAGGATGGTGGAAGTTTTTTCCTGGACCATAGTTCATGTTATTCCTGTCGTCATCCAGAATCTGGAGACTTTGCCTCTTTAAGAGGAATTCTTCATGTTTCATCCGATTTTCCGCCGTCGGGTTCCACTGCATTGACGAGTAGTGCAAAGTGCTGTTTGGTGTGACCGAGGGGTCGGCCTGATAAGCAGCGGAAGTCTTTGTGTAACTGCTTATCTCCAATTGCTCCGGAATAGTGGACTGAAGAGCAAGCGAAGACCTCATCCTGGAGCTTTTGAAGGAGGTAGCTTTATTGTCTGGTATTTCATACTGATCCAAGTAGTCAGTAGAGCCTCCAAGCGGAGAATCCGTGTTTTTGAGGTAAGACTCAATTCTCCACGTGCGCATGAAGGACCTGGATGTACCGTCCGGTGACGGCGTGTTCTGCTGCACGGAGAGGCCCTGCTGGTCAATGCCGTGAAGGGACTGACGCAGGTTTGCGCCTCTGAACATCTGCTGTGGGCCTTGAGAAAAGTTGTCCAAGTTAGTGTTGGAGCTGGTCCTACTGTTAGGAACCCCCACATCTGCAGCAATGTTCCAGTTACTTGACCTATGCCTTGCATTCTGTGGAAGGCACGAAGCATCTTGTCTCTCCCCTGCATAGCTGTGTCTTTTCAGATACTCCACAGTCTCCGATGGAGGCTGGAGTTGATTCATCCGGTTGTGAGCTACCACCGCTGGATGAATCGCTGGCATGGGTTCAATTGGCTTATCTTCATAAAGCCTCTCCTCAATGTCTCTCATGCCCATTTGCCTCTCACACGTCTTACGATATACCTGGTCGAGGGTATGCCTCAACTGGTCCTTTCTCTCAAAACCTTGGCCGGAGTTAGGGACATACTTGCTCATAATCTGCCTTCCGTTTGGCCTGATGTCGTGTGCGAGACCCTCCGGAGGGCACAGCTCAGCTGGCACTGTGGACCTTGCATACAGTGTTCGAAACTCCTCGTCGTATGACGCTACCAGATGACCTCTTATGACCTGGACCATGCTCAGATGAATCTTCTCATATGACCACATGAAGCTGAAGAAAAAAAACATGAAAACAAACACTCAGCGTGGGGGCAGGAGCAAAGTGAATCAGAAAAGGTTGGTATTTTGTACTGTTTAACAATTTCAAGGGTATCACTTGATCAATAAACATTACAGTACATGTTGACGTATTGGCCAAAATGAGCAGATGAGTAGAGTTCAACGCCTTGTGAGTTAATTCAATAGTTATTCTCTTTTCCCATGTATGGCTTTTTACCTGTATGTACCATAGATCACAGTTTGGCAGTCAACCAGCAGGAACCTCTGTTGCATTGCTCCATGAAATTTAGCTCCAGATCGACAGAGGTAATCATGTCCTTTGACGGTGCGCACTCTCATGTTCTGAGGAGTTGAAAAGGACACGTCAGATGACATTGCGCAGTACAAGACAGCCTGTAATAGTAACATAATAAACACTTCAAAACAAATAAAACTGTTCAAAGAGATTAAATGAAATAGTCCCAAGCATTACTTTCCTTTTTTATAGGATTACAACTATATTAACACTTAAATGTGGTGCTTTATTCTCTATGTGGTGCTGTAGTTGACAGTTGGCTTCACAGTCTGTTAAGAATGTGCGTAATAGATGTTTAAAGGGTGTGTTTGTTTAGCATCACCTAAAAGTGCTTTGTAATTATCACCCCACCCAGTTAAAAACGGGAGAAACCAATCTTTGAAAGAAGGCTTCAGGCCTTTATTGAGCAGCGGAGCGTTGTCATTGTGAAGCATGTTATTATTGCCATTGCCTTTTTATGGCACAGCTCTGCGGGAGTCAAAGTATTAAGCCTGGCTTGTGTGTCTGTGTATCCCCAGCTAAACTCACTGAATCTCGCTGGGCCAACCATGCCACATTCCCTGTGACAACACGGTAGGACAACGATGCACCTCCTCTAATTTGTCTTCACAATTTACATTTCAAACTGTTGAAAAGGTTTCACTTCCTATCCTTAGTGGCCAAACTAGAGGATGCAATTAATATTACAATCAAATTCGGAATAGCTGGGTGTAAACAAAAATCCATTACTTCTATTCAGATCCTTTTGCTGGCACTTCTAACATCCAATTGAGGTGAATCAAGTTATTAACCAACTAATACATCAATGTATTATTTATGTACCATGGCCTACAGCATCCTTACTGCGGGGAGAAAGATATAGCGAACTTAGGCTATCTACAAGCTCACATTGCGGCACCAGTTCACTTCTATATGAGGTATTCTAAATTTGGTATACAACGTACATGGAAAAACTGAGCGCATCAGGTATGGACCCCTGAGGGACCCTGGTCAACATACCGTAATTTCTGGACTATAAGCCGCACCTGAATATAAGCCGCACCAGCTAAATTGGGGGCAAAATACTGTTTTTTTCCTTGTATAAGCCGCACCTGACTATAAGCCGCACAAGACAACAAGCTTCATGTTAGAGCAGTGGTTTTCAACCTTTTTGATCCCAGGGCCCACTATTTATTCAGCATTTGAGCTACAGACCACCATTTGACAACATTTTCACCCCCACAGAACCCAAAGCTAAAGATTTCTTTTGGTTTTGTCCACAATTCCAGGGTGGATTTTCACAAACAAAACAGGCAAAACATAGACAAACATCAAAATGACCATGAATTATTAATTAAGTGGGGCTAATTTAGATGGTGAATATCATAACTCTTGAGAGTGTAGGTCCATTTGGTTTCATTTTTACGCTCTCAAAGAGTTACATCTGGTTAACCAACTTTCCATCATTTAGTCTGGAGGGCCCCAACAGGAGACCACCTGTTGAAAACCCCTGTTAAAAAAACACCTGTAAAAATCCATAGATTAGCCTTACCGTTGTATAAGCCGCAGGGTCAAAAGCATGTGAAAAAAGTAGCGGCTTCTAGTCCGGAAATTACGGTAATATATAGGGCTCAAGTGGTTAAATGTGTTGGGACCATTCTGTGGTCTATACTAATAATACAGTATAGTCCAAACGTCATGAATTAAGTTTAATCTCTTTCAATTAGTGGCAATTCAATATTCAAATGAATTGATATGCTGTATATGATTGATATGAACCCCACAAGATGTCCATGATTATGCACAAAAGAAAAGTGTTCACATTAGAAGCAGGTGACTATACTCACCCTGAGTTGTTGAACTTTGACATCTTGATTTTCTGCCATTGTGAGGAAGCTTTTCAGATGCGATTCATCCAGCAGCACATAGACAGGAACTCCCCTGAGAGAGGCATTGACAGTCTCCTTGAATATGTCTATGTCAGTAAACATGTCCATTACAATGGCAACGACCTATACGAAAATACACAGAAATGACAGCTTAGTTAATGACAAGCTCACAGCAGCAATGAGTGATGAGTGCTTTAACTTAATGACCCCAACAATATGGCTGAAACCGGAAAGATTGCATTTATTACAATGTATAACCAGTTCGCTGCAAATGTAAAGATGCAATGTATAGCATTTCTATCTGAGATATGGCATTATATTATCATTTTTAATTGCACACACAGGGCTAGGCATTATGTGTTTTCTTGGATACATCACAGGCATATATTACCTTTGGGAACAAAGTGAGTTTGGTGTGAGTTCTTTTAATTGATTGAAATTGATTGAACTTTTTCTGTCACTGAATGTAAGGCTCTATGCATATGTTCTTTAGAACTGTGAATCATTATCTATGTGCAGTTCTAATGAATTGTCAACCACATCTTCTGTAGCCTTGTGTTCCTCTGCTTGATGAATCACCAAATCCAAGTTCCCAATGGGCAGTTGTTTATTTACATGTCTGGATTCATTCCAGTAGCCACCTGTCATACAAAGTCCCATATGTTGTTTTAGTTTAGGGTCCTTTAAGGTTCTTGTTCTCTTCTTATTTCATACATACAGTTTGAAAGCAGATTGAAAGAAAAGTTCCCAAACTCTTCCAGTGCTTGAAATCGTTGATCAGACTATAGGGTTAGGTTAGTGTGTGTGTGTGTGTGTGTGTGTGTGTGTGTGTGTGTGTGTGTGTGTGTGTGTGTGTGTGTGTGTGTGTGTGTGTGTGTGTGTGTGTGTGTGTGTGTGTGTGTGTGTGTGTGTGTGTGCGCGCGCGCACACGTGCGCAGTGTAATGAACTATTAGACAGATTCTGTATAATGCTGGAATAACCACCACAAAGGTTTCATTACATAGCAATGAATCAACACCAGTATCATCATCATGAAATATATTATGTAAATTGTCTATTGACAATGAAGAGGTTCCCACAGTTTTGTCTCATGGAGGTATAAGCTGCAAAACCAGATCTAGCTCTAACTCCACCCCGACGCCCCTGCTTGGCACTCCTTTGAGTTGAAAGATGAGAAAGGCGTGTAGGATTTGCTTTGAAGGAAAAGAAGGACCTGAAACATGCTTTGAGAGACCGGAAAGTAGACTTTCTGAAGTGAGTCATTGTCTGGCTCAATTTGGGACTATGTCACAGAACAGCCCTCCATGTCTCCATCGTAAATTATCATCCTTTGAATAGTGGGACTTTTAATCAAGTCGTGACTCGTCGTGACACATATCAATCAGTCCAGGACCCACATCCTTGTCCTCCAAACCAATGTTTGGGAAACAGCAGTTTCCTGAAGGTCAAGGACCGGTACATACAGTACATTCTCGTAATCGGCTAGTGATGTGCACTCATCTAGTGCAGGGGTTTTCAACCTTTTTGACACCAGGGACCACCATTTATTCAGCATTTGAGCCACGGACCACCATTTGATGACATTTTAGCACCAAAGACCTAAAACTAAAGAATTCTTTTGGTTTTGTTCACAATTCCAGGCTGGATTTTGCAAACAAAACACTGTAGACTCCTTAATCAAATAGTGCTAATTCAGATGAATATTTTAACTCTTGAGAGTGTGAAAATGAAACCAAATGGACCCGCAAGGGTCCATTTGGTTTCATTTTCACATTCTCAAGAGTTACATCTGGTTAACCAACTTTCCATCATTTAGCCTGGGGACCACCTGGAACCTTCTCAAGGACCACTGGTGGTCCCCGGACCACCTGTTGAAAACCCCTGGGCTAGTGGAGTGCACTCATCTAGTGCATATGACTCCACCATTGCATTGCCTTACCTGTCTTGCATCCTGAATATTTTTCCGAATGACCTCCTTGATGGTCGGGTGGTTTTGTCTGGGTGGATGAAAGAGCAGCTCTACGTGAGTCTGTGGTCTCGCGTGCGGCGAGATGTCCGGCCAGCCCAGGACCAGCTCGGGGGTGGGCACGTCCGAGTGCATGGGCCAGTACGTCCCCGTGGAGGACTTGGTGTTGGTGGTGTCTGGAGGAGGGCCATTGCTTTCCTCGGTGTGATTTCCGGGCGCGGGATGCTGCACGTTGGCGGTGATGAAGAGGAGCTCGTCCTCAGACAAGAAGCCGCCGACGCGTTCCGTTTTGAGGAACTTGTGATAACTCTCCCTGCCGTCCGTCACCAGCCGGTCGATGGCCAGCCGATAGGACTCCCTATAATGGGGTTGGACGTAATCCTCTGACTTCAAGTCTCCCTTCAGAGACGAGAGCATGGAAAGGTGATGGGGATCCATCATTCCGGATCTGTCAGAGATAGGGGGAAATTAATCAATATTAGGTGATGCATAAGGATTTAGTTTAGTTCATCACTGACTGAACACAGACAGGGGTTACAGCACCAGGGGCGGATCTAGGCACTGTCCCACCAAACATGATGGCATGCAAAACAACCCAAGATATTTCAGTGCTTATATTTAAAAGTATTTGAAACACTACTGAAAATGGTATGGGTGCCCCCTTACCATTTTCTTCTGCCCCCCCAATTGGGAAATGTTATATCCGCCCCTGCACAGCACCAGTGATGGAGGTGTTTGATATCTGATTATCAGTAATGTGCCTAAATCTCAGAAAGTGTCTTATATTTGTGAGTAAAAAAAACATCTTCCAGATATATTTAGGATCAGAATTGCAGGTAGAGAACTAAAGAGACACAATTATGAATAAAAATAATGAAACCGAACTGTGAGAATCTGCCCAAAAGTATGCTCCAATGACCACATTGTAGCTTATTTAAATTATTCTCTTTGCTATCAAAATACAGTACAATTATTAATATTTGTTTGTGATCATTGTTATTCGTAGTATTAATATTATTAATGCTGTAATAATGACTGAGGAACCAGACACAAGATGCAATAAAGCCTGCCCTTGATCATCGTGTCAGAAAACATACAAATGGTCTGGGTGACATTTATATTTCCTGTTGCAATAGGACAAATCTATGGGCCAATGTGTACACATATCGATTGCTGCCATCAAGCAGGTGTTTAATAGCTAGAAACAGATGGTGTTCTTAGCTGTGTGCTGCAACCAAACATGCACAGACTTGCCATGTTAGAATTTGAAGACAGCTCTCACATAGACACTACTACTTTGACAGCAACACCCATGTTATTATTTTGAATATATTCATTAGCCATTTAAGCCTTAAATTCTGAACGAGAAAAATTGTTGTGGTTAATTCTAATCAAGATTAAATGCAGGACAATAAATACCAAATTAGGAAAACCCTCTGTTATCCTTGTGTAAGTATACATAACATAATATATAGAATTGACTCTACCAATACTTGTGGTATTGACTGTATATTTGAGTGACGTTTTCATTAGTAAAGAGACTTCTCAGTTCCAGGCTTATTTCAGGAATTCAGGGTGTACAGCAATTGGTTTCAAGAAGTGACATGCAGACTCGTTAACCCTGGAACTTAATCATCATGCATAGCAGTCTAGCAAAGATAAAGTCTAGATGAATCCAGTTCAGTCTGTGATGTCATAACACTCCGTCACACCATGTTTGAAGCCATTTCACTGATAGAAAACGTAGTCTGTGGATTCATACTATGTTTACTTTTACATTATTGATATTATACTTCAAAAAATAGTGTCTTCTTGGGTATTGTCACCTTTCCTGTTTCTCCCAGTAGCCCCATATATTGTTACCGGTATATCAAGCTCTACAATAACTTCACATTCCAGGACTCATGACATTTAATGCCTCTTTGTTACTCTGTGTTATTGACAAAAATCTGTTGGTCTACATCAGGGGTTTGCAACAGGCTGCTCTGGTGCCACATGTGGCTTTTAGACTCTCCTTAGTGTCTCCCTAGCTGTACAAACTATGGAGTTTAACTATGTTTTAGTCTCTTGCAATTTATTTTTGCTGTAGTAGGCCAAACATATCAGTTTTTCCAATATTGTAAAAAAAAAAATGTGTACGATAGAAGAGGGCTTTTCAACAGATGAAAAAGGGACCACCACCCTGACTTCAATGTGGGGACCACTGATGTTGGGTGGAAATATGGATAATTTCCTAGTAATAATGACTCCTCCAGACAATCCGGTGTACTGATCGGTACTCCCTTTTTCTGTTGAATTTCTTGGGAGTCAAACTTATGACTCAGTAAATGACCACATGGTCCTGTACCACTGGTAATTAAATTCTGCTTTAGAAAGAACACAACAATTCTGTCAACTAAAATTGGAATTATAGCCTGCAACAATAAATATTTAATGAATGCTCATTGACCTGTATTTAATACTATAATATAGCCAGTGTAGATTTCTCCAGACAGATTTTGTATTCATGTTTTTGTTCTAAATTGACTCTTTTGACATCAAAGTTTGGCTGCTGACCCCTGGTTTACATGAACATAGAATTGTAGTACACCATTTAAAAGCTCTCGCTCATCAATGTTGATACTGTAGAATGAATGTGGCATTGACTGTAGCCATGATGTAACCATAATAAAACGATTCTAAAGTGCATAGATGTTCAGTGATGTTCAAAGTTGCCCTATATGCTTCATAAATACAGTACCAGTACAAATAATGAATGAAGACTTGCCATTGTTGTAAACAAGTACACTGTACTGTAGAGATGTCCAGATTATGCCAAATATTTCAGTAAATAGAGAATTCATTTAAATTGGAGCCAGGTTAACAATAAGGGCTAAAATACCTCACAGTCATTAGGTCTCTGTCAGTTAATTAAATCCACTAAAAGCATTATTATTAATATAATGAATCTCCGCTACCATAGCCTAATAGTCTACATACAGTACAGGAGTAACTTACGTTAAGAGTTGGGCTACATGAAAATCCACTTGAATGCTCCCAATATATCCCAGTCTGACACTGTCAACATGCTGCCGGTGTCTGACTGGTCTAAGTCTATGGCCAATGTCTGCTGGCTGAGGGAGACAAAAGACGGGAGGTGTTTCAACATGAGAAAGCAGACTGTGGATAGAGGGTGTGGGTTCTAGTTTTGACATGCAAATGCAGCTCAGCTTCAGAACCTGCTCCCAGGCAGAGGCAGTCATAAACCTGTTTGAGATATGTAGCCACACCCCCTCCAATTCCAGGGATTCAAAGTTCACACAGGAAAGCAAACCTTGGCCATCTAGTAGTGGTCGAAACAGACATAAGAAGAATATCACAAGTATAAATCGCATTACTCACACTATACTGTAAACCTCCACATGGCTGGTTGGAGGATGGACAGGAGGGTTGGACTTAGACCTATAGACTTTAAAACAGTGCTGCCCATACTTATTTTGACTTGAGAGCTACTTTCAAAATGAGCGGCTAAACAAGATCTGCGCATCGAAAATGTGATTGTTCCATTACTGAAAATCCATTTCAAGGCCCCCTAGAAAGTTTGAGCTGTGAAATAGTGGTGATGGTGTTAGTTACGGTTGTAGTGCTTAAGAATAATGCACTTAGAATGAAAAAATAGAGGGGTAGAATTGGAAGGTTTTATATGCTATTACTGACGTTTGAAAACAGTATGAGGTATAAGTTGACAGTTCGTGATTGTTCGGGTTGAGTTTAGTTTCTTGCACCCAAAACTAAGAACTTTCACATTCCTTTGTGCACAATTGCAAAAGAGAACTGGCAAAAAGTTGGTAAAAATAACAATTATTCTCCATTTTCTAATTGTGTGAACTCTTGAAAATTACGTAATTCAGATGTTTAAATACAATTTAACTCTTGAGAGTGTAAAATGAAACCAAATGGACCCTTAAGGGTCCATTTGGTTTAATTTTAAGGCTCTCAAGAGTTACAGATCTATAAGGGTCCAAGTGCTGGGGGGACTGTCATGTAATCTACCTGCATGATCTGTGTGATCTACTGGTAGATCACGATCCACCCTTTGGGGACCCCTGCTTTAATAGATCATGTGAGTGTTGTGATTATTTATTATTCATCTGCCTGCTTGTAGTAGGTCCCACTGCTATTGAATCACACAGGACATGAAGCTGTTGATTATAATGTTATAAATACCTGCACAAGCAACATTTAGGATTTCACATGATAGACAATCCCACAGACTATAATACCCCTATGATTACCTGAATCCCTAGTGCTCAACACTGTGGTAGGTTCACATAAGGCATATATTTCAGTTTCATCATCAGGGTTAATGCTTAATTGTGCATGAAGCCTCTCCCACAGTCCCGATACAGTACACAACTCATCAAATAATCGCACTGCCCACAGAAAGATCAGAAAGCAACGAAACGTTAATAACGACTCCATTACCTGCAGGGTAATGGAAGATCGTCTAATTGTGAAATTCAGCCATCACTCACCAGGTGTAACGGCTATGCAATACAATTCCTTATAATAGGCTTGAATATAATCCTTCGTCTTCAAGCCTCTCTTCAAAGATGAGAGCATGGAAACATGATGGGACTCCATCATTCCGGATCTGTCACAGATACAGGAGATGAATTATGTGATGTGATGCATAAGCCTAGTAAACAGTAAACAAGTCTAATACTAATAGGTAGGGTTAATGCACAGCATGGGTGATGGATTAGTATTGAATGTTATCGCTTGCAGCAAAGGAAGTAATAAACCCCTGGAAGCCCATTTCGGTCACTGAAAACAAAACCGCTCTCCGTAATGTAATAATTGTGCACGCAGCCTCTTTGACACACAACGAATAAATTCCCATATTGGTGCCACAGCCCACAACTTCCATAAGAAATAAAGCCACCCAAATACAAATTTAGTGGCGTCAATGGATAGAATATTTTAAGCGTCCCAAAGAAATGTCTGGTCCCAGGGGCGGATGTAACATTTCCCAATGGGGGGGGGGGCTGAAGAAAATGATAAGGGCGCAGCTTCATCAAGCCACCCCCATAGCATTTCAGTAGTGTTTCAAATACTTAAATATAAGCACTGAAATATCTTGGGTTGTTTTGCATGCCATCATGTTTGGTGGGGCAGACTGGGCATTTAGGGGGGCTTTGCCCCCCCATGCCTATTTTGCCTATGCCTAGATCCGCCCCTGTCTGGTCCCCTCAAAAGGCCCTGTGAATGGGCAAATCTGCAATGTTCTTTACCAGCGCATGTGCATGCTTTGTCTCTCCTACAAAAACTCTTTTAAACAGAGCGAAACTTGACACGCATGTGTGCCCAAGCGTGTTTGCGCGCGTGCTCTCACACACACACACACACACACACACACACACACACACACACACACACACACACACACACACACACACACACACACACACACACACACACACACACACACACACACACACACACACACACACACACACACACACACACACACACACACACACACACACTTTGCACATACTGTACAGTAATAAGGTCAATAAGGTTTTTCTGCACTCGCTCACACATTTCTTTCTGTAGAAAATGCAAATGTTTTACCTTGTGGGATCATCTGTGCCTCTATGCATCCATCTTCGTTGTCTTCCTGGATGCAAAGTAATTTATGATGCCTTTGATGTCCATCCGTTTAGCTGTTCGCACTCAATTGAAAGTTATTCAGTGTCCCCTTGCTCATTGTACAGCACAACTAGCTCTGTATCATTTTCCATAAATGCGTAAATATCTCAGTGCAGTGCCACACATTATTTGTGACCTATTAGATTCTGTAAGTTGTGGGTCAATGCATTTTCATTTAGGTCTAAAGTCACTTCACTGTGTCGTGACATCTCGGTAGCCAATAGGACACTGGTTCGTAATACAAGACCGCAGTTTCATTTTGGCTCAGACTCAGAACTGCTGCATAATGTATCACCGCCTAATCTTTGCCTTCAGGTCTCTGTGTGGCTCAGCTGATTATACTCCATACAATAAAGTCAGAACTTACAGTATATCTGAATGGACTTAAAAAAAAGTATACACAAGGAGAGCATGAAACCAAGTAGCTATAATTGCATATAGGCTACTTTAACATTAACTCTAACAATTTATTGTTATGTGCGAGTGATACTGGAAGAAAAAAGAATACACAGGAGCATTACAGTAAATGTGGTCCAATATGGAGTTCTCTACAACGATTCTGATCTGCTGGAGGACAGGGAACGGATATAACCACATTGTGTACAGATTTGCACTCATTTGTAACCACTCCCAACCTGGCATTCATGCCTATATTTTGGGCATGTGATTTTATAGGCAAAATGCAATCCATGTGTTCACAACTTGTCATGGGAACAAGAGGACATTTTCATCCTAGTATGACAAAATTATGTTATTCTTGATCTAACTATTCTTGACCATTGCAGAGTTAACAAAAGAACAAAACAAGAGCAGAGAAATGCTGTCCAGACAGAGGCTCTTGTGTGGAGATGGACGATTGTGTGTCTTGATCTGCTCAGTTCATGCACTGTGCAGTCACACCTACAGTATAGCTCAGGCCAGGCAGGGGCGGATCTAGGCATGGGCATGGGGTGCAGTGCCCCTCTAAATACCCAGCCTGCCCCCCCAGACACGATGCCATGCAAAACAACCCAAGTGCTTTGATTTGAAACACTACTATTGCTACTAACTAACTACAGTTGTGTCACCACTAAACCAACAGGATTTCATCATTGAAAACAGAAAACTCTCTGAGTCAGACCTTTAGCTTCATGCATGCTGTGTCTGTTGCAACTTCAACAACAACTGATCTTATTATTGATGCTTTACTCGACCAATAAAAGTCCTGTAACCGAAAATGGTATGAAGCCGCCCCCATACCATTTTCTCTTGCCCTTCCAACATGTTCTCTTGCCCCCCCAAATGGGACATGTTACATCTGCCCCTGAGGCCAGGTGTGACTGCTTCAGAAACCTGCACCCACCGTATAGTTTGGTGGCATGTATGTCACATGTATACATAGGCATCCAGTTCCTCTGAGACAGTTTGCTGCAGGCCATTCCATAATGTTCGATTTCAATAGAGTAAGGGGGGACCAGATATCTGCAGCATTGTTCAGTAGTACTATGAACATGACCATGTAGGCCAAGTCAGGTATGCACTGACAACAATCACGGGGAGTTTCTTACCCTGGAGCTGCATCAGTGACGAGTCACACTGAGTGAAATCCAAGCCCCGTGCGATGAGGTCATCATGCTTAGTTACACAGGCTGGTGTGCAGCTTGGCTTCATGGCTGACCAATGGGAGTGCACGCCTGTGCCAAGTACATGGCAATATTTCAGTTTCAGTGTTCTTTGCGCACAGTAATACATTACAAATCCCCCTGTAAATTAAGTTCAAACTGCAATTTACAACAGTATATGAATTGTATTGTACAGACATTCTGTTTTGTAACTGGTATCAGCTAGACCATCTTAGACCAGCATAAACCAGCAAAGACCAGCATGGAAATCATGCTGGTTTTTCTAGCAGGGGAGGCTCAGGTTGTTTGCTTGAACACATTAGGTTAGTTTAAGGTTATGCTATAACCTTAAACTATCCTAATGTTCAAGCAAATTTCCTTTATTCTCCTTCACAAAGTGCTTTGGTCAAATTGCTCAGTGGTTTGTTGGTTTACAGTACTATTGGCCTTAAATGAGTCTCTTTGACAAACAACAACAACTACCAAACATTTTTGATAGCTAAAATGGAATCCCTTACCACTGGCTGCCTCACTTCCTTGTTCCTGGTACATCACTTCCTGGAAGTATTGCTAACATCCTTTCCCCCTACCAAAATAATTGTGCGGGTGCACTACCTGAGTGCTAAATGGTGCATTTATTCAAGAGAGAGCCTTTATTCAAGACACTTTACATAGATAGTATATCCCATTTACCCATTCACACGCCAATGGCAAAGAAACCATACAAGGTACTGACCAGCACATGAGGAGCAAAGGGAGCAAAGTGTCTTGCTCAGGGACACATTGACTAACTCTGGGGGAACCCGGGTTCAAACCGGCAACCCTGCGGTTACCATGCGGTGACTCCACCCTTAAGCCACTGCCGCCACTATCTCCTTCCATGCTTGTTTGTAAATACTAATTTGGAAATATGCTCTGCAGTGTCATTGTGTGAGATTCCATCATTCCAGATCTGTCATAGATACAGGCAAAGGATGTGATGCTTAAACAAAGTTATTGACTTAAACTATTAACTAAATAAATTGGACAGCCAACAGACAGCCTTAATCAGTACATATTAATTTGTGTGTCCTTGGTATTGGCAAACAATATGCAACCTGTTTCCAGGTATCTATTATTAACGTCAAGAGGAACAAAGAGAAGTCAAAAGAAAAATAATGGTTTCTTGGGACTTTATTGGTCAGAAAGGAACTGTTTTTCCCTTTTTGATTTTTTTTTTTTTTTTCTAACAGCTTGTAGATTTACAGTACAATTCAAGCACAACTCATTGCAAAATTGATACATGTGGAAGGACAAAACCAAGCTTACACTATAGTTTACATTGCAACCACCTTGTTTACTTCAAACATTTAAAGACATAAAAAATAGTTACTTCCATGTAGTCAACAGCAGCAGATCACAGTGGAATAAAAGGGAAAAAATATGCAAGGAGGCAAAAAGGTGGTGGGTGGAGGATCAAAATTTTACAAAGTCAAGTTTCAATTTGCAGTCGTCCGTACTGTAGGTGCCCTTTAGAGTGGGTTTGAAGGAATCAAGGGATTCCCTTGTCTTGATTGTGAATGACTGCTGGTCGAGTATTCCACACATTGGTGGCATAGGATCGAAAAGAATGAAGTCTCTTGAATGAAGTTTCTTGTTTGTGCAGATGAAAAGATGGTGCAGGATGAAACAGTATGAACATTCATTCATTCATGTCCACTATGTATGAAAGTGTTTTTTTTAACCATATGAGCTATTTTTGTAACATCTTGATCTATTCTCCTTGCAATGATTACTGTAATTTCCGGATTATAAGCCGCACCTGAATATAAACCGCACCAGCTAAATTTGGGGCAAAATACTGATTTTTTACTTGTATAAGCAGCACCTGATTATAAGCCGCACCAGGCTTATAGCCAGGCGCTTCGTGTTAGAGCAGTGGTTTTCAATTTTTTTCACAATTTAACAACATCTTCAACCCACAGACCCCAAAACTAAAGATTTCTTTTGGATTTTCGCAAACAAAAGAGGCAACATCAAAATTGGACCAACATGAACATGACTTATGACTTATTAATTAAGTGGTGCTAATTTAGATGGTGAATATCATAACTCTTGAGAGTGTAAACATGAAACATGAAATTCTTTGGGAGCGTAAAAATGAAACCAAATGGACTCGCCAGGGTCCATTTGGTTTCATTTTTACGCTCTCAAAGAGTTACATCTGGTTAACCAACTTTCTATCATTTAGTCTGCGGAGCCCACCTGGAACCTGGAAAATCCATAGATTGGCCGCACCGTTGTATAAGCCGCAGGGTCAAAAGCATGTGAAAAAAGTAGCGGCTTATAGTCCGGAAATTACGGTAGTTGGCCCAACTTGTAAAAAGGCTCTTTTGGCAAAGAGATTTTGGGTATAAGTAAAAAAAAAAAAAAAAAAAAAAAAAGAAGAAAAAAAAAAAACAATAATAGACCCCTGGAGGATCCCAGTCGACTACCTTAAGTTAAGGGTTTAAGACCCACAGCAACATGACTTTAAATGAATGTAATACATTGGAAACAGAATAAATAATTACTGTAAAATAATAACACATCTATGTAATACATGTGAGTTTCATATACTTTGTTACAAGTTTTTCAAACAGGAGTTGAAACATAAACTTAGTCAATAAGTCAGTATTGTAATGTTATATGCCACAGCATTTAATCATCAATGAACCATAAAAAATTTACTATATCCATACACCTTATACAGTGTAATCTTCTATTAAAAAGTAAAATGACCTACCAATAAAGTTATGCTCATTATATGCGAGTTTAGTAGTAAATAAATAATTAAATAATACTTTTGGCTAAAATGTTTTTCGCTTTCTTTTGCATAAATGAAAAAATAATGTACATATTTGGAGTAAATTACAAAGGAGTAACATTGCCAAAGGAGCATTTTTGTCTTTCAAGTAATTCACTGACTATAAAATACTTACTTGACTTACTTATACTTGACTATTGCACATTCCACTCAACACTGTCTTAGCTATTAATTTAGTATGGAAGAATATGGAATATCCATATCATGGTGTATATCCATAAAAGATTTGGATATTATTATTTAACTGGAGCACCTAATCCATCCTATGACATCTTATCATGTATGTTATAATGTACTGTATGACAGCATGTCTAATTATCTATACATACATCATTCTTCTTTATAATTACATGACATGTTATATTGCTGATAGAAATCACACACATTGCATAGCCACATAGCCAATGTCTCAATGAAATGTCCTGTAATACTGTATAACATACTTATACCTCAGTGTCCTCCGTATTTACACAATGACAATTTACTTTTCCACAATTCTACATGTCAAAAGAGTCCCTCAACAACATATTAACCACTTAAAAGGCCTATTTCAAGAATAGCAAATATTATTATAAGCGAGCTGCAAGCTCACAAGGCATCTGATGGTTGAAACAGGCTGCAAGTATGCATTGCCAGGATGGATCCATATGCTTCATAGTGTGCCATGGTCTTCAGACTCGGTAATGAGCAAGGCAGACATCGAGAAAGTGTTTGCTTTTTCCTGTTTCTTCTCTTTGCTTGAAGTGTGGCCTGGAAGCTTTTCATTTGAATCTTCATCTGCCTCATCAGGAAGCTGAAAGAACAAGTTATACTGTATATTATTTGGTTGTCAGGAACACACAAATGGCAGAGAATCACCACTTGTGGTTGAGAGAAATACTAATTTCCCATTCCATTGTTTCTCACATAAAGGTGTTCTTTGTTATTCTTCTTTTACCCATGGTTTTCACCCAGCAGGGTGAGCATGTAAAAAATTCTTGCCAAAGGGGACCTTAGAGAGAATTTCAGCCCCTGCCTCCCCTAACATTCTCTGCATGTCCCTGCAATAACATCCGCCACTATTGGTAGCCACCAGCCATGGATCCCTATCTATTGTATCCACCCCTGGCCTGAACCGGTTTTTGTGCAGCAATCAGTGAAGGAATGCCTAAAGCTGCTAGAACTGCCTACACTAGGCTACATCACTCAGCGCTTTAGCCAATCACAGCACAACCTGTCTCCAGCAGTTTCATAATGAGCCAATAGAGTGGAGGTGAGGTGGAGTTAGATTCAAATCTGTTTACAAACACAGATTTTGTACACACTAAAGTTGCCTATATTATCTTTAAGTCACAAGAAGCATGCGCACTCATCATTGTGCAAACATAATGGAGATAAACAGATAATGTTCAGTACAGTACATCCTCTAGGTATGTTAAACAAACCTTCAGAACTCTTCACTGACAACATCATAACTCAACTGTAAAAGATCGCTGACAAGTCTGTTTAGCCTGTGTTGACATGAATTGGGAACAAGTCTCAAGTAGCCTATCCTGCAGTTATCTGCAGAATGTGGTGAAATAAGTAAGGTAAAAATTCTTTTGGGAATGAACCTAAAACACTATCAACAGATCACAGAAGAAGCATAGGCCTATATAATATGTGCATGATAATATGCATTATACCTGCATTACCTTATTTGAAATTAATGCTTCATTCTCATGGATTGTCACAATAGGGTGAGACGGCTGCATGAAGTCCAAGGATAGAACAAAAGACAAAAAAAGGCATGGAGGACATGTGATGAACAACAGGTTATGTTATAGCCTACTACTGCTGTACATTTAATTGCCCTAGTAATGCTGTGCGATCGTATCATGCACATTCTTTGTTTGGAGAAGTCATCAATTACGGTGGCAGGCTGATTTAAAGCATTCGTGATAGTCAAACTAAGCTGCAGGGTGTGATGACACACCTGTTGTCTACCGAGGCTCAGGGTAGCTCAGCTCCCTGCCCTACACTAGCGCGAGCACGCACTTGGAGAGAATCTTTGCCATTACAGGTACAGTAGTGTGTGTGTGTGTGTGTGTGTGTGTGTGTGTGTGTGTGTGTGTGTGTGTGTGTGTGTGTGTGTGTGTGTGTGTGTGTGTGTGTGTGTGTGTGTGTGTGTGTGTGTGTGTGTGTGCGTGCGCGCGCGCTTGGTAAGCTTTATCTTGGGTGTGTGACTAGTCACACCTAGATCGCTCTAATGAGCTGGACTCATGCCAGGTGTGACTTCATGTTTAAGGGCGCGGTCACATGCAACTGAAGCGGAGTTCCCAACACATGCAGAGGCATCCAAAGCATCACTATGTCGTCTTGGCAAGTTACTCAGTGAAAAGAGTACGTCCATGACTTGGCTCACTGAAAGAAAACTACCAAATTCCAAAAAGCCAGCCAAGTGGGGTCAGCCATCCGTATGGCACTAATACGCTTCTAATGTCTAATGTCTAGGAACCGCTATCATGCACCTTATGTGGAATCTCACAATGTTCTCAAATGCTCTCTCAAATGTTTGGATTGTTGAGAAGCTGAATGGAATGAATTGTAAGGTGGGTGTAGAGTGATAACGTGTATATATCACCCTACACCCATCTTACAAACACATTAACCTGTCAACCAAAGTTGTGAACTTGTGAATCGAGTAACAGTTATACAGATATCTGCTACCAGACAAGATAAATAACCTGAAGTTGGTTGTTTTCTCTGTAAAATACAAAACCAATGGTTATTTAGTGCCATGAAATGTCAACAATACCAAATGGATTTATAGCAAAATAGATGGGTCTCGAAATATGCCCCTTAATTGTTTTATAAACACTTCCATTTCAGGATTTTAGAAAGCATTTTAGAAAGATCAAATCGTAACCTAAGACACAGCTTTGTTGAACTTTGATCCTCTCGATTCCGTAATGTTCACCTATTATGAGTGACATACCCACGATATGGATGCTATGGTTAATGAGGCTTTATTACAGATCGGTAACTGCATATATGCAGACAACATCCAACATCCGCTTATTTGTAAGCACAAGGCATCAACATAACAGCAATTATACTGACCCTAAAGACAGATGTGTTTCTTTGGGATCCATCCAATATCCAACTCTGCGGCAGACCTACCATTTTCTGTTCAGTTACAGATGGCTCTACAGCATATTGCCTGAAGGGGTTGGGATGAAACTCTTCATCTTCTACTGCTAGTCTGGGAATCGCGCTCAAGGGACGAATAACCCCAGGCTTTGTCTGGAGAGAAATGCAATGATTACAGTAGGATTTATTGAGATTGAGATTAAACAAAAACAATGCAGCATAAAGTATGGTAATTGATAAACCATGCTGTTCATAAAATGATCTTTATTCTTTACCTTATTAGCATCCAGGAATTTTCCCTCAGCTGAAGACGACGAGTTCAAGCTGCCTAATGATGCCTAAGGAGTCAGACACAATATGATATCAATTGTATGGCAATTTCTTTGCGATATGGCATTTGAATGATCAAATACATTATTCAACAATTAACAATGGATGATATATACTGTACACTGTATATTGTACAGTAGTAACTAGCAATAAGAAATAAAATTGTTTCACTCACATATTTAGTTTCACGTCCCAATCTTGGCATTGTCGTATTTTGCTGCAAAAACAAGAAAAAGGGCATTATTTGAAGTGGTGCTGTTGCATCATGCATATTAAAACTGCAAGCATGCCTTCATCAGGCTGTAAATCTATTACCTATTACCTACAGTACATACCCCTTTGTTAAGAGATTCCGTGAGGCGCTCTCGGGAAGTGTGGCACTTAAGAGTTGAAAATGAAAATAATATTAAGAAAAACATTCTATGCAAGTGCAACTACTGTTTGTTGTTGCCTGTGACAATGCTATGAATGACTGAACTCACTAATGGAATGGAATCTTCTAATATTTCATCGATGACAGCATAAAGCTCCTCTGACTGTTGTCGGAGCTGAGCAGGTGAACACATCTATAGAAAGACATATATATAAAGCAGTTATATATGGCCACGTTATTGGTAACAGGTGTTCTGTGAAGTCTTGTCAACAGTTTTGTCGACAGTTACCTCAATGTGGGTATCTGTGACACAACCGTCTAGCGTCTCTGTCGATTGACGTTCATCTCTGTCCACCTGCTCGTCAATTGCCTGTGAAAGGTGAGATGGTGATTTTTAGGTCTTAGATCCACCAAGTCTTACAAAGCATGTCATCCATATACAGCTCGTGGACAATGTAAACATTGTGCCTGCATGTTACAATTCACAATCCACAATGACGCAAACTGTGATAGCTACTGACATAAAATGTGGAGGGGGAAGGGGAAAAACAAGAGTTCACTCACCTGCTGGTCCAACAGAATCGTATTTGTGGGAATTGCAGCAAGAGATTTGTAGCTTGACTTAATCTTGTGTGGCTACAGTAAAAAAATAAGAACACAACATACGATTAATTCAACCGCTTTTTTGAGTGCTTGCACATAGGCATACTTTTCTACCATTAGAACTGTTTCAGAATGCAACTCAAAGTGAAGAAAAGAAAAAGAAGCCAATCAAATCATCGTTATGGGGTGATCAGCCACAATCACAAGCAAACATTTGTGTTTACACAAACCCAGAAAGCTGGGCATAAAAGGGGCTAGCGCACATCAAAAATCTGCATTTCGCCAATGTGGATCTTCATGTATGGCCAGCCCTGCTGGCCTGTCATCGACGACATCTGTCTTTCACATACAGTATCTACGATGTAGAGTCTTTCAAGCAGGGAGATTATCAACAGACAGACGAGACAGACAAGACAAGAAATACATCGGTAGCATCTTTCACAAATGCTGCCATTATTGTGGACATTTTCCAGATCGGAGGGGGATGTACAGTATGTCTTCTGGTAATGAGGGGTCAGCCACTGTAACATGATGTTTTTCCCACTGCTGTTGGTTAAGTGTATAAGATTCATTCAGCATGCAAGCAGAATAAGAGCAGATACAAAAAAATAAAGCTCTGTGTTCAGTGATAGCAGGTCAAGTGATGAGCATTTAAATGATTCATACTATAACTCCTTATGGTTTATTTTAACCTAACCACAGTGACCTATTTTGGCATCTAACTTATTTAATATTATATAATTCTTTAAGATAATCTAGCAATTGCACCTGTGGCGTGTTAGTCAAAGCACAGCGGACAACATATTGCACAATAACTCATGCCTCACTTTAAATAAGCAGACGTGTCATGCCGATCTCGCAGGCAGGGCGGCTACCTTTCTTTTTTTACCCTCCCTGTCAGTGCAGTCTGATATTCCACCCCACGGCCGCGGAGAAGGCGTGGAGCGGGCAGAGAGCGAGGGAGACGGAGTGAGGAGGTCACGTGCCGAGGGAGCGGGCGAGGGGGACAGGGTGAAGCGGTCTGGGGTGGAGCAGGGAGAGTTGGCGGGTGACGGCCATCCGTGAAAGACGATGGGCGTGTAGCGGGAAGGTGAGAGGCAGTGGGAAGCTTTAGGGAATTGTGAGGTTTTTTGGTCACTGGAGGGAGCAGGGTGACTCGGGGGTGGTGGCTGCTGCTGGCACAGTCCTTTCACAGTGTCTTGTAGGGGAGGAGGAGGCTGCGGTGAAAGAGCATCTGTGCGTCTCAGTGCGGGCGGGGCAACGCCGGCGCTACATGTAGGCGAGTTGTACAAGGCGGAAGCCTTGCTTGCAGGTGTGCCAGAGGGCACGGGGCTTTTCTGCAGAGAGCGGTAACCCGGCCCGGAGAGAGATGCGCACGGCTGGGAACTCTGCTCGCTACTTAGGGGGATTTCTTGCTTATTGTAATGTTTAGGGGCAGGCGAGACGGATTTTGAGATGGAGTAGTATGGGTTATTGCAGGCCGTGGTGCGGCCCCGGAGATTCACAGCGTTATTGCTGAGCTTGAGCTCTGGAGAACCTGATTTAGATGTTAGTGCCGTTGACGGCTGTGGAAGTTGCTTGCAAGCTTTAGACTCTGAGATTTCTTTATGTTTTACGGGACCGGGAGAACGGCATTTGAGTTCCGCGGTCGGAGATCTTTGGGGCACGGAGCAGGGAAGAGTTTGGGGCCGCACGTCGTTGTCGTGCGACGACCGAGTCAGGTTTCGTGTGACTGTGGGAGGAGAGGAAGCCAGGTCGCATTTGGCTCCCTTATTTGAATACACGCTTTCTGAGAACCTTATCGGTGGAGGAGGAGGAGAAGGATTGCCACTGCGGTGCAGGTCTTTTGGCTGGACAGAGGTTGCGGGGGCTATCTCACGGCGACAGGGCTCCCCGTGATAGTGGCCGTGAACGTGTCTGCCTACATGGGCTGAATCAGGCGCGGAGGAAGACACCTCCAAGGGAATGGAGGACACGCTGGAGGCTGCCGAGCAGGCGCTGCAGGAGGACAGGGTCACGGGGTTAATAGGCCAGCAGGGGGTGTATGGCCTCTGCAGAGTGGACGACAGGACGGGCAGGCGGCCTTTCCTCAGGATGGCCGTGAGCAGGGAGAGGCGGGTGAGCGGGGGCCGGCGCCGGGAGGAGGGTGGGTCGCCGCCGTAGGCGGGTAGGCTTTCACAGGACGAGAACGCCGACTGCGAAGCCAAGTGAAGCAGACTGGAGCCCGGGGCCAGAGCGTGCCGCCTCACCCGCACCACGGCGGGGGAGAACACGCCCGAGCGGACGGAGGAGCAGGGCGACACGGTGCGGCTGTCCCCGTACCCGTTGATAGGCAGCTGCATGGCCGACCAGCTCTTCTCCCTGTCCCAGCCGACCTCGGACAGGATGGACTCCCTGGAAGAGGCCGGCGTGGGGAACAGGTCGGCGGAGTCTGCGGGGCTGTGCGCCCTCATGTCCTCTTCCTCCGACGCCACTCTATTTACAAAGCAATCGGAGCTAACCCCAGTACCCGGAGCTATGCGGTGACACGGCTGTGGGGAAATGCCCCTGTGTTTATCAACAGCTGTTTCCATAGAAGCCGTCCCATCAGCTAAACGGTGGCGGGTATTTTCAGCCCGAACGCTGAACGAGGGAGGGATTTGAGGGAGGCGCACGTGATCCGCGGGATGCTTCAGCTATGAGAAAACAAAGATGAAAGCAAACGTGAAAAACATCTTGACAGCAGATGACAAACTAGGATGACGCTCTGGAGTGTCTGTCTTCATTAAAATGTAATGTTAAACGAACTTTAAAATGAAAAAAATAGCCTATGCTCTTAAAGACGGATAAATCTATAGGGTTCTTTAAAGTTGAAATTGAAAGGAAGTTGATTCTTCATAAAGGAATGTGGACATGCAAGAATATGATTTTAATGAGTTTACATTTTAATGTTTTGAGTAAACATCACATAAATATACTTTCATCATAACCTACACACTTTCTATATTTCATCATCACTTCATTTGAATAATAAATCTTCATCATAGATGAAGCCGCACTTTTCTACTGTATATTTCATCATCAGCTAATTTGAATAACCGGTTGAATTATACGACTCATAATTAAATGCACACCTCTAGAAAGGCAGTCAGGGTGCCAGCCTTGACAGTTGTGCCAAAGAAGTTTTGTCTTAGGTCTGAGCTCTTGCCCATAACTTTTATGAAGAGCAACATTATACAGTAACAAGTCACGTCACAATATCAGCTCATGCTCTTCCACTTACGTGAAACGTCTTCCCTTGGAGCACGTTGACACCATTCCTCGGTCCGTCCGGATCTGGAGGCTTGATATAGACCATCTTTGCCTTGAAAATCCCCCCGTCTGACATGGTGTCCTTAGCTGCTGCTGCTGCTGCTGCCTCCCCGGGAGCTGGGACGTTCTGACAGGGAGAACACCAAGAGCAAAATGTTAAGTAACAAGTGAGTAACCGGAGAAAACCCGAGGTAACCCCTCCTCAGCCACCCCCTCCCTGAGCGTAATGCCAAGCGGCAGCAGCAGCAGGCATGGATTATGATACGACTCTCTTGGGGGGTGTGCTTCGTTGTCACCAGAGCACATGCAGTACACATATGATTCACATGTACAAACACATGCCCCCGCTGACATTATAATCAGCAGCCCCATCAAGCACTCTACAGTCATAGCATGCAAGCCTTGAAAGGTCCACTTACAGAGATTAATGGAAGAGAAATGGTGTTCTTCAAGGCCAATAACTAAAAAATGAAATAAGTTCTTGGTTAATAACTCAAAACTGGAATAAATTATAAAGGTATTTGTGATGTCACTGAAATCCACTCTCCAATGCCAATGTTCTGATAGTTAATAACAATTCTGTTAGAAGAATTATTTCTGAAGAAATCAGTGTGCTAGAGGGTAATCAACCTAGGATTTCCAGTAAGTTATCTGAGCTATGTTATAATGCTCCGGTGAGTGGGCATGTTATGTTCTTTCCCACTGCTCTCATGACAAGAGTAATACAACTATGGCTAATTATAGCTGTTGATGGCAGTATATCTCTTCTATGTTGCACATCTTTCTAAAAATAATTCATATGAATGTGAATATCTACTTAATTCATCAGCAATACCTTTGAACAAGTTTAAATATACAGTATGTGTGATTCATCAGTATGTCTTTATAGTGAATCACAGCTCAGTTATAGTGGTTCAACTTGTGGGCCCCGAAGAGGTCCGGAGTCCCCTATGATATCATGTCACTTAGCACCCCAGCTATGTGACAATTTAAGCACTTTTTAAGTCCATTTGAAATACATAAAAAGTTGAGAACATTAGATCAAACCATTCTATGATTGACAACTGGTCACGCATTCTGACCAGATTTGTCGCTGCCTGCACAGAGCACAAAACTCATTTTGGCATTCAAAGCAACCGTAGGATGAAGGTATGGCACCGCCATATCTTGCAAGTTTGATCACACCCTACGAACCCTCCTGAGCGCTCAGATCAGCCGACGCAGCGAAGTACCTCGTTACAAATGCCTGGCCAACGCTCCACATGCCCTAAACTCTTCTACCTTTTGAACTATGGAAAGCACATCCAATTGCAATCAGAATTGCAGACTCGCTCCCAATCTTCCAACAGTCTGAAGATACATTTTCAGACTCCATCTCAGCTCACAGCAGTTTAAGTAGTATACTTGTCCTAGCCTCAACCTCTATACTATAGAGGTTGAGGATACCAAGTTGATACTTACCATACGCCTATAGAGTCTATAGGCGTATGGAACTTACTTAGGTATCCTAGATAGCATTTTTATGTAGACTCACTTACTGTAGATAGCAGTTCATGCAGTTTATATAGTGTGTGTGTGTGTGTGTGTGTGTGTGTGTGTGTGTGTGTGTGTGTGTGTGTGTGTGTGTGTGTGTGTGTGCGTGCGTGTGCGTGTGCACGTGCGAGTGAGTGAGAGAGAGACCATGTTTACTTTTTGTCCATGCTTAATGTAATTCACTCTGGATTAAGAGCCACTGCTAAATAGCTAAATTGCAAACACTGGCCAAATTGTCAACTCAAAAGAGATAAAATTTTCAATCTACAAGCTCTCAATCTTGCACAGAGGACTGGCCAAAGAGTAAATAACATGACAGTTATTCAACAGGTGGGCATGTGCAACACCATAATTTCTTGATAAGAATTTTGTTTAATTGTGTGCACAGTTAACCGTTTTGTATTGAGCTGTAAATATAAATAAATAAGAAATATCTTATTTGTCTTCCATATACAGTGAATATAGCCTGGCTCAGCCCTGAATTAGCACCTTAAAAATACTAGCTTATTTTTTCCCTGTAATTCAAGGACTGGCTTCCCTGCCTTTGGGGCCATTTGTGTGGGTTGGAAATCCAATCCCAGTACCTGATTGGCCAACAGCCCTGTCAATCACTTCGACCCCAAAATCGTCATGGGACCGCATATTCATAGGGGTTCACATGAACCAATCACCGTTAAGGCTGCTGCTTTGATAACGCCCATCCTAGAAACTGCTGTGGTAGAGAGGAACTTCAGTCTGAATAATGAAGTGAAACGAAATGACAATTCAGACTGAGGTCAGGCTACAGTGAATATGCAACAAAGTACATATTGGAATGTCTCAACAGGCCAGCTCCATATATGGAGATCTAAAGGTATGATGGGGTCAGATCAATATATGGAATGAATTCTCTATTAGCTATATATGGAGCATGCCACAAAGTGTGAAGGATGCAAGATACAGGTTTTCAAAACTGCAACTTATAGGGGCAAAAAAACAACAACATCCTGTCCAATTCGTGTCCTCCACAAAACGTATGATGGACGTCTCTTGTGTACGTCTATGTGTAGCCCATGTGAAAACCCATGAATGAATGCGATTGAAACGGGGATTGCAGGTTTGAGCATAAAAATATATATTTTAACTTTCAAACAAACTGAACAGCATAGGGCGTTTAAAGAATACATAAAAAATGGTGACCCCTTTAAAGTGAGTTCTTGGGAAAGTACAGCCCCAGTTGTCCTGTGGTTCACACTGATTTACAACACATGGCTAGTGAATGCATTTCAAAACATTACACATAACCAACAAACCAACCATGACACTTATGAACTTACCGCTAAGTAGCAAATGAATAGAGTAGGAAAGAGTAGGCGTAGTGCCTAAAAGTCCTATAGTAGTACAAACTGATCTTCCAAACGTGTCCATTATGTTTAACTTTGCTTTATTCTCCACAATCATTTTCCGATAACATAATACAAAAAGAATCAATAACAAACACAGCTGACCAGCCCAACAGAAAACAGTGGAAAACTGTCTGCTTCTCTGCCGTCTGGCAACACCTGACGGCTGATTAGCCTGCTTAAATACCTGGGCTGGCTTTGACCCAGGTGCAGCAATTAATCAATCAATCAATCAATCAATAAAGAAAAGGTGTTGTAATGAATTTGATCATGAAACACAGCATCAGAGCATGCTGCCAACAAACACTGAATCACAGGATGGAGTGGAAGTTTAGGCAATGACACCAATTTTATACTGGTCACATCATTAACAGATTGTTTGGTACCTTACATCTGTCTACTCAACTCACCTGAATTCACAATCTTTCATGACTTTTGGGATGGATCTCTTCTTGCTCAGGGGAGTACTACTAGCTCCATCGTCTTGCATAGTTGCGATAGTTCTAGTTCACAAAGGGCATTGTGTTTATCCATGCTGTCATTTGTGATGCAATGGACAATGGCATTGTCATCTGATAACTTGTGACATGTTTGAAATAAGAGGCGAAGGTGTACTAGAGGCACAGTGGTAGGGACACAGTTCTCAAAGCGGGGTCCACAGACCGTCTAAGGTACTACAGTCTACTGGTGAGGACTGAGGAGAAGTAAAAGAAACGTGACGTACAGTATAGGGCCTGTGTATTGTGTTGCACACAAAGCACAGGCTCTATAGGCTCCCATAGGCTGTGTTTAGTAGGTATATGACATCATCTCTCCCTTCCTGATGTGAACTGGACTACAATTGAGCGACTGCAGTAGCAGTCACTTGGAGAGAGATGTCTACGACATGTACTGATTGATTGTGGGACTGGCCTGCAGTCGTTGACGTCTGTGTAGGTATCCATTCTTTTCAGTCCCTGAGCCTGAGGCCATCCATTCTTATGGACTGTCTCTCAGACAATGGAGGAATTCTTGTAGACACTGACACATCCTCTCCAGGCTCATGAGACAAGTTGAAGAGGTGTCAGAATGTGAGCGTAGCAACACCCTAACTCTGTTTTACTGACAATGTGATTATTTACAAAACCAGAACTCCAGAACTCTGAGCAGAGTGCCGACTTGCACCTTGCATACAAGTAGGTCTACTTGGCCCTACTTGCGTGCAAGCAGAGCGAGCGACCAGAGAGCAAGAAGGCCTACTCCGACACCTCTGTTAGATAACAATCTTGACAATACTTAGAGATCTCTTAAAGGGGAATTCCACCAATTTTCAACATTTTAATATGTCATTAATGTACCTTAGAGATGTTGAGTGGACATGATAAAAAAAAGTTCCCCCAATTCTGTATTTCCTAAAAATGGAGGTCTGGAAAAAAAAATCATTAACATGGTGAAATACATCTCTGATGACATCATCAAGATGTATTTCACCATGTTAATGATTTTTCTTTCAGACCCCTTTTTTCTGAGAGGGTACAAATGGAACCCTGGAAATGTGAATGGAAACCAATTCACACACGGTAAACCAGTAGACCACAAACCGATCGCTTTACAAGATGAACATCTTGTATTGAAAAAGAAGACTACACATAAATACAGACCGTAAAGAAAAATAGCCCACCTAATGCAAAAAGGAAACATCCGAGGGCGTGCAAATCAGGTGTCAACTCATAACCTTTCCTACGTGTCTGTTAAGGTATATGGACATTATACTGTAGGTGCGCCCTTACTCATTGTGTCCAGTAGAGGGCAGCGTTCCCTCTAGTATTGAGGTATTGACTCTACCTCTGTGACACCTACACTACCTGTTCCGGTGTCACTGACTGACTGAATAATGATGATGACTGAAGAGCGGCAGCACAGCCGCATCACTCCCGCCTGTTCATTTTATTAAATAAATATGCCTGCAAGCGTAGGCTAAAAGTATACAAGTGTCTACAGAGTTCAACTAAATCTCCACCGCAACGCAAAACCCTGCTTCACAGGTTATGGGCCCAGGGAATGCAAGTCTAGAGCTACAACAAGGTAACAGCGAAGAGAACAACTGTTAGCCACGGGAAGCTAAGACGGCGCCGAGAGACTCCCGCCTGAAAAGTGAAGTTTCTACAAGCCACCACATCTGGAGATCGTGAACTCAGAAGAAAAAGAACGTGAAAATGGCCGGAGCAGGAACGCTACAACAACAGATCGTATTCGATGGATCCGAGGATAAGTATGATCTCTGGGAAACGCGATTCCTAAGCCGTTTGCACATTCTGAAGCTAAAAGACACTATTCTGAAAGACCCCGAAGGCGAGGCTGCAGTAGCTGCAGATCCAGCAAAGAATGCAGACTGTTACGCTCAGTTAGTGAATGCACTTGATGATAAGAGCCTGTCATTGATAAGACATGATGCAACCGATGATGGAAGAAAAGCATTGAAACTACTAAGAGAGCATTATTCAGGAAAAAGCAAGCCCAGGATTCTAAACCTGTACACGTCATTGACCACCATAAAAATGGAAGGAAATGAGACTGTTACTGACTACATGATTAGGGCTGAGAATATAATTGCAGCTCTTCGTGATGCAGGAGAGAACATGAGTGACGGGCTGCTTGTCGCCACCATTTTGAATGGACTGCCAGACTCATTCAAACCACTGGCTGTCCACGTTACACAAAATGAGGACAACGTGACATTCCAGGACTTCAAGAGAAGACTGAGGGTCTATGAAGAATCTGAGAAGATGAGGACAACTGGTTCTGCAGACAGCGTGATGAAGACCAGCATGATGAAGCAAAGCAAACAAGGCACCAAGACACAAAGGAAGGAAGGGGAAGCCACTCTGGTATGTTACAAATGTGGAGAAAAAGGACACATCAGAACCAGGTGTACCCAAAAAGTGTGGTGCAGTCACTGCAGGAGCAACACACATGCAGAGTCTCTATGCAGAAAGAAAGGAAAAGACGGAGCCAGAAAAGTTGCAGAAGAAGAGGAGGACATCGACGGCGAGGATCACTGCTTCATGGCCAAGCATGCAAACAAGGAGAGGCCATCAGCCAACGTAAAGATGAAAGGAATAATGGTCGACGCTGGAGCGACGTCTCACATCGTCAACGACATCGCCAAGTTCAAGAGCTTCGACGACACATTCCAGCCCGACACCCATTCTATCGAGCTGGCGGACGGGACCAAGTGCAGCGGGATGGCGCAACGCAGAGGGACAGCGCTGATCTACCTGCTAGACAACGAGGGACGACAACAGAGAGCACAGCTACGCGATGCCCTGTATATGCCAACCTACCCACACGACATATTCTCAGTGGCAAGAGCGACAAACGGAGGAGCAACAGTGACATTCAAGAAGGGAGACAGCCACATGATCACCAAGAAGGGGGACAGGTTTGACTTCCATGAGAGTGGTAATCTGTTCTACTTGCCAACTGTTGAGAAAAATGTTGATAAATGCAATATGTGCCACGACATGCAAACTTGGCATGAAATATTGGGTCATTGCAATTATGAGGATGTACAAAAGTTAATGGGTGTGGTAAGAGGTATGGAGATCAGAGGCAGTGTAGCCAGGCCAGCACAGTTGTGTGAAATATGTGCAATGGGTAAATTCACACAGACAAGGAATAGAGAGGCAGACAGAAAGGCTACAGAGCCTTTACAGCTGGTCCACACTGATTTAGCTGGTCCAATGAAAACCCCAAGCATAGAAGGTCACAAATACGCACAGTCTTTTACAGACGACTATTCAGGTGCTATTACAGTGTATTTTCTCAAATCCAAAAGTGATGCAATACATGCTACTGAAAGGTTCATAGCCGACTCCGCCCCTTACGGAGAAATTAAATGTCTACGTTCTGATAACGGTTGCGAGTTTACAAGCAAGGAATTCAAAGCACTGTTAACCAAAAATAGGATAAAGCATGAGACATCTGCACCCTATTCACCTCACCAAAACGGTACGGCAGAGAGAGGTTGGAGAACCCTCTATGAGATGGGCAGGTGTATGCTATTTGACAGCAAACTACCAGACAAAATGTGGAATTATGCCATTCAAACAGCCGCCTATGTGCGAAACAGGTGTTACAGTAGACGCACAAAGAAAACACCTTACGAGATGCTCACAGGCAAGAAACCGGACATGTCCAAACTTCAGAAATTTGGGTCTGTGTGTTTTGCATACACACAAGAAAAAGGGAAGCTAGATTCCCGATGTGAGCAGGGTCGTTTCATTGGGTACGACAAGAACAGCCCAGCTTATCTTGTGTATTATCCAGACACAGAAAAGGTCCAAAAACACAGGCTTGTGAAGTTCACAAACAAAACTGTCAATGAAAAAGAAACACAGACACATGGGCCACACATTGAATATCAGGACAGAGAGGTACACCCCAGGGTCCTTGTTAACGAGGAAAATGGTGATGAAAAAATGGGAAATGCAACTGGTCAAAGTGTTCAAAATGATGTTTCTGAGGTTGAAAGTGAACAGCCTAGCACTGAGAGTCGGGGCAGAAAGAACCCACCTAGAGCTAGAAGAAAGCCTGTCCACTTACAAGACTATGACACTGAAGACACAGCAGACAGACTAGTAACTTGTGTTGATTCATGTTATAGAGCTGTTTGTGACATACCACAAAACTACCAGGATGCCATACAGTCAACCAAATCACAGCACTGGATAGATGCAATGAATGACGAAATGCAGTCATTAAGAGAGAATGATACATTCAAAATCACCCAGTTGCCACCAGGCAAAAAGACAGTGGGGGTAGATGGGTGTATACGCTCAAGAGTGATACCGACGGGTCTGACAAATATAAAGCACGGTTTGTTGCAAAAGGCTACAGCCAAACACAAGGTATCGACTATGAGGAAACATTCTCACCTACTGCTGACATGACAACTGTCAGGGTAGTCATGCAAAAGGCAGCGCAGGAGGATTTAGTTCTGCATCAAATGGATGTTAAAACCGCATACCTGCATGCACCTATTGATTGTGAGATCTATCTCGAACAACCTGAAGGTTATGAGAAAAAGTCTAAAACAGGGGAAAAGCTAGTATGTAAACTCCAGAAGTCCTTATATGGTCTCAAACAGTCAGGCCGAAACTGGAATTCTCTGTTACATGCATATCTCACTGAAAACGGTTTTGAACAAAATCCTGCTGACAACTGCCAATACACAAGGGAAAAAGAAAATGAAAAAGTGATTCTGATTGTCTGGGTTGATGATCTAATAATTGCTGCTAACAATGAGGATGTTGTGAAAAATGTCAAACTGATGCTTACTGAGAGGTTTAAAATGAAAGACCTGGGGAAATTAAACAATTTTCTGGGGATCGATTTTAAACAGTCAGAGGGTCAAGTCACTATGTCTCAGGAGAGGTATGTAAACAAAATCCTTTCAAGGTTCGGGATGCAAGACTGTAGAGTCAGAGAGACCCCATGCGAGTCAAAACTCGTATACACAGAAAATGCTGAAAAAATGGATGACCCTAGAATGTATAGGGAAGCGGTGGGAAGTTTGATCTATTTGGCTACATGTACTAGACCAGATCTGAGCTATGTGGTCAGTAAACTTTCCCAGCACTTTACTGAACCAAGTGAAGAGCACTGGAGCACTGTGAAACACGTGTTCAGGTATCTTAAAGGTACAACAGACCATGGGTTATGTTTTAAAAAGGATGACACAGGTGAACTAGGTCTAATAGTCCACAGTGATGCTGACTGGGCATCTGAGGTCACAGACAGACGTAGCACCACAGGGTACTGTGCCAGTTTAACTGAGAAAAGTGCTCTCATTTCATGGAAGAGTCGAAAACAACCAACAGTCGCACTGTCTACCTGCGAGGCAGAATACATGGCCTTAGCGTCAGCAATACAGGAGTCTTTGTATTTGCAACAGCTACTCACGGGTATGGATAAGTGTCAGTATGTACAAACCAGGGTTTATGATGACAACCAGGGGGCAATTGCTCTAGCTCGAAATCCAGTTAACCGACAAAGGTGCAAACATATTGATATCAAATACCACTTCATACGAGAAACTGTGAATAGTGGGAAAATATGTCTGGATTACTGTCCTACTGACAAAATGATTGCTGACTTGATGACAAAACCAGCCACTAAGCTGCAACTGAGAAAATTTGCTCAGTATTTGTTTGGCACTTAAAGTGCAAGAAAAGCCTAATGTGCCAAAATGTCATTTTTGTTATTTTGTATTGAAGGCCAAAGGGAGAATTTTTTGTTTCTTTTCTGCCTAATTAATGTGATGTAAAGGAACCACAATAAGCTAAGTTCGAGTGGGGGTGTTAAGGTATATGGACATTATACTGTAGGTGCGCCCTTGCTCATTGTGTCCTGTAGAGGGCAGCGTTCCCTCTAGTATTGAGGTATTGACTCTACCTCTGTGACACCTACACTACCTGTTCCGGTGTCACTGACTGACTGCATAATAATAATGATGATGACTGAAGAGCGGCAGCACAGCCGCATCACTCCCGCCTGTTCATTTTGTTAAATAAATATGCCTGCAAGCGTAGGCTAAAAGTATACAAGTGTCTACAGAGTTCAACTAAATCTCCACCGCAACGCAAAACCTTTCCTACATGTCCTTATATAATCTCTGTATGCATTCACTCTGTAGTCACAACAGAGAAAGTAAATAATGCGAAAGGTCGAGGCAGACACTACTTCCCGCTTGCATGACAGCTCCTGTGACTGTTTAATTGCTGTGAGAGTTGTGGAGGTCATGCCGTACTCGGGTCCGATTTCAAACTGCTGGGCGCTTCTGTGTGTTTCCCGCATGTTGTATATCACGGTGCATGATCTTACTCAGTTATTTATTGTGGCATGCTGGTGTACAAACACCAGTATCCATTTCCTGAAGCAGACCACCCTCCCTGATGATTTTTTTTAAAGAGAGGGTTGACATATTTGGAATGACTTCTTTATAGGAAACTGTAGGGACTAGAAGAAATGTAAGGTTACCGTAGTTAACCCTAACCCATGTTTCACCCAGAGGTTTTAATGACACAACCTTACATTACAAAATGAATCATTATATCTCTCCAGCAGCTCTAGATTTTTATGCCATCAACCACCACTTTCAACCACCTTTTCTGCCTGTCACCAACGTGTGGGCCTAACCAAATCTCATGGACAGGTTATTCAGTTTTTACATATTTATTCCTTTATATGGCATTGAATTACCAAATAAAAAATAATAATCTGAACATTTCTATGAAAACAAGTTAATGTGTTGCAGTAAATCAGATATCAGTGTTTCAGAAGATGTAAAGATCTCAGATCAGAGAGTGCTGCTGAGGATAGAACATAAACAGTCGGGTGTGTCGCCAAGGAAAGAGTTTAATTACAGACAATCATTTCCCCTCAGCGGATGCATAAATAGAGCCTATTGCCAGCTGCCCTTATAGGAGTGTGGTTATTGAGTGTAGGCCTACTGGGTTTCTACTAGTTGAGTAGTGGGTAAAAGTGCCTGAGTCTCATAAAGCTATGGGGGGATAAAACGGCCACAAAACCGAGTTGGAAGTAGTCGTATTTCACGGTTTCAACGTTTTGGAGAAGGCAATTCTCAGGAGGTGCCATGTCACTGCAGTTACGGTCTTGATCACAACATTTGTAGCGTGTAGTGTGTAGTGTAGTGTGTGTGTGTGTGTGTGTGTGTGTGTGTGTGTGTGTGTGTGTGTGTGTGTGTGTGTGTGTGTGTGTGTGTGTGTGTGTGTGTGTGTGTGGTGGCTATTCAGATGCATTATATCGATATATAATATTTGAATCACGTAGAGTCTTGTTAAGTTTTAGAGTGGATTTTTAAGATTTAAATGGATCAAAAGTGTTATGTTTATGACAGTTAGGAAATAGGAATGTTCTGTCTTTGTTTAAATGGTGAGTTGGTTATTATAGACATACATGATATACATAGAATTGTTGGTAGAAACTCTACCTTCATTGTAGAATGGAAGTGTATGATAAAGTTTTTTCTAATCTCAGAAACTCTGAGCTATACATTATTTATCATGGAAGGGAGGGGATGTAAATGATTGATGAAGATCCGCAATGCTAGTGTAAAGGTTACCATTATCATTTAAGACCCACGAAACATAAATGAATAATGAGTTTTAGATTGAATCATTTCATGCAGAACTTTAAGCAGGAGGAGCAGTTTAGCAACAACTACAGAACATAAACTCACAGATTTCATGCCACCCTTTTCCCCAGCACCCAACAATATACTTCATTTTCTTTCTCTTATTTACAAGAGCAAAATAAGGTCTCTTACCTTGTCCGGCCCTACATTGAAGCCCTCCATGACAGTTTTGTGCCAGTGTGTGTATAGGCCTATATCCAAATTGTGGCAAAAACCCCTTTGATGTTGTCAATGAGGCCAGGTGCAGAAAACACCCTGCGCTTTTCAATCCCTCTGGTGAAGTTCAACATGCTTTGCTGTTGTTTGTGTGCATAGCTATAGCCGTAGCTGCATGACTTCCTTTTATAGACGCATAATGGCCACAAATAGCTTACACACAGCAGCCAGGCTTCTGGGTTCTGATAACAACAGAGTTTCATTCCCATGGGAAAGGATTCAGTGCATAGTTTCTTTGCCCCCCTTTTTCCCTCCATCGTTTGAACATTTTGTTCATCTGATGGACGCCAGTGTGCAATAGTGTCATACATTATAGTATGCATTTTACATAATTTTAAAGGTAATAGAGGTAACTTTAGAGTTTAGAAACACTGTGTTTGTAAACAGATTCGTTTAAAACAGAATCTAACTCCACCTCACCTCTATTGGCTCATTATGAATCTGCTGGAGATTGCTGTGCTGTGATTGCCCCCCCCCCCCCCCACACACACACACACACACACAAATTAGTACCGCCTGTCCTGAGTCCAACAGATGTTTTGTAAACAACAACAAAGTTCAGGACCGCCTGCAGGACGAAGCAAGTGACTGTAAACGGCTGCAGCATCAAAGTAGAAGCAACGTAGAGGGGAAGAAGGCAAAAGAAATATAGCTATATATCTATTTTGATTTTTGGCTAAAAGCTTTCTTCTATTACCTTTAAACTTGACAATGAAATAACCAACATTTCACTAAAGCCAGGTCTTCCCTCTCAACAACATTTACAGTACTGCACATGACATAGTCTACCATGAAGCCAAAGTATTAATTAATCAGGCTGCAGCATGCATTGGAATATCATCAGAGGGTTTCCAAAGTTAATTTGCTGTTAGCCCGGTATATAACCTCCATTCCTATCGACAGGAGAAAGCAGACCTCTGGAGTTGGTGGTAATCCTTTAAGTATACCAACATTCTTCATTCCTGTCACAGCTGTTCTTGTCTATTTTCATCAAGCTTTTGCCCTCCCCCTTGTCGATCTATGACAGCAGCAGTCATCTCATGCAAAAGAAATGCAAAAATCCCTGAACTAAAAAGAGTCCTCACTTACATAATAGAAAATACATGTGTGGTAGTGTACACATACAAATATGATGTATGTATATGGAGTAAAGCAAAGAACACATTTCAATAATATAATAAAAAACGAATAGCTGCCACTAAATCAATAATTGGTAATGGTATGAAACAATTAGTCTAGTTCCAGAAAAACAATCCATATACCGGTACCGGTATCCTTGTTTCTCATGATTACATTCAGCATGCTTGCTGTGAATACTTTCGAGGTCTAACAGGATGTGCTATATATAGCTATCTATTATCAGTACGGTCATTTTTGATGCAGTATTTAGGAAATCTAAAACCATCAGAAAAGATTGGATTTGGATTTATTTTGTGTCTTTTTACATACCCAGAGCATAAAAATGAAACCAAATGGGCCATTACGGGTCAATTTGGTTACCGGTAGTTACATTTGCATATTAGGCGTGTTAACATGCTTTTTTATTCGCAAAAATTGACTGTATACTATAGGATAAGTTGTTACTAGTCCCAGTTCCATGACCAGTAATGTATTGTCTACACACTGTACATTTACTTCACTACATGACTCCAACCCTGTACACTAACAGACGCTCAGTCTTGCCCATTGGGACGTGCTTGTCGCCTGCAAATCAAATGGTCTGAGTCAGATAATCCTCACTGTAGAATAGAATGTGTAATGTGTTGACATTGAAATGTATAGTGTCATTGCTAAAGCTTAATACCAGCAGCAATGGTGGAACTATAGAACCAAGCATGCATCCTAATCCTCTCTCAGATGACACCTGTCATGATGCTTACAAAGATGTCCATAACTTAGTCCTATATGTTCTGCAAGTGAATTTGATCAACATTTTGTAAAATAAATATACTGTAAATAACAGCTCTACAGTATACAAGGTCACAAAGCATTGGCATGTCGTGCAAAGTATAAAATATTGCTTATGTGCTTATTGAATAATAACTGTTGAATTATAGAGCGCTTTCATCCAAAGCACTGATCGATTGTGCATTACATTCTCCCATTCAAACACACCGATGACAGAAGAAACCCTGCAAGGCACCAGTGTGTGTGTGTGTGTGTGTGTGTGATGAAGATCCCATATCCGGCCACTCTACCCCTGAGGCACTGCCACCCTATAATCACAATAACCTAATTAATCCATAAATGTAAATGTCTTTGTGGAATACTCATTTTATGTTATGTGCATGCATGTACCGGTATGTGTGCTTGGACTATATGTACATACAATGTCAAACCCTCAACATTCAGCATCAAAGTCGCAGGTTTTAGCAACAGATTATACAGTACCGGTATATCACCAATTACCAGTGTTGGGAATATTACTTTACCTTGTTAATATATTACTTATTAATTATTACCTTCATTTTAAAGCAATATATTATATTACAATATTACTGTCTGAGCAAGTGTAACATATTAATATTACTATTACATATTACTTTAAAAAACTTTTTACAAAATATATAATGAAATATTTAGTATCACTCTATTGCGTAGACCAGTGGCATACCTACAATAAAGCAAGCGCACTTGCTATCTGGCCAAATCCATATGAAATCAACTTGAAAAAACGTCACTCCTGAATAAATAATTGGATGACAAATGATAGAAAATAAGAAATTATTTAACTTCTGCAGTTGTCAATATAATTTCACAAGAACATTTTCAATGAGACAGATTGACAGAAAGTAATATTGAAAGTAATTAGTAATGCAGAAAGAAAAGTATAATATATTAGATTGTTTGAGTTAAGTAATATATTTATATTACAAGTTACTGCATTTTGGTAATATATTATGTAATATATTAAGTTACGTAGTGCACATGTCCCAACACTGGTTCTCTCCAATTAACTACGATACCTATCCAAAGCAAAGCATTGCTTATATCTATATATAGAGTACAAAAGAGAGAATGTAAAAAGGTCTACATACTCAAATTTATTGAGAAAATCTCTATTCAGCAATGTAAGAAATCAAAACCTTCAGAATGTGTAATAGTGCCACGAAATTATACAAGGCAGGTAGTTGAAGCTGGAAGGACTTTCTTCTTCTCTGCAGCAGGATTAGTAAGATATTGCATCGATTTTTGATAGCATCTCATTTGTAAAATAGTTTTAAACCCTTACTCTAAAACAGGGGTTTTCAACAGGTGGTCCGGGGACCACCTGTACATCTGGTTAACCCATCTAAGGTGGTTAACCAGATGTAACTCTTGAGAACGTAAAAATGAAACCAAATGGACCCTTGCGGGTCCATTTGGTTTCATTTTTACACTCTCAAGAGTTAAAACATGCATCATCTGAATTACCTCAAGTCTACACAACTAGAAGATACATGGGCAATTAGATGGACAATTAGATTAGATGGACAATTAGTCCCCAAAATCTTTAGTTTTGGGGACTAATTGTGGGGCTAAAATGTCCTCAAGTGGTGGTCCGTGGCTCAAATTCCGAAAAAATGGTGGGTCCCTGGCATCAAAAAGGTTGAAAACCCCTGCTCTAAAACTATAAAATCAAACCCATAGCTCAGAGACACACCTGTGGCAGGTGTTGTTGGATGGGAAGCAGAGATCATCCTGTCACTCCACTTCATACCTCTCTCATTCTGTCATCCCGTTCTGCAGCACTCTCACTGCTGACACGCAGTAACCCCAGGCATGTGGAATTTTATCTTAGCACACGCTATAAAAAAGTATGAGGGCTTGACGATGTCATGGGCGAAGACATTATCAACCACAAGTTCCACAACCATTACTTAACTTACACAGTGGCACGGTGGTTCATAGGAGAGGTAGCTAGCATCAGCATTTATACTATAAACATATAAAACGTGGTTGAATGGTCTTTTGGTTTTGCGGGACTTCATATTGCTGTGTGTACCCATTTTTTTCAATGTCTGCTTCTTTGTCGTCTCTCTCTAAAAAAATAAAGCTAAAAAAATAGATAAAGCTTCCGGTCAACACGTGGTTCATTCTGTCATTCGTTATGTTACACATTATTATAAACCTCAGTTGAAAGTCCTTCATGTTAATTAAACTCTGAAGGGTTAATGTCACATGCAGGACTTTACTGTGTGTTTACAGTTAGCAGCAATTCAATTAGCCGGGCTAAATAAATAACTAAATAAATACAACAACAAATGATCACTTAAAAGGAATAGCTGTGCCATGACGGTAATAATAAAATAGAAAAAAACATATACTACAGAATTTGTGATAAAAGCTATTTCACTTAAAAAATGTTTCAGTACACAAACTCAGTGTTACCATATCCACTGAGTTTGGCCATATCCTTATGGCCAAGTTCAATAGAGTTCAATAGAAGCACCGCTTTGGTTTGTGTGATGTTTGGGATAAAATCTGTAGGGGTAATATAAAAAATGTGTTTAACAAAAATCTTCTTCTATAACAATATAGTTTTCATTGCAAAGTAATAAATTAACCATTATACCAGGGGTTTTCAACAGGTGGTAGGGAGACCATCTGTGGTCCTTGAGAGCTAAGTTGGTTAACCAGATGTAACTCCTGAGAACATAAAAATGAAACCAAATGGACCCGCAAGGGTCCATTTGGTTTCATTTTTACACTCTCAAGAGTTAAAATACTCATCATCTTAATTACCCCAAGTCTACCCAACTAGACGATTAATGGTCATTTTGGTCTGTATGTTTTGCTTGTTTTCTTTCCCAAATCCAGCTAGAAATTGTGGACAAAAGCAAAAGAAGTCTTTAGTTTTGGGGGTCTGTGGGGCTAAAATGTCCTCAAATGGTGGTCCGTGGTTCAACTGCTGAATAAATGGTGGGCCCTGGTATCAAAAAGGTTGAAAACCACTGCATTATACAAAAAGATAAGAGGGGGTCAAGGTTCAAGGTCAAGGTCATTCAAGGTTTAACCTTGAACCTGTCTGTCTGTCTGTCTGTCCGTCCTGAATTCAAAGTGGATAGAACACAGTATTGAAACAATCAGAGTCCATGTTGTTGTCTGTAATGTCACCGTCCTCCAGTGCGTCCCCCTTGGCCTCGGGCTCCACCTCGTCATCCGAGATTGACGGATGAGTGAGGATGATCCGTGGAATCTGTCAGGTAATTGCCAGGGAATGGAGCAGCGTTTGGAAGGAAATCAAAGCGTCATGCAGGTTGTGACATGATTTTAGAAAACAAAAAACGAACACACTCACAGTCTGTATAATGCAGTTTGCCCTATAGTGCACGGCTCAACAAGGTTCATGATAAGAATAAAGTAATAATAGCCAGCACTTCAAAGTGCTTCTGGTACTTTTGGGACAAAGTTTGTCCTCAAAGACGTTCAGGGGGTGGGCAGACCGGCTGAGACAGACTAGTAGTATTCCGCATTTAATCCACATCACGCATCAATCTCTGCAGATTGATTGCCTCGATAAGCATGTGCGAGTGTGGATTAATATGGTTTTAATGAGTGAGATTCATGCCACAGATAGAAATAGCAAAGATACATTCATTTGCTTCAAAGTTCAAGTATAGCGGCGTATAATTTTTTGATATTTGACGAAAAATAAGTTGTGCCAGTTGAGAGCACTGCTTACCGCCATGGTGTTTTTCCTCATCTGATGTGAACGGACTTTCACTGAGTCTCGTGGCCCCCGGTCATGGAAGGTCAAATTAGGGCCACGCTCCAAATCAGGCTGAAAAACATCGAAAAGTGGAATTAACATACTGTAGATTGCACACACAAACACACTGAATCGCCTATATTATGAGTAGCTGCAAGGAGTGTATCTGTGTCAGTCATTTTAGCCACTTTAATCACATTTTATATTTTGGCTATTAAAAAATAGCAGATCTACAAGCACATAGTGGGGCTACAACAGTATATACTGTATATTTACACACACATTTAACTCAAATCCCTGCTTCTGGGGGTCACTAGGACAAAACATTTTGAGATGGTCCGAGGCTAAACACATTTAAGTAAGTATAAAGTAAAAATAAATAAATAATGGGATAATTTTAAAAAGTTAATTTCACTCAGTAAATTGTAAGACTACACTAAAACCCGCGTCATATTGCTCTGTGTCGCTCACAATTCCGTTGCCATTGCAGACGACGGTCTCTATCTTCTTGTTGCAGACGACAGCCTCGATCTTCTTGTGCAAATATTCCACAGCGCTCTCGGCTGCAGACTGCTTGGGTTTGGGGCTTCCAGCCTCCTGGTTGCATGGCTGTCCGCCCTGCTGTGGGGCCTCTGTCTCCTGTACAATAGGACAGTAACGTATACTGTAAGTACATTTTACTTCAATGTTACTGTGTACCTTTTTGTTTTTTGAGTGTCTTACTTGAGTGTTAGTATGTCTTTTACACCAACTCTATATATTTCAAAGAAAAATATATTTTTGATCCTTAGAGGGGCCATGTGACCCCTTTTGCAACCAGATCGAGCTTACAGTATTTTAATGATGTTATAGGAACACATGGAACACTTTCTTGTTTTTTTTTAATGGGCATAGCCTAATATAGTGTTTTAGATATTCTAGTTATAAATGGATGTCCTTATGAATGGATGTTCATGAAGTTCCTTTCTGGACTACAAAGTCCTTTCCACTCTCCACAAGGAGGGGGAAAGCACTGTGGAGGTGGGAATTTGTAGTCCAGGAAGGAACTTCCTGGATGTTCAACATGACCTCATGATCATCCATTCTTAACTAAAATATCTAAAATGCTAAATTACACACATTCAAAAACAAAACAAGAAACTGTGCTCTGGTTGCAAAAGGAGTGAAGTGGCTTTTGAAGCCCTATTCAAAATGTGCATTGTGAGCTTTTAGATAAGCTGTTTTCACAATGTTTTGCTGTTTTGAGGGGATAAGTTAATGTGCAATGCCCAAGTCGTCTTAAAAGCACAAACTTTTGAAAAACTCATCATTATTGTTATTTTTTTTATTTGGCTTGTTTTACCTTGGTGAGGTTCAAATTTGACTGTGCAAATTTCACTTGCAGTGGAAATGGTGTAACATTTATGTATTGACAGTATAGTAGCATGTCTAGTGTCTATGTCTAGTGTCTATACTTGAACTCAAGTACTGCTGGGCAGGGTGGATGTAAAAAATAGTTTAAAAAGAGTTTTCTGTTTTCAATGATGAAATGCTGCTGGTTTAGTGGTGACACAACTGTTGTTAGTTCATAGCAGTAGGCCTATACTGCTACTAACTAACAACAGTTGTGGCTTATATTTAAGCCTATTTGAAACACTACCAAAGTAATACTTTTAAATATTTGAAATAGCTTGGGTTATTTTGCATGCCATCATTGTGTTTGGTGGGGTGGGGCACAGGGGCAGTCAGGGCATTTAGGGGGGCATTGCCCCCCATGACCATCTCTAGATCCGCCCCATGCTGCTGAGGTTGTGAGTATGAGGAGAGGACGTACTTTGTCCAGCGCCCCAGCAGCGCCATCGCGGATCAGCCTCCTCTCTCGAAGCACTTTCATCTTAATGCAACTCCCAGCATTCCTGAGGGCGCTGACCGCCTCCTGGTGCGTCGCCCCCTGCATGTTGAGGCCATCGACCTGGACGGAGAGTTTGATGGTTAAATGACACTTTTAGGACCGGAGGAAGCAGCACGGGTCAAGGGGTGGGTAACCGAAGCAAGTGACACACACACCACCACGGATTCTCTGAGAATAGCCATGTCTATTTACAAGTCTGGTCACTGGAATAGATTTATCAAGGTGCCAGAGATATTTTTTGCTTAAATTAAGTTGCATTCTTAGCCACCCCCAACCAACCAGAGATAGATTTTCATTGCCTTCTATTCTTTATCTGGCTCCTATGAAAATAACTGCAAACATTTGCTCCAGCCTGAAGTACTGCATTATTCTTGTCTTTCAGTGCCCTCGTGTGGTCAGAAGAGGAACCGCAGTGTCCAGTAAAGCCCAGATGCATTCATGATGTCATTTCCATCTGTTAAAGCTCACCAATAGGTGAATGTGACTCATATTATTCCTGATCATTTGATTGCTGCAGTAAGAGATATATTAAAAAACACTAAGTCAAAACTAAAAACACCACTAAAAATGTCCAACCTCCAGCACTCTGTCTCCAATGTGGACCCCTGCCTTTTCTGAGGGGCCTCCTTTGGTCACCCGGGAGATGAAGACACCCTGGAAGGATGGACACACACGCACACGCACATGCGCGCGCGCGCGCGCACACACACACACACACACACACACACACACACACACACACACACACGTTTGACACAAATGTGTTCACATTCATTTCAGCACAAAAACTAGCAACCCCCTAGACATAACGGGCTACAGTGATTTGTTTACAGCCTGACACTGAAGCAAATAGAAGTCCACTTACCTCATCATGCTCTTTGTAAGGTAACGAACCTTTCCCCCCTGCTATGCTGATTCCCAAGCCCCCCCTTTGGCCAGACACTTTGATCTGTAACTGAAAACAAAATGTTCATCAAATAGCATCTTTAAGAGGTACTAACAGCAACTCACTTCAGCACTGGGTTACACATGAAAATATGCACACATACAGGCTATCGCCCCGCAATGAATCTAATGTCATTTCATAATAACATCAAGTTACACTTAGTGGCAGTTGGGAGCAGCTGGACTGTGACTCTTTGGGGGGTAGTTTCCCTGCCGCTGCCCCACCAGACGTGCTCTGCGGTTCCCCTGCGGCCGAGGAAGAGGTCTTGCTGCTTTGAACGGAGTCTCCATGGTGACCGCTGGAGCCTGCATTGTGCTGCTGCAGCACCGTTTTGTCTCGCCGGAGGTCCTTCTGAGGACGGAATCGAAATCGGCAATGCATCGCAGCATCGGCGTCTGCAGCACCACACCGACCCGCACTGGAGTCCTGGAGGGATCATCAGATCACACACTTTTGTTTTCACAATTGATGCTAGATGCATAATGCTACTGTTTGTAAGAATGGAGGACGGTCTAGCCTGGTGTATGTGTGTGTTGTTGGGGGGTATATCCCCCATATCCCTTGGGGCATACCTGGGCATTATGTGGCCCGGGGGGCCAAATGCGGCCCTTTGGCTGACTCTGACCGGCCCGTGAAAGGGTACCGTGGTTTTCAACCAGTGGTCCGGGGACCACCAGAGGTCCTTGAGAGAATTCCAGTTAAATATGCAAAGTTGGCTAACCAGATGTAACTCTTTGAGAGCGTAAACATGAAACCAAATGGACCCTTCCGGGTCCATTTGGTTTCATGTTTACGCTCTCAACAGTTAAAATATTCATCATGTGAATTAGCCCAAGTCTACACAACTAGAGAATGTAGAAGATTAATGGTCATTTTGATCTGTATGTTGGACTGTTTTGTTTCCCAAATCTATCCTGGAATTGTGGACAAAAGCAAAAGATATCTTTAGTTTTGGGGTCTATGGGGCTAAAATGTCATCAAATGGTGGTCCTCCGTGGCTCAAATACTGAATAAATAGAGGGCCCTGGTGTCAAAATGGTTGGTCTTATTCTTACTTTTATCTTGAAATTAAATTAATATTACGCAGACTTTAGTTCAGCCTTTAGCCTTGGCCCTCCACAATATTTTATGTGTCTCATTTGGCCCCTTGGGAAAAAATAATTGCCCACCCCTGCCTTGGGGACTACAGGCAACAAGTACTGTACATAGACAGTGATTTATAAAGGCAGGCCGTTCCACTGGCGTTCCAGAGTGGAGGATCCCTGACAGCAACAAGGACACACAATCACCCTTTGTCTTCAATCCTCCACTCAGGAACGAGCAGCGGGTTCCTGGGTGTGCAGATATAGACTCATAAGGGGCCAATCATTCAAACATGTTAATTAAGGGCCAGGCCACAATGACACGCCTTAAAAAGGTAATCAGCAACGTCTTAAAATCAATCAACCCTGAAACAGCCACTGAAGGAAGGTTACAATCAATAAAATGGGAGTGTAATAGTAGTGTTCTCTTCTTGTGATTACAGTTCAATGCATAGCTTTTGTTTTGTTTCACAGCTGTCAGTCAGTAGCCGTGTGTAGTTAGTGAGACTGTCTTTTCCAGAATCTGGCTTACAATTACATGGTCAGGCTGAACACAAGCAATCTCTAATGTAAATTAACTACCTAAACCTTATAGATTTAGTAAACTGGAAGTGATCTTTGATACAATACAGTGGCTAACCTTGATTGTTTGTTTTGTTCTTTCCCCATGCAATAGGATGCCATAGGATTCAACTAGTTAATGTACAGTTAGCTCTGGTCCATAGCTTTAATAAAGGCTTATTCTACAATATACAGTATACTATATTAGTATACTATATATTATATCTGGAGAAGGAGCACATAACAAAAAAGATCTATCTCTATATTGGCAAAAAGTAAGTAGACAGCACTGTTTACATTCCCTGCTGCACATAATACAATTCTGAAGAATCAATTAAATCATTTAGTCTTAAACCCTAATATATCAGTGTCTGTCTTGCATACGAATCTAAAATAATCTACAAGATTGCAACAGCTAGAAGATCTATTACTACTGCTACAAGTAAAAGTTGAATCTTTCAGTTTACTGAACTCATTTATTCGTTCAGTAAACCGTTGTGGCTCTAGAGCAAGGGTTTTCAACAGGTGGTCCGGGGACCACCAGTAGTCCCTGAGAGGATTCCAGGTGGTCCCCAGGCTAAATGATGGAAAGTTGGTTAGCCAGATGTAACTCTTGAGAGTGTAAAAATGAAACCAAATGGACCCTTGCGGGTCCATTTGGTTTCATTTTTACACTCTCAAGAGTTAAATTATATTCATCATCTGAATTAGCAGCACTTAAGTTAGGTTTACACTGTTTTGTTGGCAAAATCCAGCTTGGAATTGTGGACAAAACCAAAAGAATTCTTTAATTTTAGGTCTTTGGTGTGAAAATGTAATCAAATGGTGGTACAAAGTACTAAAGCATGCATGGACTGTACCAGACACTCACCTCCTCAGGTTGTTCACTCGTTTGTGCGTCCTTCTCCGGAGTGGAGCAGCGGCAGTGTGTCCCTCCGCTGTCCTTGGAGCCTTCTTGAGGTCTTCCCCCGTGCAAGTGCAGTTTGTTGGCCACCCAGCGTGGTCCAGAGGTAGGCCAGCTGCGGGACGCTGCCATAGCTTTCCTACTACACTCCTGGAGACAGAACAGAATCAGTCATTGTTGTTGACGGTTTAGCAATAATCAATACTCGAATCTAAAACTGGTTCCAATGACTTTGTTCCTATCAGGCAGCATCACATATTTCAGTGCTACTGTATGCTTTCATAATTTTATTTGCCTTATACTAGGGTAATTTGGATATGTTTTTTGTGTGTGACAACCATTTTACCTAAGTATACAATGGTAAATTTATAAATCTATTCCAATCTAAATCCTTTCCTTGAATTTATTTTGACCTATACCTGTATAGTACAGGACATTGTGGGCTCCATTTTCGTCACCTCTAAACCCCTTATCCCTTAACTTCTTTGTCTTTTTAAACTATTAAAAAATAACATTTTTTATTTTTTAATAGTTTAAATGGTCAGTCTACAAGCTCACAATGTGTCAATAGATAGCACGTGGAACTATTCCAAAAGGTTTTTCAAAACAGTAAAAAAAATGATAAGCGGTTTAGGATAAGGGGTTTAGATGGTAACGAAAATGGAGCCCCATGTGTTGTTTACTCATGTAAACATAAACAAACATCTAGGCCTATAAGTCCATAGACTTGGCTTGTATGACGTCTATCTAAATTATATACTGTAGGTCCTAAATGCACCACATCACTGTAAGTGTGTACGTCTGAGGTGCACTTAACTCGAGAACCGTTCACCACCACGCACGTTCTGCACCCCCACAGAGAGTGCAGCGCCCGCTGCGGTTAATTACGTCGATCCCACGGTTGTCCAGAACCGCCACAAAAGGCCTATATGGAGCTGGCCTGTTCTGACATCACAACTGTCCATGTGTGAGCATGCCTGACGCAGAACTCCATATACTGTATGGGAATAAAGGGACACAGAGAGACACATAGGGGAAATATCCATATATGGGCATAAAAGGGACACGGACAGATGGGTGGGTGGAACGGGTATTCTGACACGGGTCGGGTACAATGGGTAATGCATAGCCGGGTGGGGCATGAATCGCCAACTTAGGTGCTCTACAGCCAGACACTGGCCGTCCCCAAACTGCTATGGACACAGCTAAGCATAACATACATAGACAATCGTCTCCACCAATAGTTTTCTTATGTGATAAATCATTGTTTTAAAAAATAAATACACACATCTTTTGAAAGTCTGGTTCCCAACATGCTCCAGTATTTCATTTGTAATGTCTATTATATTTATACTGAAATGAATGAGCCCGGCTGGAAAGTGTCACCACCCACCCCATGGTTGGACCTACAGAGGGCAGGGCTTACCGCAAGGCCCCTCAAAATGCAATTTACTAAGGAGATCAATACAATGATTCCTAATTAACGAATGGTTCCTGAACCATGTGGTTCATAAATCAGAAGCCCATCTCCTGTTTCCAAAGCTTGATGTGTAAATCTACGTCCTCTGGACATGATGCGCTACTGTATGTCACAGGGTCTTACTCCTTTACGACTCAGCTGGGGATCGAATCCCAACCTCCCAGTCTCAGGGCGAACACTTTTACCACAAGGCCACTGAGTGGGTAACCCTTTGACAAATCCCTGTTTAAACATTGATGGCAGGAACTGGCTTAGCAATTCTACCTTTTCAGGGTTTAAATAGAGATAAGCGAAGCAAGACATAAAGCTAATCCCAACCATTGGGGGTCGTTACCTCTCTGGATGAGTAATCTTATCAGTTAACCTGCCAATATATTGGAAGGAAACGGGAGAGAGGGGGAAGGCATTTTTAAGTGCCCCTGAGAGAATTCCTGCTCAAACAGGTAGAGGTGCATAAAGGCCTATATACTATGCAGGAAACATCAGTCTGCAGATTATATTACACATATTCATTATTGCATTTAATATTAAACTAATACATTCTAAGACTTCTCTCGCTGAGATTCAACTAAAAATGCTACCCAGAATATTCATAATACAAACTCACCAACACATGGGGTTCCATTTTCGTTACATGCTAAACCCCTTATCCCAAACCCCAAAGAAGTTATGGGATAAGGGGTTTAGCGGTGACGAAAATCTAGGCCATGATCTCTACTCTCTAGCATTACTATTCTGAATGAGAATCTTCGGGGAAAAAAGCAGATGTACGTACAAGATCAACATTGAACAAGTCGTGTCGTGTGCGATCGTACGCTTGTAGATTCGCTATTTCCAGATAAGAGTTGAGGTCACGGTGTAGAGTGTAACTAGTGAGCTTAGTATAGAGCCCTGTAGCCGAATAAGGAAGTCATGTAAATGGATTTGGTTTAGGTTGTTTAGAATTTGGAACAATCTGACAAACAAGGTCGAATGAATAATGAAACATCATTTCGTTTTTCACCCATTTTATTGGATCAGTGGTTAAAAGTCATCCAAATCTCTAGGCTCATTGTCCATGCCTATTAGAGATCTGTATTTTGTGCAGCTTGATCATAAAAAGTAAAACAAAATGCAATCAAATTAAAAACCATATTAACAATTTTGATGACGTACCATTTCAAGGATAAGGTTTTTATTATAAGACACTTCACTTTAATATTCTAGATGCATCCCCTGTCCTTGATGGAGCTCGCTATCAAGCAGAAACAAGCCAATATTCCATTGATGATTCTGTACTGTAGTGTTTTAATAAGCCCTCAAATAGTGGGCATGTCGTAAATGGGTACAATCTACTGGCGACCTAAAGTGTGAGTTTGTGGATCAGCAATTTTCACTAAGATTTGGTGGAGGGGGAGGGGAAAAAGGGCTCACTATAACAAAATATCTAGGTGGTTAAAAATAAACCATTTTTTCGCAGATGTTTTGGCATCTATTGCATAAACATTGCAAAGCAGTAAAGCACAGCAGATAAAAGTTTAAGGCAGCCTCGTCACTTCCACTCAATGCCATAAAAAAGTACAGCAGGCGTTATGCATTAGTCACTGAATCCATAATTTGTTGATATAAACTCAGTGCACATCACACAGATTAACACTAATGTTAAACCAAAGGTGTTGGAAATGGACTGAATGAAGATTCTGGTACAACTTATCCAATGACAATTAGCTGTTTTTAATTAAGACGTTAGAAACTGCACTTTGTTCATTGCTTTACTCTTTAAAGGTGTAATAAAAAGGGAAAAAACATAACGTACCAAGTTCAAGGAACACTTTTAAAAATCTGCAACCGATTAAGAAATTTGCTATACATATTATTTACATCTCAGCTGCCAAAAAGTATAAAAGTATCAATATTCACACATGACTTTACAATAATGCGTAATCAGTAGGTCCAAGAAGTCCTGGTTTTATGTATCCCCAAAATGTAAAAAGAAACAGTTGCCCAGTGTTTTAAAAATAGATATAGAACACACATATATATATAATACACTTTTTAACATTAAAAAGACGTATAGTGCAACTACCTAATTTATGTTTTTTTTTTAAGAAAGAGGCCTCTTAAAATCCTTAAAATAATCATTAAAAACGGAAAGAATCTGTGCAGATTATTGCTTTTGAGAAATCATTTAAAACCGTGGTTCTTAAAAAAGCGGGATCTGGGGATCCCCAAGATTCCTTGAGAAGTGTCAGGTGGACCCCCCCGCGCCAAAACCAAATGGACCGTTACAGGTCTGTAACTCTACGTGTGAGTGTGTGTGTGTGTACAAAGGCAACCTCACTGACTGATCCGTTTGGTTCCATATGTGCAACGCAAGAGTTATGGGGGGTCCGTGGCCGGGAGTCCAAGTTTGCAAACCCCCACCGTTTTAAAAAGAAGAAGGCACACATGGCCCTGGCAGAGCGATCATGGGAGTGACGGTGGGTGACTGACGATGAAGGCCTGGAGAAAAGGTGCTGGTTGTCCCGTGGGTGCAGATGAGGGAAGAAGGCCACACTGGGGGGGGTGGATGGAGGAGGCAGGGAGGTCAAATAAAGGACTGAAGGGTGTGTTGTGGTGCAGGAGGGAAGAACATGGTGAGAGAGACAGGAGGTAAGAAACATTGTGAGGTCAAACGACGGTCACACGGGTTTTCACACAGACGTGGTGGTGGTCACTGGGTTTGTGGCATTATTGACCTCGTTTTTGTTGGAGTCCAGGGCCTTGGCGGCGTTCAGGTCGTTGCGGAGGTTCTCCACCGCCTTCTTCATGTTCTTCAGCTCGCCGGGGTGAGGCGTGGCGCGTCGCATCAGCGTTCCCTGTGGAGACATTTAAAAATGTGCTTCAGTGTTTGGTTTCCTTTGATCAGCTTTTTTTCACTGACTAAGACTAAATACAGTATATCGATAATCTCATCAACAAATAAAAAATACCCTAAATATTAGTGAGGGTGAGTAGAACTAAAACAAAGCATTTTTTTAGGTAGTGCACTCTGAACATTTCAGAACTACAAGCTCACAGCTTGTAGATCAGTTATTTTCATCATGCAACGTGTAAAATCGGACATTATGTTGCCATCAAGGTCCACAAATACATTTATCAACAAAATCAACTGTATATTAAGTTGATTAGATTACACTTTAATGTAGTCTATGAAAACTAGACTCAACATTCCAGATGACTAGAACTTAGCTGATCTATCAATGTGAAAAGTACTATTTTATAATCAAATAAATAGATTTATAGAAACCCAGTTTATCATCACTTCATAAATACTAATTAAAACGGGGTGGAATAAAATGAGGTAGGGAATTTTACTCATCTGGAAATGAAGCATCAACTTATGGAGTAAAAGGTACTAATTTATCCAAACAATGAAAAATTAAGGGGCGTCTATAAATGGACTACAATTCCCAGGCTAAAGAAATAGCCTAATGACTAAGTAAGTAGTAAGTAGCCTTGCCAGGCCATGATGTCAGGAGGCCCAGCTGAGCCATTGAGGCCCATATACTGTAGGTCAGGAGCCTATCTCCTGTTTCTATAGCGTGAGGCAGCTTGATGTACAAGTACACCCCCTGGACATGACGCTAGTATATCGCAGGGACTTACGCCCAATCCAACCCTTGATGCTGAGTGCCAAGCAGGGAGGCATTGGGTCCCATTTCTGGAGTCTTTGGTATGACCCGGCCGGGAATCGAACCCCAACCTCCCAGTCTCAGGGCGGACACTCTAACCACAAGGCCACTGAGCTGGTCCCTAATGACTACATACTCCAATAACACGTGTACAGATTACAGCACTACAGTCACACATACTCAGCTGAACATTGTATTGCAACAATCGTTGTGGTGTTCTCTGTGGTGTTCTGAAAATAATTGGAATCCATTTCAAAATAAAATTTCTGTTTACTGTGGAGATAAAGGGCTTGTTGAATGCCACGTTTTGGGACTGTAAAATGCCCCTTGGAGGGGCAAGAGAAAATGGTATGGGGGCGGCTTCATCGCCCGTGTCGCTTCGCGCCACGGGCGATGAAGTCGCACCCATACCATTTTCAGGTTACAGGACTTTTATTAGTCAAGTAAAGCATCAATAACATCAGTTGTGGTTGAAGTTGCAGCAGACACGCAGCATGCATAAAGCTAAAGGTCTGACTCAGAGAGTTTTCTGTTTTCAATGATGAAATGCTGTTGGTTTAGTGGTGCCACAGCTGTAGTTAGTTAGTAGCGGTAGTAGTGTCCCCCTAGGGAGGGGGAGTGCAATTCTGTACTGCTGCTATGATGTATTTGCACTATTCGCACACTGTGGTGTAGGATAGGATTTTGTTGCTCAGGTGTGTGTGTGTGTGTGTGTGTGTGTGTGTGTGTGTGTGTGTGTGTGTGTGTGTGTGTGTGTGTGGGTGGGTGTGTGGGTGTGTGTGCGTGCGCGGCACTCTCTCATAACACGTGTACGCGGGTTGTGGGAGAGTGGCACTAGATGTAGTGCTGTTTTTTTTTTGTATTGTTTGAATTGTTTGTGTATGTACTGTATAACGCTGTCTCTTGAGGCCCAAGATGAATTTCTCCTCGGAGACAATAAAGGAATTGAATTGAATTGTTTCAAATCATTTTAAATATAGGCACTTGTTTTGCATGGCATCGTGTTTGGGGGAGCAGACTGTGTATTTAGCCCATGCCTAGATCCGCCCCTGATTCGTCTTATATTTTACTCATGATCAGACTGTCCAGACTGATATGAGTGAAAGCTTTTGAATTTTTTGGCAAAGTCAGTCTGGCCTCGTGACACTGCCGCTGGTCTAACCTTATCGTCATCCTCCTCGTCGTCTTCCTCCAGGAAGTGAATGGCACTGATCCTGTTGACGGCGTGATTGTCCCAGGTGTCGTCCATCATGTCGTTAACCAGGCTCTCCAAGGCTCCAGAGCGGGCAAGGTTAGCAGAACCTGGAAGAACATTTAAATATGGCAGGTCAATACATGTCAATGAGGTCACTGGGTGAGTTCTTACTTGAATAATGCAGGGGTGGGCAATTCTTTTTTCCCCAAGGGGCCAAATGAGATACATAAAATATTGTAGAGGGCCAGGACTAAAGTCTGCGTAGTATTAATTTAGTTTTCAAGATAAAAGTAAAGAGTAAGACCAACCATTTTGACACCAGGGCCCTCTATTTATGCATTATTTGCACCACAGAGGACCACCATTTGATGACATTTTAGCCCCACAGACCAAAACGAAAGATTTCTTTGTGTTTTTCCACAAAACCAGGCTGGATTTCACAACCAAAACAGTCAACATACATACAGATCAAAATTAATCTTCTGCATTCTCTAGTTGTGTAGACATGGGCTAATTCAAATGATGAATATTTTAATTCTTGAGAGTGTAAAAATGAAAACAAAATGGACCCGCAAGGGTCTATTTGGTTTCATTTTTACGTTCTCAAAGAGTTACATCTGGTTAACCAACTTTCCATATTTAACTGGAACTCTCTTAAGGACCACTGGTGGTCTCTGGACCACTGGTTGAAAATCACAGTACCCTTTCACGGGCCGGTCAGAGTCAGCCAAAGGGCCCTGGGCCGCATAATGCCAGGTATGGAATAATGCATACATAAATAGACTGCAGAAGGTAAAATGATTTTTTTTTTAACAGAGGGGCAGAATACGGCCTTCAACACATTGAAGCACATATTTAGTTGTGCGTATAATCCAACATATTTAGTTATGACTGGTCTCCCTGCAATCTGCCAAATCCAGATATGAAGGCGGTCCCATGACACAGTGCTCTAAAGCTTGAAACTGCCAGATCACAGTTTCAAATCCCAGCTTAGTCACTGGCTTACAGCAAGACAACCCCCCCAGCCCCTCTCTCGCACACACACACACATGCCCCTAGCCCCACCCTCTCCACGTTTTAATCCAAGTACAAGTCATACAAAAATAATACCTTAAAAAGAAATAAGCACCTCTCTCTAATTCTGTATTATGGCATTTCTTTTTATGGGAAACTCAACTGCATTGTCTTGCATCATATGAGATATGAGAGAGGTGGAGGTAATCGTTTAGCAAAAGGATCAAACCCATCAACAGAGTTCAGGTTGAGGATAATGACACACACACACACACACACACACACAAAAAGACAATAGAACCAGCAAATGAGGCATTGACAGAGCTGGCGCTCGGCTCAGCCAGTGTCTCTTCACCCAGTGGGCGAGCTTTTAATGGCAGCAGCCCGGGCCGCCACTAATCCCCTTTAGTAGTCCAATATCCACTGTGTTTCTGGGAGGGGAAAAAAAAACAACATAGCCAAGACCAGGTTCTCAAGGCACAGGGGAGGTCCTAGTCTGTTAAAGGCGCCGTGATCCCTTGCAGGATCTTGTAATCGACGTGGAATCGGGGTAAGGATCAGAGGGCGCAGCGCAAGCTGTGCTTCTCCGAGCACATCATGTGATAATGTGATCAGAACCACAGGGCAATTTGAATGTAATACTCCAGGAACGTGCCCGGGCCCGCCATGCAGAATATGACGATGAATGAATGTCAAAGGCTCCGGGGATTAAGTCTTCTCACTCCAGTAGTAGTAAAAGCAATAACATGATCACGTTTTCATAAGACATAATATCACTTTACAATCGTGTGTTTTAGGCTTTTCTGTCTATATTTCTAGTGAAGACGAACAGGAACCAAGGAGAAATAGAAGGGGAGAGACATGTAGCATAGGTCGAACTTGTTATGAACGGGACTCGAACACGCAACATGCTGTCAGGCCAGAACTTACCAGTATGCAGTATGTGTAACATTCACCTGGACCACTAGTCCACCTTCAAAAGCACATTAGAGTGCGCCATAATTACTGGACAGATTTACCCCATTTTATAATACTGCTTTCCTTGTTATTTTATGTTTTAAAATGAATAGGATTGCTACAATATTATGGAATCTAAACCAAACAATCTCTTGTGCACATGTACACGACATGAGATGTAACAGATGAAATCTGGAACCCTGGTGGGGACAGCTTGGTCGACAACTGCTCTCACTCAGAACATTTATGCTATAAATAACAATTTAGGTGGGATAGATGGAATACTATACACGTCCTATGTAAATTAATTTATTTTAGGGCTGCAGAATGATTAAACATTTTAATCAGATTAATCACAGCTTCACAATTAATTTAATCAAGATTATTCACCATTCAACCCATGTCCAAAATATGCCTTTCCTGTTTTCCTGTATAGGATTTTCACATTTAAAAAAATAAAAGAATCTGGCGGGAAAAAGATCTGTTTATTTTTGAAATATTTATCACCCTCTATGCTCGTAGATTCTCTGAGCTATACTTTATGGCACTGGGTACAGGGAGACACAGCATGTCTCCATGCTTTACCATTTTTTTTCCCAATGAGAAAATGTTCAGTGGGTTGAGTCAGTGTGCACAAGGGTTAATTGTGTTAAAATGTAATCAGATTACCGTAATTTCTGGATTATAAACCGCACCTGACTATAAGCCGCACCAGCTAAATTTGGGGCAAAATACTGATTTTTCCTTGTATAAGCCGCACCTGACTATAAGCCGCACCAGGCTTATAGTCAGGTGCTTCATGTTAGAGCAGTGGTTTTCAACTTTTTCACAATTTAACAACATCTCCACCCCACAGACCCCAAAACTAAAAGATTTCTTTTGGTTTTGTTCACGATTCCAGGGTGGATTTTCGCAAACGAAAGAGGCAAAACATCAAAATTAGACCAAAATGAACATGACTTATGACTTAAGTGGTGCTAATTTAGATGGTGAATATCATGGTTGGTTTCATTTTTACGCTCTCAAAGAGTTACATCTGGTTAACCAACTTTCTATCATTTAGTCTGCGGAGCCCACCTGAAACCTGGAAAATCCATAGAGTAGCCGCACCGTTGGCTTATAGTCCGGAAATTGCGGTAATCAATCAGATCAATCAAGATCTATCCATAGTTCCATACAGTACCTTTGTGGTCAGGTTCGCAGGGTTGCTGCGGCAGCAGGACACACGTCAGCACCTTCTCTCCGGACTCAGGATCCACATCTGTCTGGAAGGTGAGGAGAGGCTGCGACTGGTTCTCTGACAACCACAGGGCCTTGAGACGCAACGTGGTCAGGGACATCGGGAGGTTGACGAGCCTGGATCCAAGAGAGCAAAAGATTGTGTGAAAAATTATGTCACATTCGTGTTATGTTTATACGAACATCCATTAATTAAGAGTCATGATGCCGCATGACAGAATTATGAATACGTTTTCAGCATCATCAACGCAATTAAGACTCTGGCATTTGTTGTTGCCAGACATTATCCAACCGAGGGCAATGACAAATGTGCAATGAACCAAACCACGAGGGAGGAAAACATGGCAGGGTGACGACGCAACGACACACATTGTGACTGGAGTATGCACCAGTGTTCAAAATGCCCTGATAATTTGTAGCCCTCCCCCCTTCCTAATAGTTCACTTTCTGTTGTCCCTTTTCCTGCTATAAGTAGCCTTGCCAGGCCCTGATGTCAGGAGGTCCAGCTGAGCCATTGAGGCCCATATAGGTCAGGAGCCTATCTCCTGTTTCTGTAGCGTGAGGCAGCTTGATGTACAAGTACACCCCCTGGACATGACGCTAGTATATCGCAGGGACTTACCCCCAATCCATCCCTTGATGCTGAGTGCCAAGCAGGGAGGCATTGGGTCCCATTTTTTATAGTCTTTGGTATGACCCGGCCGGGAATCGAACCCCAACACTCTAACCACAAGGCCACAGAGCTGGTTTTCCTGCTATAGATGTGTTTTTTTTTTATCCGACGAGTACCCTCCCCCCAACCCTAACCTATTAAAACTTAATACAACATTTTCACAAGGTTTAAACCACTATGAAAGATAAGTACGATTATTTATCTCAGACATAGATAGACTCTTCTTCAACAAAGATGGCGAATGTAAACTTCTCTGTAATGTACTCATACATAATGTTGTAAGATACAAAACACTGAAGTCTTATACCACAAACCTAACCCATGTCACTATATTTCCACGCTCACTGCATACTGTTGTATCAAAAAATAGGTGATCTACAATCTCAAAGTTGAGATTGTAGATCATCATTTTTACTATATTTGAAGTGAAATCCTGAATTTTTTTGGAATATGAACATCAACATGTTCATAATTTGCTAACATTTCAGCGCGTTTTCCCACTCGAATTGTCCCACACATGCAGCACTTCTGTTCCTCAAATGAACAGTTTTGATCTGGTCGACTCAAGTACGATGCTAAACACTATTGCAAATGTACTAAACATCATATCAATTTAGAATGTACCTGTTTCCAGAAACATCAAAGACGTGCAGCTCTGTGGCTCCTGACAGCTCTGAAGGAATCCTTGTCAGCCTGTTTTCTCGTACACAGAAGACATTAAGACTACTGCAACCTCCAATCTAGGGAACAGACACAGTAAGCAAGGAGAAACAAATTCATAAAGGCAACAAATTCAGAGAGAACACAACTGTATCCTTTAAAAAATGTATTTTTGTAAAAAAAAAAAAAAAAAAAAAAAAAAAAAGTTTGCTAGTTTTGAATAAGAAATATAACAACTTCATTATCAAAAATCTGGAGTACAATGTCCCATTTTGGTTGATGAATACAGTTTGTAGTAGCTTGTTGTTGAGTCTTTGGCTAGGCAACAGATGTATCAATACTCTCACTTTGAGGTTTGGACACACCTCTAACTTCGCCGTTTTGCAGCGGTTTTCAATGGGAACAAAACATTTTGTTGCCATCCTGTGGGATCCAGCCTGATTCTCTGCATTCCGCACATCTGAAATGTCACTTCGCAAATCAGTCTGGTCAGAGCCTGCTTGACTTGCATTTCCCTGACGTCACCTGTTACGTTGTTTCTGATGGGATGGTGTTCTAATGAACATGAACTAGTGTTTTTTTTGTCAAACATACCGCAGACTAGAGTTGTATGGTGGTACAGTGTGATACGGTGGAATTAATTAACCGAGGGTGTCATGCACTACACCGGCTACATCATTTCACCTGACATGAGAGCGTTGGATGCCTGTGATTATTGTTTATGGAAGCAGTAGAGAATGGCAGTATCAACTAACTCCAGTTTCCGTCATCCATACGTCTGATTAATCTGTCTGTCTTGTGTGCAACTGTCTGTCCACGGTAAACTAACCTCAGTGTATCGTAAGATAAATAATTTCAATGGCTGCTCCCGATCTGACTCCCAAGCTGGAATTAATTATACCTCTCCGTACAGCGAAGCTTTCTGTGAAAACACCTTGCAGGACGACGGCCACATAGGCAAATGCAAAGATATGTGCACCCATAACCTGAGGCTGAAGTAATTCACAAAGTTTAGACAGATTTCACCCAGAAAAGTAATTCTTGTCCTACTAGAAACAGGCTACAAAGTGACAGGAGGACAGGCCATTTATCTTTGGAAGACACGACATGAAGATACAAACTAAAGCACAACACTCTCATAACGCAGCCAAGTGTAAATCTAGTTCTGCAACCAAGGATTTTTCAGGGCGTATAACATAACTATGCCATTCACACAAATGCGGGTGTCTAATCTATACCCTTGTGATTGTGTTTCCATTATCATCTTTCTCGTCTCATAGCTCCCACACACGACACACAGGTTTAATGATATCAACGACTGTTGAGCAAAACGTCAGTGACTCTGAGACAGTCTAGCTAAGCAGACTTAGGTCGTTTTTGTAGCTTGTGCCGCGGCTATAGTGTTAACGCAGCAACACAATCTATTCTGAGCATGTAGGCATTACCCTACCATTATTGACCTTAACGGCTGACCAACTGAATGTCAATAGGAAACGGAACATCAAACTAAAATTAGGTACAATTAGGCCCAGTAGTTCACAGAGACAGAATGAAGTGCAACAGACAAATCTATTATTTGCTGGGCTCCAACCTGAGCAGAGTGAGAGAGACCCGTACTGTTGTGGTTTCAGCATGCTAAACAGAGCTGGCTAAGCTTGTGTATTTACAGAAATAATTAAGCTAGAGTATGTTCAACTCGAGTTACCTGACCCTGTGAGGGCTACTGTAACCAGACGTCAGCCAAAACAACATAGTGAATAATGTACAATAGACCCTAGTAGACAAAGAGTAGACAAAATAAAATAAAAAAACACTTCATATATAATCCAGGATTATCTCCCATGTATCTGATTGCATGTTATTATGTGATATCTGTCTGCACAGATATTACATAACCTTGGACAAGAGCAGGACTTCAGTGTTAGTAGTAGCTAATCAATAGAATCCATAAAAATAAAGCCACTGGGTCAAGTTGCTAAACAGCACACAGCAAACGGCATGTTCAATACTTGGGTCAGGCAGGCTATCACTGTGATTGTTAGAAATGTCATGCGATTTTCATGGTTGGAGAAACAGTGACACCGCCACCAATTCATTATCTAGGCCAAGTGCGTTGGACTGTTATTACACTGCAGTCTTTGCATCGTTGAGACACAGGGGCATTGTATAACCTCTAAAAAGGCCTTTCAGATTAAGCTTTAACCCAGGCTCGCCTTCACTTTAACAGACAAGAGGTCATAGAAGAATGTCCCATACAAATTAAATAGGAACAATCAGCCAGAGCTGAACAGGCCAGAGAACTCGAGACGATAATGCAAATAGAACGAGAGAGAAAACAAACCAACCAACCACACCGTTTCTATTATGACTCAAACATGTAGTTGTACAACATGAAATTCACTATTTCAATATTAATTCAGCAAACAGCAGAATAAAGTTAAACTAAATATGATTAACCTACAGTTAGAGCACGGCAAGATTATTCAACATAGCAAAAGAAAGTTTCATAATCTCATAGTTTCATCAAGGAGATGAGAATTGTGAAAATAATTACTAACTTAATGGCATATTGCACCTTTAAACATGTATGGGCTCATTTTAAAGTGTTTGCTGGGGCTATTATGAAGACCACAGCCAGTGAAGTACTTTTGTTTCAGTGGATATTTAAGGGACCAAGCAGTCCACGAAGTGGACTTGGTCCCTTCTTATTTTTGTCTTTTTTTCTTCTTCTCCTTCTTCCGCAAAAATAGCTGTTCTGGCTAAATCGTGCAGTCAGTTTTTGCGAAACTTGGTAATCTGGTAGAGGGTAATTAAATGGTGATTATGCGAAGCCCATGACCGCACTGGCCAGGGTAAATCACTTGTAAAAGTGTCATTTTGTGATACTCTATGTAACAGTCCAGCTGGCATTAATTACTGTAGGTTGTATATACCTTAGATTACCAAATAGTAGACAAAAGCGATTCAGACCCTGAGCGTACTGTATATAAGGAACTAGGCTGTTATTTGGACGAGGCAGTTATTACGGAAAGTGCTGTCAGAATCTGAGCCATTTGTTAGGTAGTGGGAAGCTGTATTTGAGTGGGGGCTGTTATTTGGTCATCTCAACTGCAAGATTTTATCACACTGTTTCACAAATAGGTTGTCCTGCAATCAGTTGAACAACCTTTTCAGAGAGCCAACAGGATCTTACACAAGACACCAAACTCATACCATCATTGCAGCATTTTGAAATCGTATACATCATTAAGCTTTGATAATCAGCAATCATAATGCAATGCTTCTGATACCGGGTCAAGACCTCAGTCATACAGTATGTCTCTGGTTCTCCCTCACCTGAGCCCTCTCTATCGTTAGATATCACTGCTGGGTAATACATGAATTCCTTAATATCCTTTAAAAGACTTATGGCTCCATTTTCGCTCCCCACCTTATCCCTAACGTTACCCGAAACCCGCGACGAATTCCCTTATTGGTATTTTCGTCACCTTTCCTCTTCCCTCAGCCACTATTCTTTATGCCGACACCTTTATTTGTGACTGGAGGTGTGGTCATAGGCGTGTTTGTTGCGCAGTCCCTTAAGTTGCTAATTTCGTCAAATAGATTTGGGAACTAGATAACGGGATTCCAAAGCACCCGCTAACCTATACGAGAAGGCAGAGCCACGTGCGCACGGTGCGGGCATCTGTGCGCATTGGAGATGTTCCCATTGGAGATGTCCGTGGAACGGCACCAGTTCAATGCATCTCCTTATTTATTGATTGTCCTACAAACAGCTGTAGATTGCCTGCTGTCGGTCACTTCCTTGTGTTTAGGTAAGGTATATAATATAATTAAATAGGCTACATTAATTCACTTGTGATGCATTGCTGCAGCTTTCACATTTCCACCGAAATCCCGACAGTTACATTTTGCTCGATCCCGCATCGTAGAGAAGACCTACCCGCATATTCTATACAGCATTAGGCTTAGAAGTAGGCATAGCAGTAGGGTTAAGGGAAATAGATATGGGATGAATTAAAGGGAATGACAAGACAAACACGGATTGGATGAAAGCTAAAAACGCACAAACCACACCTATGCATAATGTAACGGGTATAGGAGGTGTTTAAGGGAGATAGCATGGTAACGAAAGTACCAACTTTAGTGTGGGAACGCCTCTTCCCCAATGCTAAGTGCGTTAATTGCGTATAAGGGCTAATGTAACCAAAATGGAGCCCTAAATGTGTGTTAAAATATTTAGTACAATCAAACACTACTAAACCATTTTCAAAAATAAAGATTGAAGTTCAAGTCCAATGCTGTTGCATAAAAGCAATGAAGCATTTATGGAGGTTGGCACATCATTGTTGTGTGAAGAATAGATAAAGGACTTGTCTTGTGCTTGATTAATTGGCTGATTGAACGTTATTAAAATGATTGTTAACAGTACAGATAGTATAGTCAAAGGTTATGATAAAAGCATTAAGACACTCTTGATGAAGGTCCACTGGGACCAAAGTGTCTGTCAATTCAAATAAAAAGCAGAGGCTGCTGAGCAAGAGGTGCAATGAACAGGATTATGGTTCATGAAAATATTTTGCTTGTGTCTGCTTCAGTATTCACTGTCCAACGCACCTGCATCCGACAGAAGTGGATGTGCAAATACTTCCTTTACATGTGCTAAAAGCATAACACAAAAGCCCCCCCGTGGGGCTTGTTCCCATTGTGGTCCAACGTTACTAGCTCTAAATGTTAAGTTAGGATACGCAAGTCCTACCTCTTTAGGTAACAGTGTTAGTTGATTTCTATCACAGTTGAAGTTGGAGAGCCGCTTCAATTTTCCGATGCTTCTAGGCAAACTCTGTAACACACAAAGAAATAATAATTCAATAAACATCAAACATCACATCGACATCATTTTTTTTATTATTACAACAATAGGTAGTTAGTTCCTCTGTAAATAATTACCGCCCTAAACAGTACAACTAAATCGCCGTCGACAGGCTGTGTGGACATTGGACAATTAAAGCTCATTGTTATTGTAATGCAGCACAGGCACTCACAGTGTTTACAGAGCAAACATTTTAAATTGGAAGGTGTGGGGGTGGATGGTTTGGTGGGCTGAAACTGACGCGGCCGGGCTTTTCCTCTCTCATCTCATTAACAAAACTGGTACGCTCGGCTTCTGTGACGCACACAGAACATGATATGATGGCATTTCCAACGGAGCAGTACAGTATAGGCAGACATGCGGGAACAACGGTCAGAGTAGTTACTCTTAAAATTGTGCCTAAACTAAACCTAATCCTATTCAAATAATTTGCAACACGTGTTTAGAAGATAAATGATTCATGAAAACTGCGCTGGGAAGGAGACGATTCCGCAGCTCTGGCATTCTGTTCAAGATATACCGTATTGTCCCAAATAGAAGGCGCTTATAAGACGACGACGACCCCCATTTTCGAAACTCATTTGCGGGAAAAGAACATTGAATGTCAATTGGTAAAGCCCCGGAATATAATACGACCCCATTTCTTACTATATTTCTGTTGAAAAAACAAAACAAAACAACAAAACAAAACATAGTCTTATATTCAGGCCAATAGTATGTTAGACTTTATACCCCAAATATATAAAGTGCCTTAAAAATCTGATGCGTTTGCAAACTTATTTGCTTTCATTTCTTGTATGTTCAATCTGCGCTGTTCAAATTGTTGATTGTTAGTAGAACCCAGAGGGGGGGGCTTTCTTTTGTGAGCAATTTGTGAACTTGCTGCTGGGATGTGTGGGATGTCCCCCACCCGACCCCATGACCCACAAGTGAGTCTTGTAAAAATGGAGGCTGTCTTATAACCAGAGTCGTCTCATATTCGGGACAATAGTACGGTAGTTTGGAATGGATTTAATATAATGGACACAGGGGAGTGTTCCCTTTGGTATTGTAACAAACAGCAAAGTCAGCCTTGCACAGAGAGAAGCATTTCTTTCACATAAAAAAGACAAATAGTAGCATTGAAACCCAACATACCTGGATCTGATTCTCAGTGAGCACCAGTTCAGTGAGACTCTGGCAGTTACCAATGTTCTCTGGGAGCTGGGTGAGTCTATTCTGATCTGCTTTCAATATTGAAAGTTGGACCAGTTTTCCTGCACAGAAATAAGAACACGCAAACAGGCATTTAGAATTCGGGAATGTCATCATGAGACATTGAGACACGACTGCTGCCTAAGCATTCGCACGTCAGTATCTAAGCAATCTGTTGCTCTAATTTAGTCAGTAGGTTTCTCCGTAAAAGAAGAAAACAAATTAACTTTGATTCTGCCCATTATATTTTGAGTTGGGAAATGAGCAGTTTATTGCTACATGATGATGACACAAAAATGCTTTGTTCCCATTGAAAAGCAAAGGCATAATTAGCCGCGTAGGCATAATTTAAAGGCAATGGAGACAACGTTCAATATACAGATTTATTTAAAAACAGGATCCATCTCCACCTCCCCTCCACTCTATTGGCTCATCACGAATCTGCTGGAGACTGCTGTGATTGGCTAAAATGCTGTCTCACCCCACACAGCTCCCCTAAACCCTTACAAATTAGCCACGCCTGTCCTGAGCCTGATGAATGTTTTGTTTTCATGATTTGTTGACAACAAAGTTCTGGACCGTCTGCAGGACGAAGCAAGTGTCTGTCTGCTCTGAAAACAGCTGCTTATACTTTGATGCTATCAAAGTATAAGCAACATAGAGCTTGTCAGCACAACTTCAACCCATTTCAAATGGCATGATGTTGAATAGATTATAACCTTTTGTTTTTCTTCCCTCATTTTAGGTTAAGGTTAAACCAGGGGTGCCCAAAAGGTAGATTGTGATCTACCAGTAGATCACATGATGGTCCCCTAAAATGTATAGATCTGTAACTCTTGAGAGTGTTAAAATGAAACCAAATGGACCCGTAAGGGTCCATTTGGTTTCATTTTTATATTTAAACATCTGAATTACGTAATTTCAAGAGTCCACACAATTAGAAAATGGAGAATAATTGTTATGTTGACCAACGTTTTGCCAGTTCTCTTTCCCCAATTGTGGACAAAAACGTGAAACTCAACATAACAAACTGCTAACTCAAACCCCAAATACTGTCAACATCAGTAGTAGCACATACATTCCAATTTCCCCCCCTCCACTATAACACCATCACCACTATTTCAAAGTTTCTTGGGGGCCTTGAAATGGATTTTTTTTTATGTGTAGATCTTGTTGAGCCAGTCATTTTGAAAGTAGCTCTCAATTCTAAAAAGTGTGGGCACCACTGGGTTAAACCATTTGCTATGAATTAAATATCAAACATTCTTATAATGGCACACTGTGTCAGTAAGGTGCTTCAGAGGAAAACATGCTGACCGATGCTTTCCGGTAGAACTTCGATGAGGTTCTGGGACACCAGCAGGTCTGTGAGTGAAATAAGGCCTCCTAAATCCTCTGGTAGATGCTCCAGTTTGTTTTCAGAAACATCTAGACACAAAAGGCTCTTCATAGTGCCCATCTCCTAAGAGAGGAAAGAGAAAGCTGTGGTGAGCAATAACCGTTTATCTTTACTAGCCTACTATCTTTATTGAACACATAGAATCGGGTTACATTAGTTATTAAACAACTTGGCATATGATCAACAAGCGAAAGATGGTAATGATTAAGCAAAGTTCATCCAGATCTCACTTCATCCACAATGAGATGAGATCACAGCGAGATATATCTTTCTTTGCGCATTTGGCTACAGTATAGTCAAATCAATTAATTCACTATGAATTTATATTCTAAACAGGCAATTTACTTGTTTTATTTATCCATTTGTGTTTTTTTAATCTGCGCTTTATTCTTTTAAAACATAATCTAATTTTAAGAAAGCATATCGTGACTATACTAATAAGTTGTTTTTTATACTGAATAAACTTTTATACTGAATAAACTTAAATGATTATAAAAAAAAATAGGGCTACACAAAAAACTATATGCACTGGTGCACTTAGGGATGCTGAATATAACAGTGGTTATCTTGAATGCATGTAAGCAATAAAAAAATAAATTCCATTGTTATCTTACTGCAGGTATTTCAGCCAACTGGTTTCCATCCAACCACAAGTCCTTTAAGCTGACAAGATGGCCTATTGTTTCTGGCTGTGTGGGTGGAAAAACACAGGAATTGTATAAGGCAGAGTCACAAAACAACAAAAACAAATGACAGATAACCAACTTAGTGCTACGTGTTCAGCAATGCTATCCATCTGTATTGCACCGATTTCGTCAGAGCCACTTTATCTCTGTTTACGTGTGTGGAAGAATTTCACACATTTGGGCATTCCTTAGCAGTCTGACTTGAATTCCTCTGTCATCAAGTTACTCAATCCTCCCCGTGTCAGGAGAGTTACGACCGGCCCGATACGACTACTGCTGCACTGTGCCATTAGAATGATTACAAGCAAATGGAATGCCAGTTTAATTGCACAAGAAGATCAAGAAAGTCCAGAGTGGTGCTCTTTTTTACATATGTAGGTCACTCAAGGAAAATCCATCAAACTATCTTACCAAATTATACAGTTCATTGTTGCCTAGGTCAAGTTCTTCAAGTCTTTGTAGTTGTGATAGTGACCTGTGGATTGCAGGGGATGTGGGGAAAAAAAGTTATAAATTTATCAATTTGATCAACATGCTAGTATATACAGAACAAATCACTCTCTGATTGGGAGAGTAGCCATAATGGATCTCTAGGTTGGCAATCCAGTAGTACACTACTGTACAGTAAAGGCCTATTCATACTCATGTTTTAGGTAATAAAGTGACCACCGGAAAACAGAGATGTGCTTGGGTGAGCAGTGAGTCACTTGTCACTGTAGGATTATGTCAGGTTGTGGTTTTCGGTGGTCACCTTATGACTTAAAACTGTTGTACGAATGAGGAAGCTTTAAGCATACCGGGGTGAATACTTACTCTGGTAAGTACGTCAGCAAATTCTCTCGTAGTTCTAGTGATACCAAATTTGAGAGGCTGTAATGAGAGGCAAAGAAACAGAGATGATTACATGTTTATTTCCGTGTCTATCTAAAACAACACCAAAGAATTTCACTCCGTCTAGACGCAGATACATATCACTTCTTTCATTGTACATGACAGTCGAACAAGAAAAATAAACATGGTTTTGTTCCCCAGGGACCAGACATCAGGGAACAGGAAGTAGTTTTGAGGTGTGTCAGTCAGTAAAATCCAATGCAGCGTAAACAACTAAGGAGCTGCCCAGAACAGAAAAAAAGTGTTGCCAAATCATAGCAAGCTTTGCTTAGTATAAAAGACTTTGGGTTTGTTTTTCTGTGAAGTTGCTTGTAGAGATAGGTAGCCGTGGGTCGCTTACAACACGTTGAGCTTGTAGATTGGCTATTTTCAAAATGTGAATGTGGTTTCATGTGTTCATGCAGCCTAGTGTCCTCATTTTGGGCATGGTTTCACAGGCCTGGCTGCTTATTTCTCGCTCACAATCTGGCTGCACAGCACAGCACAGCTCCGACCCACTCAGAAACATGCATGTCTTCACAGCATTCAACTGCACAAGCTGTTTAGTTCAAAGTGCAGGGTCATGTATGTGTGTCAACAACACCTAGTCGATTAATGGGGGATTTTTACAATGGAATGGCCTACTGTGCTCACATCGAACAAGGTTTATTGGCTTGATAAAGAACTCTGTGTTCTTTATGAACACTCAATAAGTCAGCATTCGATATGTAAGTTCTTATTAAGGGAGTGGTTTTAATAAATGTAGGATTCATATTGAGCCCTAACACTTTCGTTTTCCCTTATTTCTTTGAGATGAGAAAACACTAAATAAACTACTACTGGAGTAATTGTCCGTGCACCTAGACTGCTAAAGCCAACTGAGAGCACGCCGCTAGTTTGACCCCCCCGACGGCGACCATTGCTGCATGTTACCCCACCACATCTCTCTCTCCGCTCAAAAGAGATGGGGAGACTGAAATCAGTTTGAACTAGTTTACATTTCTATGAAAGACCCCAAAAGTTACCCAGGACTCCACAAGCTCGGATCCCACAAGACATACAGACCCAGCCAGGGACGGACAGACACATAGGTGCTTAATAATGAAGTGGTTGCACCACTGAAAAAATATGTTTAAAAAAACATAAAATTCACAAAAAAAAAACCAACAACAAAAACATGTTAGGTCATTTCTAGTTATTGTTGAATTACCAGCATAGAGCACCACAGTCCCACTACCTTACCGATTCCGGAAGAGAATTCCCCATTAATTTTCCTCATAGAATTTTCAAAAATGACAAACACGCCACAGTCAAAGCTAAACTGGGGTGTAAGAAATCATGACAATCGTGTTTTGGGCCAATCAAATAATTTCTAAGAGCAAAAATGTTGTATCCTGCCGTTTTTTCTTTTTACTAATGATCTGATCGGTTGCATTTGTTGTCATGATTTGTCACAACCCAAGTTGGCTTTCTCCGCGGTGAAATTGTCTTCATATAAATCTTTTTGAAAAGTCTATGTAGAAAACGAATGGGGAGTTACGCAAACAGTCCCTCAGACGTCAGCTCTATACTTACAGATAACTGTCCACTGCACATTGAAAAGCCAATTGTCAAAAAATTACACCAACTCAACCATTCTGTAATGCATACAGAATGACAGCTAACCTTAATGGTTACATCACAACAACACTGGAGTATTTTTAGTGGAGTAGTTTTTTTTCCCCTGTTTGACACAGTGACCCAGGATTGTGCTAAAAAACGACAACAGAGATTAAAAAGACTCTCCCTGGTTTCGTCACACACTAGCTGAATTTAACAGAAACCAAATGTTTCAGCTCTGCCATACAAAACCTCATGCTTTTTCAACCTCTGAGCTGCAGTACAAGTACCATTCAACCCTGTAAGTCCCTATTCACTGTTGAAATCTCACACCATCTACTGTGTTATGGTTTTCATTATGGTCGCTCCTTGGCAGACAGCAGGTCTTAACTCATTGCGTTACGTAACAGATAACACACAGTACCAAGACAAAGAAGGAGTGTGTACTGTGTACTATGCGCCCGGCAGTGAATACGGGGCAGTTCACAGGAAACCCCATGAAGAGTGAACACGTAATGTTGAAGGGAGGTAAATTACTGAAATGCCATAAGGAGCACATGGTTCAAATGCCATAAGTACAACAGGGTTTGTTAACCACTTGAACATTCTATACTTCCTTGGCCAAAGTCCCCCAGGATCTCCATTGTAGGGCCTGCCACCAAATCCTAGCCAAAAATAGATGATCTACAAGGTTTTGTGGTTTGTGTAGTCTACAAGTTGCAAGCTTGTGGAATTGCAATTTACACCCAATGTTGTTACTAGCCCCAGGCCAAGGACCACAGGGTTTTAAATTAAAGAAAACAACTTAAGGGTACTGTGTTTAAGGCCAAAATAAGATGGTGTGTACAAACACTGTTTGTAAACAGATTTGTTTAAAAACAAACTCTAACTGCACCTCACCTCCACTCTATTGGCTCACTATGAAACAGCAGGAGATTGTCGTGCTGTGATTGGCTAAAACGCTGCCTCACCCCACACAATCCCCATCCCCCTTTCACATTAGCACCGCCTTCCCTGAGCCCAACGAATGTTTTGTTTTCAAGATTTGTTGACTGGACCGTCTGCAGGACAAAGCAAGTGTCTGTGTGCAGGGAAACAGCTGCAGCATCAATGTAGAAGCAATGTAGAGGGGGGAAAAGGCAAACAAATACAGCTATAGTATCTATTTTGATTTTTGGATAAAAGTTGCCTCTATTGCATCTAAGGAACTCCAAAAATACAGTCCATTATCCTGCCTTGGTTATGGACGAGGGAGAGAAAAAAACATTCCATCTTGACTCATTCCACCAGACAGACACCCACTAAGCATCTGTGCATTAACACATGTGATGTTAAGCAATAATCCCTAATTTATGGCAACATGGCAAGTCCAGACCAAGCTCTGCTCAGCTTCACTCCGGTTGAAGCTGTTGCATGTGATCCACTGGCCAAAACATGCCATCCGGGCTCCCTCAATGATCTATTAAAATGCACTGGTGGCATTTCTAAGCAGCCAGACACTTAAAAAGGCTTATTTATTAGGGAGTTGAGCCAAAGGGGCTCATGAACAATTCAACCTGTTCAGCTGGCGTGCACACTCAGGACTAGGGAGTAAATCAAAGATCATCCCTTTCCATAACATTATGTGTTTCCCTTGAAATGGAAAATTCCCCTTAAAATCCAACTTTCAGCTTTGCCATTGAATTTGATGCTAGCTTTCTAGACTGGGTAAACTATTTTATACTTGGACCAATTCTATGCAAAACCTACAGAAAGTACCAAAATGCTATTAGATGTAGAACATAAAACTAATGGAGATACATATAGTCAGAGCACTGCAGTGTTTCACTGCTGTACATTATTAATTTAATATTTAATTAAGATGCCAAACGTATTGCATATCCCTGCATGATTGAAGACAGTACATTACATGCAATAATATAGGCCTATGTTTTATGTTGAAGGGGAAGAGGGACAGACAGTCTTCTGCAAATGAAGTGTACCCATCTGATAAGCTGGAGGAAATTGCAGAGGAAATTAATATATAAAGACAATAAAGACGCAAGCAGACGGATGGCAATGTACACCAGGTTTGACCTGATGTCTGTTCCAGTTTCCCCATTTTCAATACATAGAATGATACAAATAGTAGGATTATTACTAGTATTACAAAATGAGCCTTAACACACAAAGGAAGGCACACTAATGCTACTACAGTCTAGAATTTTCAAATTAAATCATATTTTAAAATGCTAGTCACCCATTGTGGTTCCTATTGAACATGACTCAAGATTGTATGCAACATGCAAGTAAGCAGCCTTGCCAAGCCATGTGGCCGATTTTGGGTCAGGAAGGAGCCCATCTGTAGCATAAGCTTATTAATGTACAACCGTTTCCCAGCCATGATTTACATTTTACAAGATAACGGATAAAGTTGAAATATCTTGAATTCAGGACTTTCAGCCTCTGTATCTTTTCTGTATATGTAAAGTTGTCACCGCCAAATCACATAATATGCTGAGAAAGTGACAGACTTACTTTCCAATGTTCTCTGGAAGGACTTGCAATGAAATATCATTGATGGAAAGGCATGTTAAGTTCCGCAGCTCTGGAAAGCTCTCAGGTAACCTGGAAAAGATACAGACCAGCACATTACACCACAATGGTGATGTACATTATATAGAATTTGTCATATCTAATATATTGTATTATATACACGACTATATGTCGCTACTCTTTTCTCATGCTTTGGACCCTGCGGCTTACACAACAGTGCAACTAATCTATGGATTGTTACAGGTAAGCTTATAGTCAAGTGTGGCTTATGGTCAGGTGCGGCTTATATATGGAAAAAAATCTGTATTTTTTTGCGAAAAATAACTGGTGCGGTTTATATTCAGGTATGGCTTATACAGTAGTTTGGACAATTACCGGTACAGTAACCGCTTTTGTGTTTGTTTTCTTAAGGATAACTACCTAGAAGGATACAGTTTTCCATTACGTTGACACTCACAGCCATTATTGACATTTGAACCGTAACAGCTTCCCTCACTGGATAAGATAGCAGCTGTAAAGAATTATGCTATATCTAGGGTGTATGACAGTTAAACTGATAACATCCTCAGTATAATGATAATTCCATCAGTTATAAAAAATAGTTTGCGATAATACTTGTCAGAGAGTTGTCTAGGTAGCAGTCCTTTGTATCGCAAGTCACTCAACTTGCGATACAAATCAAATCAATCACAAAAGTGTAGCATGGTACCAGAAGTACAGGGAGACACCTCCTCAGCAATGCATCTCTAGTCTAGGTCTAGCAGCCCATTGAGAAGTGGATAGACACCCTTGTTCTCAACCAATACTGTCAATAAGCCACTCTGACCTACTGTACTATACTTGTCAACTTATGTTAAGTGAGAATCGACCTGAGGTTGTCAAATGCATTCATGACCATCAAATGATTCTTATTGGCATTCCCCTTTACTCAAAAATAAGGAATGAGGTACTAAGGTGGTTTAAAACAGACTGATGCATTCACTATCTAAAAAGGCCCAATAAGACAGTTAAAAATTACCCGTCTACAATAGGTGTGTATCACACAATAGTGCTAGCACTTTAAAAGTATCAAGAGCGTGGCGTAGACGCCCACACTGAGACAAAGGTAATTCTGCTTTTTTGCCATCCATGATTGATTAACTAGCAGACAATTTCCCCTCTCATTCTACCCCCTCCCATCCCTCTTCACAGCTCACACACACACGTGCTGTGGCCATAAACGGTCCCATTTTTAGAAACATTGAGTAGAAAGTAAAAATTCTGCTTTGTTGTAATTATTCTCTTGGTGATTAGCCAGTTCTATGAAAGTACGCTTCTACTATGCTGTCTATGAGTACAAGAGTCAGTTTCTGCACACTGGTAAAGTTGTCATGTCAAAACTTGAACCAATATAACATTTGTTCCGGACCGCCCAATCCCTCATGCTTTTTGGGGGAAGCTACAGCGGGTTTAGTCCAAACTTGTTTTGCCACAAAATAGTGCAGTAGAAAAACGTGTACACACACACACACAATAACAAGGTCTATTTCATAGTGTGTCTATTCAGAAAATAGATAATGTACTGTACATGCTCGCAACACATTGTGAGGGAATATATGATTGAATAATCATTCTCACATGACATGCAGCCTTGCACGTTTTCAATGGATGAAATGCTTTTCTTTTCAGAAAAAGATGGCACAGCATTCTATATAGCATCTACGTAATAGTAGAACACACAACTCTGCTATTTACTACAGAAGCGGACAAAGGAGATGACTGGACTGATAGTACTTAAGTTAAGAGGACAAACAAGATAAACACGTAAACTTGTTTAAACGCTTATATCAACTACCTTGTTAATGGGTTACCACTGAAGTCTGCTACTTGGAGGGCTTTGCAGTATGAGATACTCTCTGGAATTTCCATTATATCTGAAAGGAGGCAGATAAATAAGAGATTTTATTCTGGATGTTTATAGGTTTTCAAAGGTGGTTTGCGATTTCACAACATAAAATGCAACACAAAACTTCACAACTGATAGTACGTCCGTAAATAAGGCAATACATGATTTGTCTATGATTCTTCTTACCATTTCGCGAGCAATCCAGTTCTACCAGCTGCATGAAGTTGGCTATTTCTGATGGCAGCCTCTGGATCTCATTGTCACTCAGGCCCAGTTTTCTTAGTTTTATCAGCTGGAAGAATGGCTGAAAGATAGGATTAAATTGTTATTGATAAAATGGTGTGCATCGTTACGTGGGAACTTATACCTACTACTAGTAAGTACTAGTACTAGTATTAGTAAAACATTCAAAATGGAAACAATATTGCATGAAACCATCAATGTTTATTATCAGTGCGATTTATCAACTGGTAAAGCTGATGTCTTAGCCAACTTTTTGAAACTGAAATAATCTTACAGACATATTGCACTAACATTGAACAGTTTCAAAAAAATATCCACCAATTTGTGTCTTTTAAACCCAGTCATCTATTCCTAAATCAATTCAGCACAAATCTTATCCATACTAAGAGAACAGCTCCAGGATTCATTTCTGCATTGCATCCTCAACAGATGCAGGACTTTAACTCGAGCTTTGAAATATGTTCATTCCAAGAGTCAAAACAGAAGCATGAAAGATAATAATAGGATCAAATTGAGTTGTCTGATAATTCTGTCCACTTAGGTTTAAATGTCTCTCTCAATGTTTGTTGCTCAGTGACTGGAGTGCCACTCCTTTGGTACACAGAGAGCCCAGTGACAACAGGAAGCAGATAAAGACTTTCTGAAACCAAAGGTTTTCGATATCAGGCAATGGAATCTTAAGACATGAAGCCGGATTTATGTTTTGTGTGTCATGCCTTGATGCGATATTGCTTGACAAAAAAAAACAATGCATGTTCAACTTTTTAATTAGTATGTTTTCAACTGATTTTATTGTCTTTCAAATGTACCATCTTGCTTATCCTGTACGTATCCACTGATACGCACAGGATAAAATCAGAGGTGAAGCAATCTAAGGGTTCCTTCCTACACTGTGTCTGTCTATTCCCTTCCCAATGTTAAAGCAAACCTGTTCTTCCTGTTGCTGTCATTCACTGCCACACCCCAAAGCTATCGTCCATGTCTGACTGGCACACAAAATTGAAAGTGGCTGACTTAAGGAAAACCCTTCCAGATACTACTAAGTCTGTCTACAAACTTAAGTCTTTACTGTTTACTCTTGCTTGGATTGACGCCTAATGGTTTAAGACTGCACACACATGGCTAATAGAAAGTGAGTCTATTATGGCTCTTTAGTATGTTCATATAACAGTATCAACATAAAGTAAGCTATTCTTAGAAAACAAGGTTATATACAATGTGTTTGTATGTAAACCAAGGAGACGTTGATCATTAGATAATAGACAAATGGGTTATTGTTTGCCAATTTGATGAGCCTCCCCATACAAACAGAACTATGTCAAGAGAAACTAGCACCGGCGAGTACACACTCCCACAGAGCAGAGAACTTGTGGTTCAAGTTTCCCCAAATACACTTTTCAAGGCATTTACTCTGCTAACCTAATTGTTAAAAAGACTGCACATGATGAAGACATTAAGCGGACGATTTTGTGTGATGTTGCTGGGCGTGAACCTCGTTAACCCAATGTCAATATAATGATGACTTCAGGCAGGGACAAGTTGTGTACATCTACCCACCTTGGAGGCAAATGTGATGAGGCCTACTACTACACAATGAGCGCAGCACTGGCGTGCTCCGAAGGTTTATCCAACTGAACGTTTCTTGGGTTCACTCAGCACGCAGAGATGGCATTAGTCACATGCCAGGGCACACAATAGACAGTGATGTCTGTTGTTGGCATTGCAAGAGTCCCCCTCTCTCTAGTCTTCATACTAACAACATTTTTGTAAATGGGTGTAGGAATTTGCTATATTGCTGTGTGAATTAGGTTTCTAGTCATATCTAGCACTCAGATATTCTCATATCATCAAGGGTACAGCGCACCGTTTTGTTGACTGTCTACATGTGTTTTTTCTATAATTGATGTACGACAAGTTGAAGTTCTAAATTACTAAGGGGTTCATTCAGGCGCGTTATCTTTGTGGGGGCTCAGGGGCCCGAGCCCCCATGAGAATGGAAGACTTAAGGGGCTCTGGGGCTCGGGTAGCCCTACTGTGTACAGGCACATGCGGGGCTGGTGTTGTTGTTGTTTTTTTTCAGCCCCCATGAGCACGGACACAGGATAACGCCCCTGGCCGTTCATTAATTTGAAAGAATGACAAGAAAGATACTACACAGGTAAGGAAATGGTCCACTTGCCAGTCCACTTTAGAAATGTTGACTGTCGGATGTTGCACATTTTGGTAAGTTGCATGTGACCACCATACCATTAACAACCTATATAAGGCAAAACAATATGTAAATGTTATCACGCATTAAGTAGCATGTAACGTGAGACAAGCTATAGGGTTCATTCAAGATCTGAATCCATTGCAAGTAGGAAAAAAGCGATCATCACAAATGTCATGAGATCAGCACATTTGGGTTATTATGGCTATGGACATTTTAGCCAAGGAGATTGGTACCAGTAGTTTCTACATGCTGGGGACCCATACTCATCATATCTAACATAAAACCTTGGAGTACTCAAAATACTGAAGTTCACGTTGTGCTCTATGGGTCGACAAGACTAAAAGCCTAGCAAAATGTGCAAAATAGGCTATCCTGCCAAGTGCCAATCCAATCCCTAATCCAATTTGGTTTTTGCTCCTTTGAACCGATGACTTGTATGACGTTGATAGTTTCTCATGTTCTCTGACTGATTGCATTTGCTCACAACTTATGACAACCCACCACTCTAGGATATGTGATTCATGTCATGCGGTCCTGTCCTTACCAGTAAGAGTCACCACTGTATCACACTTACAGAATCCAAAAACAATACTAACTTCTTAGTTCTAACACGTGATGCCATGTTGACTACTGGTGGATTGGTGGAGGAAACCGTGAACCACTTGTCTTAAATCCCGCACAGTTGATACTTACTGGCAGTTGCATTATGAAATAGCCAGTCTACCGTACATTGTGAGCTTGTACACCTGCTGTTCTTGCTTATGACTGGTTAAGGGACCCTTTGTTTTTTTTTTTCTCTCTCTGCCAAAGGAGATTATTTAATACATAAGAAAATGGAGCTATAACATGTCCACCCTTAAGTAATGGTTGCAAAATACTGTATATTGTAGGCCTAGAGCTCAAAAAGTATGTTCAAATTGCATGTCAGTATGACACTTACAGATTGTTGCATCTCCAGACAGAGTATTATTAACTGGGCTCTCCTTGTCTTAATGGACATCTAACAAAGTCTGTAATTAATATTGCATATATTAACTGTATAAAGGTCAAATTAAGATGGCCATTTACCCAAACATCATCTTAATCCTCCTGGTCTACTGGATAAATCTTTGCTTGGCCTAATGAAAATTATGGAAATTAGGTCAAATGTAACTACTTCACCAATAGTAAATATCAGGATTTTCAACAAACAGTCACCTGGCAAAACAGGTTGGGCTGGAGGGGGCTTAATTGTACAATGGACTTTCAACATTTCAAAACAATGGCTTTGAAATGCATGACAATAGTGAATGCCAACTAGCCTGACTTGAAGAGCACCGTTTCCTTTCTTTTTGTATTAAATCACAATTATAAGCGTTTAATGAACTTGAAATAGCGAAAACTAGTCAGGAAAGGCAGGTGTCAAGACCATAGAGTGATCAAGTCGAGGAACAAAACTGTGCGACACACACACACACACACACACACACACACACACACACACACACACACACACACACACACACACACACACACACACACACACACACACACACACAGGAGTGAGTGTCTTGCTGAACTTGCGTAATTATTGTCCCTACCACAGTTACAGTTTCCACCAACACCATGTTTTCACTTCTCACGGGATGCAGATCAGCACTGTAAGTGCTGAAATACTTTTTTTTAACTGCCTATGACACACAAAAGGCATCTCAAAAGTCAACAACAACACGATCAAGACTTGTGTCGATCTGTGTCAAACAGAAGCGAAAGCCCCCGAGGTGATGCTGTTCAGTTCTACTAGTTCTGCCCCCCCCTCTCTTCTTACCTTGGGCAGGTCGCGGAGCTGATTGGCGTCCAGCAGCAGCTCCTCCAAACTGCGGTAGTATCGATAGATCTCATCGGGGACATAGAGCAGAGAGCAGTGGCGTTTATCGATCACCTCAACGTGACGGCTGCAGCGCCACAGGGGGATACACTGAAACATCCCGGGATGGTTGGTGGTGGTGGTGATGGCGATGAATAAAAAACACCCACCCAGCTCCGTCTGACTGTCAGTGTCTGGGGACGCAACCTTAATGTCCGTGCGTGGGTGGGAGTCGGAGGGATCATGCAACAGATTGCTATCGGACCAGTACCTGAGGGGATAAACGACTTTAAAAAAAAAAAAAAAAAAAAAACTACAATGAAAAACAACAATGTTTTACCCGTGTCAAGCAGGGATCGATCGTAAACTCAAAAGCAAGTTAACATCGAAAACACGTTCTCTCCTCTCACGGAGCGTCAATAAAGCTCCCTAAAAGCAGCCAGGAGCAGGTCGAACATGGGATAATATCCGTGTTCTTCTCTTCACCACTTTGGATCGCTTTTTCTTCTTTTTCTCGCCCTTAACAAACAGGCACCTGTTTTGTTGTGCCACGTCGTCAAAACCGGGACCGCGTTCCTTTTTTTCTGTTTGTTGTAGAAACACCTGTTGAAGAAGAGTCCTTTTCTTGGTCGACAACGCTCAGCTACATGTCTGTCGCTTTGGAAGAAGGTAGTATAGCATTTCGGTGTGTGTGTGTGTGTGTTTTTTTCCTCCTCCAGAGTTAATTTCCTCTCCAGTCCAGTTTGTGACCCGGAACATTCACTCCCTCATTCCAATCGTACGTCATCGTTCCACGTGGCTCCGCCCTCCTTTTCCCTGACCCGCCCATGATGGAAAAACATCCAATGTACACTCTGGCGTACGACGGTGTCGTCCATACTTTATAAAGCCCCTTTACATCTATTACAGTACTTTTCAACCCTTTTTGAATATTTTGTTGACATATACCAGGGCTGGGCAATTATTTTCCCCAAGGGGCCAAATGAGATACATAAGATATTGTGGAGGGCCAAGACTTTGTAAGTTAATCAAACACAGGATAAGAAGTAATCCTTAATTTCAAGATAAAAGTAAGAGTAAGACCAACCATTATGACACCAGGGCCCTCTATTTATTCAGTATTTGAGCCATGGAGGACCGGCATTTGATGACATTTTAGTTCCACAGACACCAAAACTTTCTTCAAGATTTCTTTTGTTTTTGTCCACAATTCCAGGCTGGATTTGGGGAAACAAAACAGGATGACCAAACTGACCATTCTCTGATTGAAAGTGTAGACTTTGGGCTAATTCAGATGATGAATATTTTAACTCTTGAGAGCGTAAAAATGAAACCAAATGGACCCGCAAGGGTCCATTTGGTTTCATTTATACGCTCTCAAAGAGTTACATCTGGTTAACCCAACTTTCCATATTTAACTTGGAACACTCTCAAGGACCACTGGTGGTCCACGGGCCGGTCAGAGTCAGCCAAAGGGCCGCATTTGGCCCCCGGGCCGCATGATGCCCAGGTATGACATATACACACGCGCGCGCACGCGCGCGGTCGTGGCCCTTTGGTGTGATATTGTCCATTGAATTACATGCTTTGAAACCCTTGGGTCATCAACATGCATGTGCTAAAACACTTCACTCTTGACCCTTTGGTGTGACTATTGTCATTTCATTGTCTAGTCTAGACCACACCCCAGACAAATTATAAGTTACTCGATTTAATATTTAGATCTTTGATATAATTTTAGCTACCCTGTTCTCTTCCTAATCGAAAACACATCTTTTTTTCTGGTGACTGGCAGGGTGTGGATTCTCATTTACTGTTTTTACTTATACTTTTAGAATATTGTTTTGAAAAAATGTAACAGCCACAGCTGATGAGCAAGAATGAATAAAACAATAGTAAATGAAAATGCATGCCACCCTACAGAGGAGGACAATATCAGTCACCAGAAGAAAAAAATGTTTTTGGTCATCTGAACATTGTTAAAATTGCGTTTGAAGTTATAGTAGGCTAGGTTTGTATAGAGGAGGCGGGTTAGCAAAAATGAATATCAAATATCTAAATGCTACATCGAGTAAACTGGCTGTGGCCAGAATAGATGTTTAAAATGACCAAAAAATTAAAGTGAAATTTGCCTTTAAGTAACCTAATGCAGATGTTTAACAAAAGTGTAACTCTTAAGAGTGTAATTTTTAATTATAGGTCATCAAGAATTGAAGATCTAAAGGGTCCATTTGGTAACCACTGTAGCAGTGGAGGAAGTGTATTATTTACGATTTATGAATAAAACAATTTGACCAGAATAAGTACTCAAGTAAAATGTACCACTACAATACATAAATGTAATTACTTTTCCACTATCGCCACAAATAACTGATCTACAAGCTCCTTGGGAATTTCAGCTCTCCTGCCACAAGCTGGGTAAGTTTGCAAATTAAATGATCACTTCAAATAATCAAACATAAAGCCAGCAGTGGGGCAAGAAATATGGTTTGCTACACAAGTAAAGCTGCAGGTATAACCACAAACCTGGGGGTTAAGTCACTTCCTATTTTCCCAAACAACATGCAATTACAAGATAATTACATGAGAAGATGGGTCATGGCACAAGCATAATCTAGTACAAGAGTGTCAACAGATATGACAGGAATGCCATGCAGCGAGTTTCGGAGAGTTTCGGAAACACAGATACTGGCAATTACATTATGAAGGCTGTTCACACAGCAAAAAGTCAAATATAGGATGACACAGTGGAAGAAGGCAAATTCACTTCTAAAGGTTTTACCAATATTAATTGAAATTATAAAAGAAATACTATAATTGACATACTAGAATTTTACATTTAAACTGTAACACATTTCTTGTACTGGTGTTATCTTTTGTTTTTGTTGACCACTAGAGAGAGCCAAACCCTATTGAATGACCAACAACAAACTCACTCATGTTGTAAGCCAAAACAGGAAGAACCAAACACAAAACAATTACTTTTCTAGGCTGCTGCGCATTTAATAATCATCATTGCAATCAATTGAAAGAAAACAAAAGTTAAACACAAATGCTCTATTAAATGGTTTGTCGTCATTAAATGTGTGGATTATCTACGTCCCAGGTGCTTCTTGAAGGCCTTTAGAGACTTTGCCATCATCGGTGCAACTCCTTTATGAAAAATAACATTAAGCAAACTGAGTGAGTTAAATTGCAATATTGATAATTAGGGCTTTTATTTCTTAAAACGAGTTGATAAAACATATCGAACTTGTGCCTCAAATTCTGTTTGTAAATAAATTAACTAAAAATTATGAGCTTGATGAAAACAGATTAGAGTAAGGTTTAAGTACAATTTTGTTGTGTAACTATGTTTGGAAAAGAGTAGAATGAAGTTGTTCAACTCACTTGTTTTTTTACGAGGGTCTTGTGCATTGTTGATTCCTGAACTGGAGGTGCCACTCTTGTATTGTTCGTTCTTGTACTGTTCATCATAACTTCTTTCAATTGTCACTTTTGTCGTGTTCATTAGAACATGCTTTTGAACACTGTCACTGGAAATTCTGGAAAAAACAGTGAGGAATAAGCATTAAGAAATCAATATGGCCACAAATTAAAACAAATCTTATATTTGGGGGCTATATTATTTGATATTCAATCTTCTTTTTACACAAATGAGTCTTGAAAAATGTGGATCGTCTTATAACCAGTGTCGTCTTATATTCAGGACAATGCTGTACTTGAATATTAATTTTCAAATGTCTAAAGAAAATACAGATTTTAATATTTTTAGATTTCTTTTAAAATCCATCTATGAATGCCCACAAATAAGTTCACTGGAACAGCCAACAACTTGGGACAGAGTGAACAACAGGAATGAAACCAGTTTATCCAGCACTTTGTTCTGGTCCGTGCTCAGTTACTGTACACACTAACATTTCACCCAGCACTATCAGATCAATCTCAGGACAGGTTATGTCTTGCTAAGCTACGCTCACACAACTCCCTTTAGATGTACTGCAGGTTTTTTTTTTTTTTATGGAATTACAATGTACATCAATGTACATCAGATGTACATTGTACAACAATTTACTGGCTGCTATAACTTTAGGAAACATTTTTTTAATCAAGAAACTACCAACGTTCTTTATCAAGAGAGTAACACACATGTAAACTAATTATTTATCATTTGTATTATAAAAGTATCATCAATTATTGTGTTTATAATTATGCATCAGTAAAACAGAAAATGCTACCTGGACTTCACTTTATGAGTTAGAGATTCACCCTTAGATTTATGAATCTCTTGCTGAAGTCTCACATCTCTTGGTGGCTTGGCAACAGTATGAATGAATGCCATCTTCACCTGTCGTCCTAGAAACAAAATCCAGGAAATTGTCAATGTATGTGGACTTTCATAAGGACTAACTAATGGAATTATATCAAACAAATGCAGCAACGGCTTCCATTTAACTAACTGTTTTAGAGCCTGTTCTGGCATATTGTTTTGGTGCCACCTTCATTTCTACAACACCTACAGTCTCACATTCATACTTTGGTACTAGAAGGGTCACTTTATTCATAGACAACTGGCCAGGAAACAGATGGCCAGATCTAATGCCAGCCGACAGATGAGCAGTATTTATGGCTCATCTCATTTAAACCAATACAACTACTGAAACCATTAAGGCCAATAAAAGGACCATGCATGCAGTGCATCATCCACACTAAAAACAGAAGGTTTGGTCACAACTTCAAAAACACATAGCAAGCTACAATATAGACAGTGGTTCCCAAACGTAACAGCCCACATATGTCAAACTCAAGGTCCGGGGGCCAAATCAGTCCCGCAAATGGATCATCTTCAGCCCTTGGGATGATATTCAACTAGAAAAGTGCCCTTCTGGGCACAGGTCTCCACCAGGCCAAATCAGGTTGTGGCCTCTTGGTGGTGCTATAATAGGCCAATGTGCCATTTCTTCTTATGACTTTTATATTTGGATGATTTGAAACATTTTTTGCAAATATCCACCTGTTGGTGGCGCTGTATAATAAGTTGTGTGATTTTGGAATATGGATGGGTAATATGAAAAAATGTCTTACAAAAATGCAAAGTGCAAAGTTTGCACACATGATTGGATCAACGGTGCCAGAGCATTAGCTGTACGCAGACAGACACGCACATGGACACACGGACGGAGGCCAGGGCAAAGCATAGTCTTCACCATGCCTTCGGCCTGGTGGAGACAATTACTATTAGAAATGGCCCTCTGGTATATTGCACACATCATGAATGGAAATGGTATATGGCACATCATGAATGGACCTAATTGTTTTACTTTCTCAACTCATTTTACAATAAAAGCAGTGCTTGGTGAGGATCATAGAACAGGAAACTGAGCTTTAATAATGCAATCAGTTTTTGAGTTTGACAGCATTAATCTAACAAACCATTTCACCATTTTTAAAGGTCATATTTTTCACAACTTCGTGAGTTTATCCAAACAAGCGCATCCAGGTCCTAATGCTAGTTTCACTCCACCAGCTGTGTGTCAAACTATTTTGTTAACATGATACAGTTAAGTGGCAAACAATTGTCACCAATCTGTAAAGTATCACAGGGCAATCTCGAGTTCCTCAGGCTTTTAGGCAATGTGTAACAACTTTAGCAAAGCCATTACAGATTCCATTGATACAATTCATTGAGATTTGTTGATTTCAAACTACTCTAGATCCATGCTGTGTACATTTTTGACTAATCAATACTCAGTTGAGAACATTGTTGACACAACAATGAGTAAAAGGAAGCAGGAGGAACCATTCCATCAATACACACCTTTTGGCTTGGTAGAATGTGCTGAGGCGATGGTTTTTGTCAACCTCTTGAATTTCCTCTCCCTCTCCTCCGATAGTCTGATGTACATCTCCTTCCATGACTCATACTCCAAAAGTTTTGAGTCACGGAATTCTCTTTTACAGTGTTTCTCCCATAAATGATCAGTCTCTCCAATGTAGACCTTTTTGTGAAAAAATGTTGAACACAAAGTAATGGGTCTTGGAAGCATGTACACTACTACAGTATAGCTCTCAAACAAAAATCAGATTCTTACTGGGTTGCATTCTTCAATACGTAGCAGCTGATTTGGTGTACATCTCTCCAACACAGGCTCCATGATTTCAAATGGAACCCCACCAGTTTCATACAGCACTGTGGGGGGGGCACTCAGGTTTTAATATATGGACTACACAACAAAATGAATATCAAGTGCTGCCTTGGTTTTAACTCACTGTCGAGGTTGTTCTGAAGTGTGCGGACACACTGTTGGTACAAGCTCATCATGGTTGGGAGGAAGTTAGATTTAGCACCAGAATAGACCTGCATCCTCTTGTTAAGCCTTTGACCAATTGCGGTTGAGGCATCCTCAGTGGTCTCCTCTACCTCCTCTTGAATCTTCTCTGTAGATAGACAAACTATTAAAAAAAACCTCATCCAATGTCAAGTACGGTATGACATATTACCCACCCACAGCAATGATTAATATCCTAGTCGTATTAGTATACATATGTGCATTATGAAATACTCACGTTTCCTCTGAAAGTAGTCAACAACAGTAGAGGGCTTATCGTATAATTCAGGTAGGTGTGCAGGCAATGGAAGCAAGTTCATTTCAAAACCCTTAGCATTATTGAAATAACATTGTGTTAGGCAATTCACCCATGGAGCTGAAGACATACCAGATTATAATTATACCAAATACAATTTTGTACAAGACCTTGTTTCATATAGTAGTAGTCAAATTACCTTTTTGGAGCTCAAGTCATTTTCAGACATCGTGGGTAACTTCACAGATTTTGTGCAAAGTTCTTTTGGCAATTCATCTTTTTTCGCAGACTTGAATTTTTTGTGTGAATTTCTACTTCTATGCCGATCCTTCTTACGTGGATTCATGTCGTAACTCAAGAAAGACTCAAAGGACTCAGATGGTGCCTTGGGTGGCACATCCAAGTCATCATCGTTTATTTTGGCTTTATCCTTTATTTTAGACTTTTTGGCTTTGGTGTTTGGGTTCTCTTCATTTTTAGACTTGCGTTTTTCCTCCACTGGCTGGCTGTTTTTTTCATGACAATTTTGTGAACCATTTGGTATTTCTGAATCTTCATCATCTTCAGAACTGATGCTTTTAGACCAAGTTTTCGATGAGGATTCTTCAGTCTCCACTTTTAACGTAGAACGTTTACCATTTTGCAAATGGTGCCTTGAATTTCTTTTGGCTCCAATTTTTCCAGCATCAGAAATTCCGTTCGAATTTGCCCTTGATTTACTCCTGGACTCGCTGTCATCATTTTTGTTTCTGGGCACTATGTGACTATTGCCCACATTGATGTGATTTGTTTTTGGTGATTTAACTGTACTGTTCCGTTTCTCATCTTGTGTTTTCATTTTCTTGTTCAAATCCGCATCCAGCACGTCTTGGTCTTCTCCTTCCAAGGGTGTCTCTTTGTCAGTAACACCATCTGTCATCATGACGTCGCTGGATCCATCTTGGCTGTTTGCATTGCAGTTTGAAACTCCACCGTTTGGGAGTTTTCCATTCTCCTGACAGTTTTGATCACGTGTTTTGGCTTTCAAATCTGAACTCGGTGTGTTTTCCCCTTCTGCTGTATGGCTACATCAAGGTAAGATGAAAAGATGGAAAATAAATTACAACCTCCCCCAAAAGAAGAGCCATTAAATATTGAAAACAAAATAAACCATGCCAGTACTACACCTTGTGGAATCCTTCGGTACCAATTTCTTCCAATAAGCAACTAGTGACTTGGCCAATTCACCAGCTTGCTTATGTTTGCGAAAAGAGTTAACAGTTTTGCCAATTCCAGTTTCCTAAAGAAAATGTGTTGGCACATGATAAGTCTACCATCAACATTCAAATAACACTCTTGATTGTTGGCATTAAAGAAAATGTGTTCATTAAAAAGTCTAAAAGTCTTACAATGAGGACTTCTAATGTCATGTCCAGGTCCTTCAGTTTTTGCAAAGTTTTTAGAATCTGGGAGGACAAAGGTAAATGTTTTAAATGTTTGTGTTATTTGCCTCCTTCCGGTAAATATAAGAGGTTTTAATTTACTAACTATGTGTCTTTCTTCTTCTACACATTTCACACTTTTTTTAACCTACAAGCACACAGTCACTGTAACTGAATTATGATACAGCTATGATATATTACTTTATTGTCAGTTTGCACTGAAATTTGTCTTGCGGCACAGCAGCTTTGTATGCAACACATAAACACATTTGACAAGACGCAACAAAGGAACAGAAAAGAGAAAACAGTTACATACATAGAAACATATAAGGGCACAGAGCAATGTTCACAGCTCACTTTAGTCCTGGACAAAGTCCTGATTTAGCCTCAACGTTGACTGATGGACAAAAGACCTCTTCAGTCTGACCTTATTGTATGCTGGAACAGCATATCTCCTTCCTGAAGGCAGTAGCCTATACTCTCCATTCAGCACATGGCATGGATTGGAAGTGATATTCCTTGATAACCTAAGGATGCTGTTATCATACGTGACTGTAACTGAATCATGATACAGCTTGGACGTGTGTAGTAACAGCAACTGAGCAAGGTTATCAATAGGGAACCTTCAAGGGCGACACACACACACAGGGGGGTGAAAGTAAAGGGTGTATGAAAGGGATATGACACGGGTCTGGAGCGAATGGTAAAATACGGCACATTATAGTCAGTGATTTGTAGTCAGCAGGCAGAAAACCCAAGGTGGGTTCAGTATTTTAGCCAAGAGGTTTACTGCCTGATCAAATCTGAGTACAGCATGACATAAATTAGCAGCATCCACTCCAGACCGGTTCACTCGACGATTTGGGAACACAGAGGCCAGGCCAGGCTTTTCACCAGGCTTTCCACGAAGGAGGAAAGCCTGGTGACGCAAGGTTAGAGAGAGATAGGGGGCTATTCTGGGACAACCATTAGTTGAAAATAGACGATCTACAAGCACACACATCGAAATGCGATGCATTGTGAGTTTGCAGATCTAGTATTTTCATAAAAAGATTTGGTGTATGAATACAACACATAGAACCCTGGGGATCCGAGTCAATGAAATATGAGGTTTAAGCAGTTAAATGCCAAATATGGCAGTCCTTGTTTTGGATCTCTAGACTAGAATCACAGTTGCTGACTCTGCATTCGGAGTACATGCTATGTATGGAAACATAACCGCACCCACTGAGGGCTCCTCTTTTACTATGAACTATAAATAGCCTAGGTTATACATTACTAATGTTGGCCTGTTGTTACATCGATGTGAACTGGATGAGCAGCTTAAGTGCACTGTCCTTAAAGAAATGTAATCCAGAGCCCCATGCAAGCACTATTTGCCAATGCATCAATTTCTCTCCACAAAGTACCCTGTAAGTAAGCTTGCAGCATGGCACATCCTGTTGATGGACAGCAGCCATCAGATGAACAACTGGAAGTGTTGCCAATTTTAGCGAGAAAGCACCGCCCATCCATAAACCCTGCCCCCATGGTCAACAAGTGTTGTATGGACACACACTCAAATCACACTCTGCATACTGTCACTTTCTAATTATTCTAAGTGTGAGGACGACTATGAGTGCATATCTCAACTAAGCAAGGTTAAATGCAATCTCCTCAAATTTGTAGGAAACTGAATAATATATGTTCAACTAACGTTACTGTTACAGGATGTTGTGTGTGGCGTATTTTGATCAAATAAGTGTTGAATTGCCTTATATTCTGAGAGTAATCATTGCATTGTCTGTTCAGTAACTGGTGTCTCCCTAGCACCCCCTTTCGCGAACAGAAAAAGTGTCTCTACACTTGGCTTGTATACAATCCATGGTTTCGATCAAGCTGTTATGCTATTTTGAATGGGTGTCAATGCACACTTCCGGGTTGCTCCAGCTCGTATTTTTTGGCGATGGCGGGATTTCCTGCAGGCTGGCCGCCGCCAAAAATGCCAGCCGGATCAAGCCAAGTTCCCATTTTTACAACCAGGACATGACGCTACAGCTCAGACGAAAACACGGGCAGTACACAAGCCAAGTCTTACTTAAAAGTAAGGAAAATTAATCAAAGAAGTTTAGGTCATAATGGCAATTTCATCCAATTATGAGAGAATTCAGTGATGTAAAAAGGAGGAAAAACAAACAAACAACATTTTAAAATGACAAATGGGTTGGTTCTCTCTGTGGATGAAGTCCCACTTGAACATTGAGCTGGGTAAAGGAGTTGACTTCTGAGAACACTGGTCACCATTTATGGCAATACCCCCCCTCCTCCATCCACACACACACACACACACACACACACACACACACACACACACACACACACACACACACACACACACACACACACACACACACACACACACACACACACACACACACACACACACACACACACACACACACACACACACTTTGAGGATAAGAAAGGTTTAAAAGGTACATTTAAGCAACATGCCTGTTAAAATCTATAGCAGCTTTAATTGAAATGCACTTTGAACTTAGAAGGAAATTGGGCATAATTCCACAATTTGACAACAGTAGCCTGCTAACTAATATGTAGCTAGGCCCAAGACAGCATAGGCCTGGCCTACTACTTTGAGAAGAACTAGGCTGCCCAGCTGTTATGATAAAATGCACGCAGACTACAATGGGTAACCTGCAAAGGAGAATATATTTGAGTGGTCAATCTTGTGTTTGGATTAGCAACAGAATGTTTTCATTAGCCGGTGTTAATTCCACTTGTGTTGTGCACCACTGACTGCGTGCCAAACGTGAACATTAAAAGTGGGTATATACCGTCTTTGATTCTGCTGAGTCTCCGAGTTGAAATTTCAACCGCGTCACTCTCTTCACCACATCAGAACACGAAGTGGCCATCACGATCATTCACGTGCAACCACCCGCACCCGGAAACCCGCAGTCATTGATGGTCATTATAATAATAATGGGAGGGAGGGGGAACAGCAACAGCCGGCCTTGTCCTGAAAGCTGAAACAACATGATAGACAGCTGTCATGTGCAGGGGTGTTCTGGAGGGGGGACGCGGGGGGACGGTGTCGCCCCACTTCTCACATCTAAAATATTTTTGGGGCAAAAGTTCCCCCAATTCTTTGTTTCCTAAAAATGGAGGTCTGAAAAAATCATTAAGATGGAAATACACCTGATGACATCATCAAGATGTATTTCACCATGTTAATGATTGTTAATGAATGGTTTTCTTTCAGACCCCTTTTTCCTGAGAGGGTACAAATGGAACCAAATGGACCCACGTCACGCACTATAGGTCCATTTGGTTCACATTTGAATCCTCTCAGGAGTTATTTTATTTTATTTTATTTTATTTTTTAATTGGGTGGAATTCCCCTTACTTAATTACATAAGTAAGCACATAAATAGTCCTAAATCGAATACGTACCCCATACAGGGCATAATAATAATAATAATAATAATTTATTATTATTAATAAGGGCAATAATATTTTTTATTATTATTAGTTTATATCTCCATCTCTACATTTTCAATTAACCAAGATGAACCACTACTAGCCTACTGCTTATGCCATTGCTGACATGAAATGACTCAACGAGAGTTATGCGCTTACATTTGCATTTTGTAATATAATCATGACGCACGTCATCTAAGGTCTCAGGTCAGGTTGCAGTAAGGATACTGTTGATGAGTGACATTTGTGGCATAATAACCATTCAGGCCATATTGATGCCAACATATGTTACATTATGTTGGCATCAATACCACTTGGCTGGCGTCTGGCGACACCTTATTATTGTTGTATAGGGTGAGGGGCACACGGGGTGTCCGTCCTCTGCACGTATTGCGCAAGAACTTTAACACGCACTGGCTGAGAGGAGGAGTTAAATGCACGTCTCTTTTGGCCACTGTGTCTGCTGGTCTCTCTCTCTGTCCTGACCACTACCTGGAGGCACAAGTGCTTTCTCCACCACCGGCCTTAACTTGACATTTTGGGTAAGTTGCGTAACCTTACGCCTAATGTTTTATTTGTTGTCATTTTATTGTTGGTGCTCAGTTTTATAGTCATAGAAAATTCGACCTTTATTTGAGCAATAGGCCTAACCTGTTTGTTGTTTTAATATCAAAGACAACATGCAAGCATGTAGCAATAATCTTAAGGACCAATAGCCCATGCCTATAGGCTAGAGTGATACAAAGTAGCCTATAGCCTAGTGCAAAAGATTTGGGTACAAAATAGCCTATCACTACAAATAGCATATCTCTGCCTCAATTAGTGTGTTAATTGTGTTTATTTGTTTGTTTGTTTGATTGATTGTATGATTTATTGATTGAAAACGTTTTAAACCTTGAATTGTGTTGATACTTCACTTGAATAGAACACTTACTATAAACTATACAGATATTAGTAGAAACAATCATATAGGACATGATGGCCTCAGTTCATTTCTGAAAGTCTATAAAAGGAACGTCATAGGAGAGCCATCCAGCACTGCTATTCCTGGACATGCTACTGATAAATAGTGACAGATGCAAGGAGAGAGGAATGTTGACACGGTCCCCGGTTCGAGCATGGCATAAAGGATAGACAGTATGCCTGCTCAAATGCCCTTTTTTGTATGGATAGACAAATTTCTGCTAATTTCTACTAGACTATTTATCAAAACTAATAACGTTTTAGCAGTAGGCCTATACGGCAGTGGTTCTCAAGGGGTAGAGTAACAGAAGTCCTAAAAGGCATGGCAAAATGAGGAACAGTTTAATTTCACTATTATTTTTCTAGCTAAATGTTAATCTATTGGGAGAATGTATTTGAAAGAATTACTAGTACTTAGTACAGTACATACTATAGGCCCCCCCCCCCACACTGATATCTCTCTGCCTACAATATACTGCAGGGCGCACAATTCTGGGTTGTCTGTTCTGGGTTGAATAAATGAATGAATGAATCATGATGTCATTTATGCTCTTCTGTATACACAGGAAGGCACACAGTTGTGGGTGCGAGCAAGTGCTTTTGTTTTTACAGATCAATTAAGATGATTCATCATTTTTAATCACATTTTAAAAACATGTTTCTATTTTATTTCTTTTTTCATTTTCAGAAGGTCTGGGCCGTGTCCTACCGCATCAGCCATGGCTCCCAAAAAGAACAAGACGACCAAAAAGAATAAGGGAGATATAAATGAAATGACCATCATGGTTGAGGACAGCCCGGTCAATAAGATCAATGGGTTGAACACCCTGCTGGAAGGAGGAAATGGCTTCAGCTGCATCTCAACAGAGGTTACAGATGCTGCATATGCGCCAAATCTCTTAGAGGGTTTGAGCAACATGAGGCATGACAGCTTCCTGTGCGATCTAACAGTTTCTACCAAGTCAAAGTCCTTTGATGTCCACAAAGTTGTGATGGCCTCCTGCAGTGAGTACATTCAGAATATCCTGAAGAAGGAGTCTACCCTTCAGAAGATTGAGCTTAATGACCTCTCACCTGTAGGCCTTGCCACAGCCATTACATATGCATATTCCGGGAAGCTAACCCTGTCACTGTATAGCATCGGCAGCACGATTGCAGCGGCCATGCTGCTGCAGATAAACACCCTGGTGAAGATGTGCAGCGACTTCCTCATGCAGGAACTCAGTGTGGAAAACTGCATGTATGTGGGCAACATAGCCGACACCTATGACCTCAAAGAAACCAAGCGGGCTGCTCAGAAGTTCATGCGGGAGAACTTCATCGAGTTTTCTGAGATGGAGCAGTTCCTGAAGCTCACCTACGAGCAGATCAGTGATTTCCTTTCAGATGATTCCTTGCACCTGCCCTCTGAGGTCACGGCCTTCCAGATCGCCATGAAGTGGTTGGACTTTGATGAGAAGAGGCTGAAGTATGCAGCGGATCTCCTGACCCACATCCGCTTTGGTACCATCTCTGCTCAAGACCTGGTGAATCATGTCCAGAATGTGCCTCGAATGATGCAAGACCCCGAGTGCCACCGTCTCTTAGTGGATGCAATGAATTACCATCTGTTGCCCTACCAGCAGAATATCCTTCAGTCACGCAGAACAAAGGTACGTGGAGGGCAACGTGTCATGCTCACCGTAGGTGGACGTCCTGCCTTGACAGAGAAGTCACTCAGCAAAGACGTTCTGTACCGAGATGCTGATAATGTATGGAATAAGCTAACTGAAATGCCAGCGAAGACTTTCAACCAGTGTGTAGCAGTGTTGGATGGCTTCCTGTATGTGGCAGGAGGCGAAGACCAGAATGACGCAAGGAATCAGGCTAAACATGCTGTCAGCAACTTCTGCAGGTAAGGACCGATTATTTACCTTCACTTCCACACCAAGTAGCTCATTATTATTAATATTATTATTAAATAATTACTGTAACTAACATGACACACTTTGTTCTTTATAGGTATGATCCCAGGTTCAACACTTGGATTCATCTGAACAACATGATCCAAAAGCGCACCCACTTCAGCCTCAACATCTTCAATGGCCTCTTGTTTGCTGTGGGAGGTCGCAACGGTGACGGATGTCAAGCCTCAGTGGAGTGCTACGTACCATCTTCCAACCAGTGGCAGATGAAGGCCTCCATGGATGTGGCACGCTGCTGTCACGGCAGCACCGTCATTGACGGCAAGATTCTCGTCACAGGTGGCTACATCAACAACGCTTACACCAGGGCGGTGTGCAGCTACGACCCTTCCACCGATACCTGGCAGGATAAGAATAGCTTGAGCACCCCGAGAGGCTGGCACTGCGCCGCCACTGTGGGAGACCGGGCCTATGTGTTTGGTGGGAGCCAGCTGGGCGGTCGTGGGGAGAGGGTAGACGTCTTGGCAGTTGAATGCTTCAATCCGCACAACGGCCAGTGGAGCTACAGTGCTCCACTTCTCACTGGAGTAAGCACGGCAGGTGTTGCCCTTCTGGACAGCAAGATCTATCTCCTCGGAGGCTGGAACGAGATTGAGAAGAAGTACAAAAAATGCATTCAGGTTTACAACCCCGATCTCAATGAATGGACTGAGGATGACGAATTGCCTGAAGCTACTGTTGGCATTTCGTGCTGTATCGTTACAATACCGACACGGAGAACAGCTAGAGAGTCTAGAGCCAGTTCAGTTTCCTCTGCACCAGTAAGCATATAAGCATTTTGTAATGCTGCAGTACATGGGTTATAATAACTATATTAGTCTCTCCTTTTGAGGGCTGAATGTCTTGTTCACCATTTAGGCCCACACTTTAGATGAACAGAAAAGTGCACCAATTTATTTATTAAATGCCCCAAAATTGTCAAATTGATCAGCATTTCTTAACACTCTTTCCAAAAGAGTACAATAAATATTTGTAATAGTGGCATGAATGCAGACACTGTGGTGTTTCATATCAGTGGATACAGTATAATGAAGGGAACAGCAATATTGTATTGAGTATGTCTTGAATGTTAGTCTATTGCTGAGACCATAGGCCCTGCATAGTGTCAACCCAATTTCATTTCCATCTTAGGGGCCAATTCTGTTTTGATATTTTTACAAGCCCCATGTATAGTATACACGATATTTATAAGATACTCCACTATCGTAAGATAAACATTCAAAGTCCATGCAAATGGTGAACTAAAGATGTTGATTATCCAGGTATGTGAAGCTTGTGACAACTACAGAATCATTTGTTCAAGTGGTTGTCATGGTGGATGTATAGTAAGTGTGTTTTTTCCAGATACTTGAACGAACTGCAGTATTCACATGTTTATATCTTTAAAAAAAGGAATGGCAACGTCCGACTGAAATTACATCACCTTCCAGGAGCAGGTTCTTCTTTAACACTCAGTAGAGCTACAATTCCTACAGCCCATGTACTGTACAGTATAATAGGCTTGTATTCAGGATGTGTAAGGTGTTGCGTGATTGTCATTATCAGTTTAGGGTTATTTTGAGAAATGTAACATTGAAGAACGAGGACTGATTAATTTAATAAATGTGACTTTCTCTGTTTTCTGTTAAGGCAGGCATTGTTTTCTAAAAAAAAAGAAAAGAAAAAAGAAAGAAATTGTGAAAGAAAAGAGAATGTGAACTTGTGATAAAAGCAATCAGCCTGAGCCCCACCCAGAGTGGGTGTGATTTTCCTGACAGCTCATGTGTTTTAAATGTATTTGTCTGTTTTTAAAATAAAGACTTGTGTATACCATAAATCTATAATTATTTATCCAAACCCATTTAAAAAGCACTATTGGAGTAAATATCCTAACCAAACGCCCTTATCAGCTTAAAGTCTGATCAACCATGTTATAGCGAAGGGCATGGAATCCTCTTATTTTTCTATAAGCTAAGGTATAATTATTTAGGTTGTGGTAGAAAAACAATAGCTTAATTGCTCCCTCTAGTGGTTCTTTGGACAACAGTTTTACAGTATATACTCACTTGCCTTGAATGAACAGTCAGCTGTTTTTGGTTCTCCTAATAATGCAAAGCAGTTGCATGAATTAATCAGATTTCACTGGGTATGTTTGCAAGCACAAGCAATATTTGTCTTGGTGGAGTTGGTGTATCACTGTAGTGAATAAGAACAGGATATAAAAACATACAATATGAATAAATGAGGGGGAAAAAATGAACATGGGCCAATAAATATGTCTGCACTTGTGTTATTATATCAACATAATACACATTCCATTTTGCACTTTAGGCCTACCACCACCAGTAGCCTATAGTAGCAAACCACATTAAAGTGGCACATGGTTTTGGTTACATAGACGGTTATATTTTATTTATCAGATGAGTCTCATGGGGGCCGTATGCACTATATCAATTCCATTCAATTCAATCCAATTACCGGTAGTTCATTTACTGGCATGAAAAAAAACATATGGCTACATTGCCAAAGCAAGTGTCAATATACAATAATAACATTAAGCTGAGGTATATGGTAGGAACTGCATTTTCGTAAAAGTCACACTATGGTCTGAAGTTTGAGCATTGAGCTCCAGGTTGATCTGGCTGTACCAGCCATAGATCTATGGTACTCTCTATGCAGCAGCTCCACTAGCAAGCATGTCTTTGTGGTTGCCACAGGGTCAAAAATACACATTTTTGTGACATGATCGAACCCCTCCTGTGACAATAAACCCATTATTAATGGAAAATCTGCGCTCTTAAACTGAAGTGAAGCAAGAACACAGTAACATGGTGATATAGATCAAATTCATATAATACAAGTATAATAAATCTACGAAGCATCTGTCTAGACAAAAGCTATACAGTAAAGCTAAAGTATAGGCTACACATTGCTGTGTCAGTGTGTCTACATAAAATATATATGGTAAATTACATAAATTAAAGGACAACTTTGTATATTTTTGTTGTTTTGTTTTCAACCAAGGTTCATGTTTTAGGTTGTTAGACAAAATAAAATATATAGGTGCTAGGTGTATTGCATTTGCTGCTTTCGTAGTTTTACTGATTTTAGCTATTTTGACAGGGGATCTGGGGGCGTTCGAGCATGCTCCAAAATTTAACATCCATCTTTAACTTTCCACTACTATTATTGTATAAACTGCATGGGACCCGAATGGAAATAAGACCACAAGGTCTTTCCTCGATACACCTTTTGGACAGTGCTGTGTAGGCCTAACTGTACTTTGTAGAGAAATCACTAGTAGGCCTATAAGTATTAATACTTCTAGAATGATATTTTCAATCATTCACTGACTGACTGTAAAATAAATAAATAAATAAATAAATAAATAAATAAATAAATAAATAAATAAATAAATAAATAAATAAATAAATAAATAAATAAATAAATAAATAAATAAATAAATAAAATAAAAATAAAATAATAATAATAGCCTATCTGGGTGACAGCAGACTGCTAGGCGAGCATGGTGTTTTGGAATGGGGGGTCAGATCAACATATCTTGACCCTGACCACCTGGGTGACAGGCTGACAGCAGACTGCTAGGCAAGCCCTGGTTCTTTGGCACGGGGTCAGGCGGCAGGCCATTATATGGAATGAATTCTGTACCGGCCATAGCCTATATGGAACATGTCTTTAGTGCACAGGGTTTGATGAGGACCCAGGTAGAGCGGGCCGGGCCTCAAAAGTGACTGCACACACTGGTAGCCAAAGTGCTAATACTTAATCATAGGATATAGAGAATAGAATAGGCTATAGCATTTCAACAGGTGGGTCCTGACTCCTATGCCTTATTATGGTACCACCTTCTTGGACCAATACGGATGGCCCGTCATTATTATGAGTACAATGGGCCACAATTGAAATAAGCCATTTAAGGATAAGTAGAGTGTAGGCAATACCTCATGTACTCTTAATAATCAATCAATGTGGTTACAAGCAACTGAAAATATGCTATTAGCTTTTTCAAATGTTATTATTTATGCCAAGGACCCCAACATGTATTTGTATTTTGTTTATCATGGACCCCTATCTGAAAATATTCAGACCGCACTTTGCCAGCTGGTGGCTGGCTAGGCTGCATGCCCACCCTGGCCACCCAGTGCCCAGCAGCCGACCGGCCGAGAAAGTTTTGCAGTGTCATGCTTACTATGAATTTACTTTTGTCAAAATGCTCTTGACATCTGATCTGACTCATGACGACAATCTGTATCTCTGTACTGTACACATTGCGAATCCAAAGTGTCTCTTTCTCCGAGTGCACAAATGATCCATTTGGCTCCACACACTGTAATGTGTGCACTGTCTCAGAAAGAGATTGACACTCAGGATTTTGACTGTGTGCAACTTCCAAAGCTTGACAGCTTTCAAGGAGGAGCAGTGGAGCACGGGGCACGAAGGAATGCTGAGTCATAGTGATGACGTGACTCCGCCTGACGGCCGTGACGTCGCGCACGTTGAGCAGCAGCAAGCAGATACATTTCGCTTCTAGTGGATTTTGCTGGGATCCGGCCTGGGTCTCCGGAGCGGGATACGGAAACGGCTGCGAGCACGTTCTGTGTGTGCGAGGCAAAACGACCGGATGCGGTAGCTGCGTAAGGGCTGGTTCTAGAGCGGAATGCGCCGGTTGATGGGGAATAGGAACCAGGCTTTCCACGGGTACTGCGGAAAGCCTGCCCTGTTCATCGGCAGTACTACTAGGTAGGAGCTGTGGAGAGTTCAGTCAGTCGGCTCGCTTCTGCTGCTGGTTTCACACACAGGTCAACTACAACAACAACACTGGACTGAAGTGAAGTGAACTGGACCAGAACCAGAATAATCTAAACATCAACTCACTTCTTCTTTCTCCGCCATCACATTAACTGGATGATCAGTTCATGGTTGCGGCATTTGTTGAATGGTTTTGTTTGTTTTGTATTTTTAACCAGAAAGCCTTAGTTGTAGGGGAGGGGGCTACTGTCTGCAACACCTCCCCTGTGTCGGGACTCTTCTTAGTTGTATTATATCACGTTAGCTAACTCGATATTAGCAAGTGATGAGCAAGGGGCCTTCGCTCGGAACCTGGGCGGTCGTCTAATTCTCAAGACAGCAAAACAGGGGCGATCACCACAAGCACATCGTGGTCCAGTTCTTCCCCTTTTATTGGGTCGAGATTGAAAGCTAGCTGGGTTTTGAGGACGACACACTATACCTTGCTAGGTAGCTACTACACAACCAGGCAAGTGTAGGTGCTGGTGCTGAAAGCCTGCCAGTAACAACCAGACACAGACGCACACCACCAGCCCCACGCGTCAGTTGGTTTGTGCAATGGGCTTGCTGTCTCAAGGCTCACCGCTGAACTGGGAAGAAACCAAGAAGTATGCGGACCATGTGAGGAAGCATGGCATCATCCAGTTTCTCAACATCTACAACAAAGTCAAGGAACGGCAGAAGGACGTTTTAAAATGGGGCGATGAGGTAAGAAGAAGTTTGAAACTGTTTTGGGAATGGTGCCTGCGGCTGCCCATTTGACTATGTCATTACTCATTAATATACTTTAGAGTCAGAGCTAATAAAAAGTTCAACCATTCTGTGGTTCCGAGGAATGTAGGTCTGGAGAATGTACATCTTCGATTCACCTTGTTTGTTAAATTATTAATGATTTTTTTTCATAGCTCAATTTCTAGAAAATACAGCATGTTTTTTCAATCATTATTTCCACACAACATATCTAAAGTATATTAATGACAATGTTGAAATGTTGGGTGGAATTGCCCTTTAATGGTGCATACTGTAATATTGCTGCCATGTTGCTTATACTGTAACTCATGTCGCTCACACTCACCCATCATGTGGATATTTGCATAGCTTGTCTGCGTTCTAGTGTGTTTGTCTGTCTAGTTTGTGTGGTGACTACTTAGAGTTAGACAAAATAAAGTTCATGTCAGATCTGTATAATAAACACAGCCTCGGGTTATTCTGAGCTTACTGTATACCAGGCAGCCAGTCACCAAGTTGGAACAGTTAATAACAGTTAATAACCCTCTTCAAAATTATTAAGAACAATACTGTAGGTCTTATTAAATATATGCACCTTGAGACTTGAGTTTCTATCCTCCTTTTCTTATTAGGAACACCTAATAATACTTTTTAATCTAACTTTCTGTAGTATTTGGAAAGTTATCTAGGAATATTGAAGTTTGTTTTAAATGTTAAGCACTGGTGGTGTCTTTATAAATAGTTGGCGGTACATTTCCACAGAGGCAGAGAGTAAAATATACCCCTTTGTGTGCTTCAGCCCCAACACAGTGCTTTTATTTCAAACAACGTGGAATGTTGTTGTTATAGAATTAATCCCCCTTTCAGACTGGGGATTACAGACTACCAAGAGTCAAAGTCAAGGAAAACTAATCGATGAATTGGAATTGATGTGCCGGCATCACAAATTCATTTTGACTATGGTTAAATGTTATTGGCAGCATAACTCTAGATTTTGTTATAATGGGATGGAATCCAAAGTTGCAATACCCCCCATTGGCTCCCGAGGCCCCACTCATCCAAATTGCTTTTGTGATCTGCTTGTGTTAAACAATGTTAAACCCAACAACATTGCAGCTGTAGAGAAAGCGTGAATTATCCTCTTGCAAGCGTTTGTTTCATACAAATCCACCGTAGAAAATGTTATGAGCTACTTTCTGATGATTATTTTGTTGGAGTTTGGAAGCATTTGTTCATATTAACGGGTCGCACTGGTGCCTCCTATGTTATGTGCAAATTTGAAACGGAGCTGTTAAGAGACTTTGACAAGTGCTTCCACACTTCAACACTGTAAATTACGGCTACGCAGTATATTGTTTTTACAAATTACATATTTGTGGGATATCAGTCACATTTGTTTTGTATTTTATTCAAGGTGGAGTACATGCTGATTGAAATGGACGAAAAGAATGAAAAGGTTCATCTGGTCCTGAATGGAGGAGATGTTTTGGACACGCTTCAAGAGAAAGGGGAACATGCAAACCCTAAGTAAGCTTCTTGCGTGCAACACATCTACGGTCACTGATTCACTAACACTTCCATTGTATCAGAATGTATCGGAATAGTTCAAAATAAAGGCACTAGAGTGCTCAGCAGATGAGGCAGATGTTACGCTGAAAACGCACCTTCTATTTCCCCCCAAAAGGGAAGGTATAATTTTCCATTACTACCTCACCACAACCTCTCTCTCTCTAGAAGTGTTTATATTCCAAACGAGTCAGAAATGAGGACAGAACATTTTTATTCGAATCGAAACCACAGACAGTGACAGATTTAGAGAAAATGGACTTTTTTTTCGGGCCGTAAACAAGGAAGTGAACGACTGCAATAACCCTGTCAAAAAAGTAGATTTGAGCAACATGGTTGTACTGTCCGGTAAATCCAGTTGTAGTGCTACCGGACTTACAACTACTGTGCATATATAAGCCCAAGGTGTTGGTCTTATCAAGCCTTACCCTTGGCAGCCCCATTATTACCCCTGGAAGTTAACATATGGAATGTCCAGTGTGTACTTTACACTTAACCTGTGGCTATTTACAATTGTACACACTGTATCCTTTCAAGTGACATTGTGAATGATCACTAAATAATTTTATTTAATACTATTAATATAACTGTGAGAAAAATAATATGTACTGTGTGCTATAAGTTGACTAAAACACTCCACTCAGCATGCATAAACGCAGTGCAAAAGCTGTAAACACTGTCATTGTCACATGTCTACCATCCCAGCAGCGTAGCTCTGTTCCCTGTCTATTCAGCTCCCACTGGGAAATATAAATTAATGTAATGTAAATTAGTAGTAGTAAATGCATTGTGCTGCAGTCAATTTGTAAAAGCATGGCATTAGGACCACATTTTCCAAGGCAGGTCAGAGAAAATAAATACCAAATATATAATGTGCAGACGGTATAAAGATATTATTATTATTTTTTTTTACACAAAAGTGTCTAATTTTCTTCAAACAGGATTTTCTTCCACTGTCTGAATGTGTTTATACAAGCCCATGGGTGTTATGCTTACGAGCTGCAAATGACGTTTGGACCAAATCTGTGGAGCCAACTTAACCCGGGGGAAATACCAGTGTCAGTGGGAATAGAAGAGCCCATGCATTCCACATTACTGCCTCTCTGTCGCACATACTGAAGAGCATGCCCCAGTGCACAAATGCCTTGCGCTCGTTTTTTGGCCTGTGGCTATAATGGCCTAAGATAAAGGCATACAAAACATTGAGGCTGGGTGTTTACTTAATCTGAATGGTCAAAGTGATACCACGCCCTGATACTCTGTAATTCAGAGTCTTCATTTGACTGCGAGGGTGTACCCAATGTACAAGTGTTTACACTCTCAGAGTTGTAAACGGACAAATAAACACCGAGGATTTGATTGTGTACTTGGCAGCCTTTTCTTCATAGCCTGCTCTTTTATCGACCTCCTAAACATTGAACCGCAATGTTTTGATGATGTTTTTGTTTTGTGTGTGTGTGCAGCCATCCTACCCTCTGGAGGCCAGAATATGGCAGCTACATGATCGAAGGGACCCCCGGACAGCCATATGGAGGGACCATGTCAGAGTTCAACACTGTAGAAGATAACATGATAAAGAGACGACAAGAGGCTTCGTCGGTTCTGAGTGACAACGAAACACTTTGCACCATCACCTCATTTCCAAGGTAGATGGATTAACCAAGCAATGTCCCCATATTTTGGGCACATTTGTTTAAAAACAAAATGATTAGAAATATATCAAATAACACATTGATTATTTGGACACATATGCTTGATAAGATAAGGCCTGTAACCCTAATTCACAATATTTAGTTTACTCTCAAAGCCCATATTTGGAAGATGATTGTGTCATGAGCACCGTATCATTCACAATATATTTGAATTGTGTCTATTACAGTGATTCTCTTGTATTGCAATAAATATCACAGTGTGAACTTTGGATATCCCACATTGTCAAAAGTGAAGACTCAAAATGCTACATTCTTTCTTTCAATACAGGCTGGGCTGCCCAGGTTTCACAAAGCCAGAATGCCGGCCAACTCCGGTTGAAAGGGGAGTGTCCAAATCGTTGTTTTTCCCGGACGAAGCCATAAACAGACACCCAAGATTCAGGTAGGCTTTTACCCGCTATTGGTTTTATGACAACTGATTTACGAAATTATGTAACGGAAAGTCAGGCTCTGTTCAGACTACAGGCAAATTCGATTTGTTTCACAAAAATTAACTTTAGGATTGATTGTCCACACTGTTATTTTCAAGTGTTCAAACTTAGGTCAGAATGTGTATTCAGAAATCTTTGCCCTATCTACATTACAGGATTACAGAATTAGTGTTGTGTCCAGAATAAAGATGTGTCCACACATTCTGATAACAAACTTCTATAACATCAAAAAATATTTCAGTGTGTGTAAAGAGCAAAAAGAGTGTCAAAAGATGAAAATATCGGCAACAAGCTTTACTCTGTCTATAAAAAAAAAAAAGGTCATCTTATTGTCATCTGTCAAAATCCCTTTGGCCCGAGCAACAGTATAACTCATTTGATAACAATGGAAAGACACAAGAGTTAATAACAGGATGCAGCCATGGGAAGCTTAAACTCATCAGGCTAAACTAGAAATGTTAGTTGATTAATGGTTTGTTTTTCCTTGTCTTGATAAAGTTGAATGACTAAACGTATATTAAGCCATTAAAATTCAGAAACCACCAGTGTCATTTTAGAGTTTTCCATTGGCTGTTTTTTTTTATATCTTTTGAAAAATCTTGAAAGTGAGAACTGAGCGTGACTACGGAATCTGCCCATATAGACTGTAATGGGCAAAGTTGCGGCACAAATGTTAAGTTGATACAAGAACGCTGCATGAATGTCGCAAGAACCATTAATCTTGCCGTTCAAGCAGATTTTAAATGTGCAACTACTCTACAGTATGTGAATCATGTGAATCAAAAATGTGTTGCATTTAAATGTCTGTGTCATCATGAGCCATTTATGAATCTGCTGCTTTTGCATGTCTACAGTAGTCCGTCCTGCCGGCCTTCTCAGAGAACTTTGCCCTCATTTACAGAGCATTTAAAATGCCTGTCTAGTTAACCTACAGTACTTGAGGTTGTTCAATAATTGCACCAAATGAAAAACTAACAATTCCATTTGAGAAAAGGAGGAGGATTTTACTAGTTTGAGTGAGATCACACACCCATGTATTCTTCTGATTTTACATTAATAGGTGTATGTAGGTCGTATGTGTAGTATACACTGACATGATTTGTTTTCTCCAGTAACCTTACCCGAAATATACGTCACAGAAGAGGCGAGAAAGTGGTGATTAACGTGCCAAGTAAGTTACATGAGAAGCAAGACAATTCCAAACCATTTTCATTTTAAAAGAAAAGAAAATATGCATATGAATATACTGTTTGTAATGTATGTATTATTCTCCCAAAATTAACTCTAGCAAATTTATTGTCCAGAGTTCATGCAGATGGTGTTGTAAAATTAGTTACATGAGTTTACATAATGCCCTTAGTTATCATCACTGTTGACAGTGTTAACAGCTAAATGCATTAGGTTGTAATGGATAAGCTAAATTTTATATTGGTATTGTTTTTGCAATGTTTCAGTATTTAAGGACAAGAACACCCCATCGCCATTTGTTGAGAAGTTTCCTGAAGATGATGGGGAGGCAGCCAGGGCAGCGCTCCCAGACCACATCTACATGGATGCTATGGGCTTTGGAATGGGCAACTGCTGCCTTCAGGTACACAACAAAACAACCAAAAAAATGTCAGAGATCTGCAAATGACCAGTATCATAGACACCACTTAGAGAACCAGTTCTATTACCAAGAATGCTATTATCTCTTTGAGAACCAGTTCTATGACCAAGAATGCTCCTATCTCTTTGAGAACCAGTTCTATGACCAAGAATGCTCCTATCTCTTTGAGAACCAGTTCAATTACCAAGAATGCTGCTATCTCTTTGCAAACATCCTGAATGTCATGCGTTTTCAGGTGACATTCCAAGCTTGCAGCATTGAGGAAGCAAGGTACCTGTATGACCAATTGGCGACCTTCTGTCCCATAGTGGTAAGTGAACTCAGGTGTGATCATCTTTGAGTTTTATATACTGTTTAACACATTTTGGATCAGATTCAGATACATTTTTGATGGCAATCAGGACACAGTCTTCAAACTATAATACTATATACTGTGTCCTATTTGGCCACCCCAATTTTTTGGAGAAGGAGCTGTTCCAGACCAGCTGATTTGGTCTGGTTTTAGCCAAGCTAGGACTACTACACTTGACTGCATTGCTGCTGCATTGTCTGAAGGAAGCCAAACAAAAATAAGTTATAAAGCGCAAAAAAAATGTGCTTTACAACCTTGAACCTTGACCAAAGCACACCTTAAAAACAGCAAAACACGCCAAGAATTCGCCAAACAAGTCTTGGCAAGATGGTTTTGGGCCGTAGGATTTAAATGGACTTTGCTGGGAACTGGTATCTAAAAATGCTACAATGTATTTTGAAATACCGGTCTTTAATGGATGGTTCAAAATGTTTTGTTAAAAAAAAAATGACTAGCAGTGGAGACTGGAACGTGAGACAGTTATTGAGGTAAAATATCGCTTTAAAGTGGTGATTGAACTGCATCGATTTAAGATATTAGTATTATATTATATTAGAAAGACGAAAAGAAATTGAAACATTACACTTGAAATGACATGTTCTCAGAGTCACAATAACTTGGTTTTTAAATGTACTGTATTCTGTTTTTAACAGATGGCTTTGAGTGCTGCCTCTCCCTTCTACAGAGGTTATGTGTCAGACATCGATTGTCGCTGGGGAGTTATTTCCGCCTCGGTGGATGACAGGACACAGGAAGAGAGGGGGCTGAAGGTGAGGTGGATCTGGCCTCTAACTACAGACAAACAGTGTGCCTATACTTCTCTCCGCTCCCATGACCACTGTAAAAGTGGCCTCAGGTCTTAATAACATTAAGAACTGAAGGCAGTTTTACAGATCTAAATGATTAAATATGGAGTGCAGTGATATTTGTGTTTGTTCCAACTTTGTACATAGTTGACAGTACTTAATTAGTCCCCTTTGTGTGTTTTTATGTGCAATGATGTCTTCCCTTTGTATTTAGGTTTTCTTCATGGGGGCTGAACCTTTCCAGTCAAACGTGCCAATGAAAAAAAAAATTAACATAGTGACATCACTAGCCCCTCCCCTAACTCCTCCCCTTTATCATACAACTAAATGTGTGTGTTTGGTTACATTAGCCCTTATGCGTAATTAACGCACATAGCATTGGGGAAGAGGCGTTCCCCCACTAAAGTCGCTAATTTCGTACCATGCCATCTCCCTTAAATACCTCCTTTACCCGTTAAATTATGCATAGGTGTGGTTTGGGCGTTTTTAGCTTTCATCCAATCCGTGTTGGTCTTGCCATTCCCTTTAATTCATCCCTTATCTATTTCCCTTATCCCTACTGCTATGTCTGACCCTCCGAAGCACGCAGCCTGGCTGCGGGCTTAGGACACACATGCATGAGTAGCCTATTCTCAAAGATTATGCTCTCATTTTGAAACAATTATAGCTCAGTCAATTCTCAATCATTTCTTACCATTCAACATGTTATGTTGAAAAAACATGTTCCATGTTTTTTTGCTGTATGTGGCGTGCATTTATCCCAAGTCTGCAAAATGTTATAAAGTAAATTGCAAAAAACTCTGGAATTCGCGGCAAAAAAACGTTTTTTTTTTATCATTGATTTCTCGGTCAATTCTGGACCATTTTTTACATTTCAAAATGCAGCATGATGGGAAAAAGCTCCTCTTTCAGATGCTGTATAGAATATGTGGGTAGGTCTTCTCTACGATGCGGGACCGAGCAAACTGCAACTGTCGGGGATTAGGCGGAAACGGTCCGCCTAATCCCCGACAGTTATAGTTTGCCCGATCCCGCATCGTAGAGAAGACCTACCCACATATTCTATACAGCATCTGAGAGAGAAGGTCTTTCCCGTCACGCTGCACTTTGAAATGTAAAAAATGGTCCAGAATTGACCGAGAAATCAATGATCAAAAAAACATTTTCTTTTCCGCGAATTGCCAACTTTTTTGCAATTTACAGCATTGCGTCACAAGTTAATGAATGTATTTAATTATATTATATACTGTACATTACCTAAACACAAGGAAGTGACCGACAGCAGGCAATCTACAGCTGTTCATAGGACAATCCAGCATAAATAAGGAGATGAATTGAACTGGCGCCTTTCCACGTGGAGTTGTGGACATCTCCAAAGGCGCACAGACGCGCATCGTGCGCACGTGGCTCTGCCTTCGCGGATCGGTTAAGGGGTGGTCTGATGTGGCGTTATCTAGTTCCCTAATCTATTTGACGAAATTAGCAACTTAAGGGACTGCGCAACAAACACGCCCATGACCACACCTCCAGCCACGAATAACGGTGTCGGCATAAAGAATAGTGGCTAAGGGAAGAGAAAAGGTAACCAAAATAGCAATAAGGGAATTCGCTGCGGGTATCGGGTAACGTTAGGGACAACGGGGGGAATGAAAATCGGGCCCTAAATGTGTGTGTGTGGTTTCAGTTCGGGTGGATCACCACACATCACCACCCACCAGGCAAACTAAATGAACTGGTGGAGGTGGCCACACAAAAATGTCATTTTAACAAATACTGTACACTTTTTTGAAAAAGCAATATTACCTGATGACCAAAGTGGAAAAAATCGTAGCGTGCCGTCTTTAAAAGAAATGTACAAGCTTGTACTGTACAGTGGTTTGAGCTTGTATATATATGAGCTGACACTTTTGAGACCTCATGTTGCTACTGTACCGCTATGTAGATATGCATATTTTCCTGATTTTAATGGGTTAATACTTTGTTCAACGGTGTCCCTAAGGCCCAAACCTCACCAACTGCAACTCTTTGCAACTAGTTGCAGCTCCTTGCAACAAAACAAAACATACCAATGAAACTCGTTGGCAACTGCCATGTTGAATAATGGTTGCAAGTATTTGCATCACAACCCTGTGGTGTGGTTTTAAAAATAATAATGATAACCTGCTGAACCTACCAGGTTCACACTGCTATCTGACCAGAGAATATAAATATCACATGCAAAAGAAACGGCTTCATTTGGTTGCACATAATAATGCCCTTTTCATTTTGCAGCCTTTAAAAAACAACAAGTACCGAATCTTCAAGTCAAGATACGATTCGATCGACAGCTACCTGTCCAGCTGCGGGGAAAAGTACAACGACATTGATCTCACAATAGATGAGGACATCAACAAGCAACTCCTTGGAGCAGGTACAGACATTTGGATACACATTTCACAGTGAAAATGGACTGCAGAAAGGGGCAAACGGTACACCATGAAATGAATGGGCAATTGGGCATGCATGCTCACCAAAGTATGTGAACGGTTTCATATAAACTTTATAATCAACCATAAAATGCTCAACTCGGCTGTTCATTAACAGGGATTGACAAGCTACTGGCTCAGCACATAGCTCACCTCTTCATCCGTGATCCCCTCTCACTCTTTGAGGAGAAAATCAACCTGGATGATGAAAAGGAGTCTGATCACTTTGAGGTGAGACTCAATTCTTTACACTAGTTATGAAGGCCTGGCTCCACCAGATTGCAGTAGTATTGAGTTTACAAGTTCCCTCCTCCTACCTTGTTCTGGTCACTCTCGAGCAAAAAACGGTGTGGCACAAAGATATGATCTCTCTCCATAATATTTATTTTGCGTATAGCTCTGATCAGATTTTGACTGGAGTGTATTGTTTCTGTCCCAGAGTGTCCAGATTGGAGCAGTAGAAGGAGCGCACTGCTGCACCCAGCTGGCGGTGTCAGGCTAATGAAGGGACCCAGTCTCATCTGACTTTTGTCCTTGTAAACATAAACTCAGCCTCTTATAATTTCTTGCAGAATCTACAGTCAACCAACTGGCAGACGATGAGGTTCAAACCGCCACCTCCAAATTCCGATATTGGCTGGAGAGTTGAGTTCCGCCCTATGGAGGTAATGATCGACAATTGCAAACGATTACTAGGCATTTTTTGCTGTGGCTGTAATCGTAGATGTAATCCCTTATTGCCAAGTGATGTGTATATATAATGTGTGTGTCTGTTTTTTTTTTGGTTTCAGGTTCAACTGACTGATTTTGAAAATGCTGCATATGTGGTGTTTGTCGTCCTGCTGACCAGAGTGATCTTGTCCTACAAACTGGACTTCCTGATCCCACTGTCAAAGGTATTAAGCAGCCCCCCTTTCTTATCTAGTGCATAATCTATACAGTTATCGTATTTATTATGCAGTCTTGTCTTTTTCAACAATAGTCTCATATGCACATTTGTTACATTAGGTTGACGAAAACATGAAGGTTGCCCAAAAAAGAAATGCTGTGCAGGAGGGCATGTTCTACTTCAGGAAAGACATCTTCAAAGGTAAACGTAAATATAGGCCTAAATACAACACACATCATGCCATATCATGATGTGATCAGCTGATTAATTATTCCTCAATCACACACAGGCTGCTGCAACCCAGGCCTTGACGGAACGCCATCTGCTCAGAACGGCATGGAGAGTGATGGTGGTAATGAGGAGTATATACTGATGAGCATAGACACGATCATCAACGGGAAGGTAAATATGGCCTCTTAATTATTGTTAGATTTATAATATTTATATAGTAGTATTAGTATTTCTTTACCACATGAAACCAAAATGCCCCTATTTTGGGCATGTCGTAGGTAAAAAATATTCATTCTGTGAAAGCAGAATGTTCACAAAGTATCACAATGCAATTTATTGTGAGCTTGTAGTTTGTCTTTTTTTTTTTAAGAAGAATTATGGTTTCGACAAGGGAAAAGGAAGTATGGCCCACTGTGGAACCTCAGTAAAAGTAGATGGTTTAAGTGGTTAATAAACAAATCATGCTTTCTACCACTAGGAGGGAGTGTTTCAAGGGCTTATCCCGATCCTCAACTGCTACCTGGAAAACATGGAAGTGGATGTTGATACCAGGTGCACCATTCTGAACTACCTGAAACTCATCAAGAAACGTGCCTCCGGTATGTTGACAGACACTGCAGCCAAAGAAGCCTCGAAGCAAACTGTATTGTTTTTTATATCTCTGTACCATTGTCGATTTACTGTACTTTCTTTCTCTCTTCATTTCAAATAGGGCAACTGATGACTATGGCTAAGTGGATGAGAACATTCGTTGCCGAGCATCCCCAGTATAAGCAGGACAGTGTCATAACTGACAAGATCAACTATGACTTTCTGAGGAGGTGCGACAGGATCGCCAAGGGAGAAGAGAGGTGCCCCGAACTGATTGGAGACCCTGTCAACCGATTCAAATGAGAATTGTGCCGTCGCACAGTAAACACAAGCATGCTAAGATTGACCAAATGGCGTGGCAGGATATACTGTAAAAGTGGTCCAAACAGGTGGCGGTTTTAAGATATTTCAGGACGCTAGGCGTGCATCTTGAATCAGAGTTGTATATATTGTATCAGATTTTTATGGTAACAAAAAGTATTTTAATAGGGTGAAGATGTGAAAGATATTGTCATACTAGCGTTCAGATGTGTACATATTTCTCTTCTGTTTATGGCCATCTTAAGCCTTATCTGTGTGAGAATGAAGCCTAATTTATACTATAAATGCTCTGCATTTCAATGTGCAGTACATTCATGCATCAGTAGCAACAGGGGCGGATTGGCACATTTTCCCACCGGGACAATTTTGCCTTTGCCAGGCCATGCTGGGTGGGCAGCTGGTTAACCAGATGTAACTCTTTGAGAGCGTAAAAATTAAACCAAATGAACCCTTGCGGGTCCATTTGGTTTCATTTATACACCCTCAAGAGTTAAAATGTGAATTATCCTAACTTAGTCTACACAACTAGAGAATGTAGAAGATTAATGGTCATTTTGATCTGTATGTTCCAGGCGAGCATCTAGCACATTCTAGTGCATTTTGGATCTAGGCAGTTGGCAACTCTCCTACTTGAAGGCGCTGTGTAGGACACCTTTTCTTTTTTTGAAGGATAGAAACACTAGTTTGCCTGGCCTGGGCCTGGCGCCCTGGCCTGCCCTGGGCTTAAAAAAAAAAAAAAAAAAAAAAAGAAACTGTCCAGGCCACCGGGAAAACTCCCTGTACTCCAGATGGCCAATCCGCCCCTGAGTGGCAACCACGCAAGGTTCCGCCACCGCTGGGAGCAGTTAGGGGTTCAGTGTCTTGCTCAAGGCCAGGGATGAACTAGGAATCTTCCAGTTCAAATGGCCACTCTACCTCCTGAGCCACAGCCGCCCCCGAACTTTATCGTTCATACGACTGCGTCGCTCACCGTAAATATTTTAATTTTAAAGTAAATAGAAAGAAAGAAAAAACGTGACGCATGATGAAGTATACATTTGGCTTTGACGTAGCAGGGTTGTACAATAGTTTGCTTTTAATCCTCTTCTCTGTAAATAATGTGCTTCCACTCACTAAACATTAACACGAATTTCTGTTGCTGGTTATGCACTTTCCCAGCAATTGGTAGAGATCCCTTTGCAATTTAACCACTTAAACCCTATCTATATGCAGTATAGTCGACTGGAGAGGCCCCTTTTATCCTCTGCGTTAAATATCTTTGCAGAAAATAGCAGATCTACAAGCTTGTAGAGCTGCTATTTCCACTGGACATTTGCTTCAGAATAGGGACACTAGGGTTCTAGTGGTTAAAGGAAAAAAAAGTTTGCTTTGCTGTGCTGACACACTGTAATAGAAATATTAAAGTAGTATCTTATTGAAGTGGAAATGGTGGTGAACACTTGTTTTGAACTGTTATACTGCTTCAAATAAATATGTACAGCATTCAATCAGGCTAGATCTATTTTCTGTAAAATTGCCCTAGAATACTAATAGTTACTGTGTCAACAAAGTAATGTTTCAACTAAGTGGTATTCATTAAGAACAACCATTTTGGTTGTTTTATGACACAACCAAAATGGAACCCAAAATGAAAGGTAAATTGTCAGTAATGTGTGTATATTATTACAGTATTGTTGTTGAACTGTTAGATTGGGGAGGGATTCCCAAATTATAGGTAATGTCTATAATATACATCTCAAACAATTATGTACAATTACAGTATGCAGAGTCAGCGCATAGTCAGCAGACTTCCCATATTTGAATGGGTGTGGAATGAGAGACTCAGAAGTGCATCTCAATTACTGTCAGCCTGTCCGGAATAGTGACTGAATAGTGTGAGAATTGACCCACTTCCCAGATTTATCCAATAGCCAGGTACATAAAAAAGTATTTAGGGCATAGAGCCCTATATATATATTATTAATAAGTAGAATAACAAATCCACACAATTAAGAGAAGAATTGTTATTTTGACCAATGTTTGCCAACAGCATGGAATTGTGGACAAAATCTTATCAACACTATACACTTTATTCTTTAGCTTTATAGAGGCTAAATGTCATGAAATGGTGGTCCAAGGATCAAATGCCAAAATAGGCTACCTATATTTTGATCGTCATTGGACTTGGAGCGCTGCCTAATTTAATATGCCCAACCGAAATAGCGACGTCGTAAGCCACCACTAGATGGTACTAATCAACTACAGTTTTACTGAACTACATGCATGCTGACTGTCAAGTTCAATCGCTCAAAGCATTACCTCACTTGGGCTTGAATATGATTATCAGTTTATCAGTTTGTCACTTTGTGAAGAGTTATCAGTTTGCAATACCCTCATTCAGTTGCTTTTTCGGAATATATGAATGAAATGTATATGATCCCCGTTTTGCATAATGTCCACATCAAAATACAGCATTTTAATATGTTATTTGAAGGGGAAAATGTTGAACGAAACTATTAAAGAAAAAAAAGAAAAGAAAGAAAGAAAAAATAAGTTATATTTTGCCCGAGAACTTGCATAGGCCTATCTGATCAATCATCTCTTCAAATGCCCTTCGGGGGCTAGGGCGTGTTGGTGTGATAAAAGGATAAGTAGCTTATCCTATTCCTACGTTTACATCATAATATCTAGCCTTAAAATCTAGACTGAAACAGACTGTCATTATCATGACAGACATGCAGCGTCTTGAAAGAGTTTTTGGCGGATGGCTACATTTACATCAATAGCGTGAACATACATTCCGTTTTCAAATATAAAGTACTCACACATGTGAGTACGGTCGTTAGACACTTATTGCGCCCAAAACTATGATAGTAGCGTGCCGCGTTGTTTAATAAAAAGCATTTTTACAAGAGCTCCCCGTGCTATTTTTCTGGGCTGGGGTAAGTTTGGTAAATTCAACGATGCACACCGGGAGCACATCCCCTATTAGTTTGTATTGGCAGTGCGGTCAGTGTGAATATATGGAGCACACCCAATGTTCAGAGTGCCACGCTCCTCCCCGCCGATAGGGGCGCATACAATTGAAAGCCAATGGCGGAAGAAAAGCTCGGATAAAAATGCTTTTTATTAAACAACGCAGCACGCTGCAATCCTAATTTTGGACGCAATAAGTGTCTAACAGCCGTAGAAACATGTGTGCGTACTTTATATTTGAAAACGAAATGTCTATGTACACTATATTCATGTAAATATAGCGATCCGTCACCAACTGGATTAAGCTGCTGCATGACGCTCGTGAGGAACGAGCGTCAAGCGATGCATGGCTACATAAAATCGTTTCACCCAGTCACAGTGGCGCACACACACGTTCGCTCTCTCTCTCTGTCATAGACAGAGAGAGACCGAGAGACCGAGAGAGAGAGAGAGAGAGAGGGAGAGGGAGAGAGAGAGACTTAAAATTTCACAACTATATATTTGCTGGTGGATAATTAAGCATCCATTCTGGGCTGGTCTGGTCTCATCTGCAGTTGCAGCACAGTGTGTGTCACTTCGGAGTTTAACGCTCTTCAGGGCATCTGGCCAGAGGACGTGTTCCTCCCACTACTGTACTACATTTTCCACTGAGCGACATAAGGCTGCACATTGTGCAAGGTTATACCAGTCATTCTCACAAAGGTAGGTGACCGTTTTCATTATCTATCGCTCTGCTTCTGTGATTCCTTAAGATTTGAACTGAAACATGGGATGTTTTCGGTTTTGGGATAAATGGTCCGATGGTCGCCTTTTAAAATAGTAACTATAGATGTCAGGTCTATATGTTTATATATGATTTCTGTGCATGCGTCGTCAAAGCAAATAGTTGGGGTGATGCTGCCGGTATCGTTGACCTCTACGGTTAGGTACCATCGCCTGATAGATGCGAACGTCAAGCGACAACATTATGCTATATGGTTTGAATAATCGTCCTTAGTATCACTATTGCAGTAGCTTAATATTTATTTGCTGTGTAATAATCTACTCTACTGGTCGGTCTTTTGCACACAAACTTGTTTTTTTTTTATCCCATAACTTTATTAATGCTATGATGTGCAGTTCGAGATTGTGGTGGAAGTTTCTCCAGAATTCATTATTGAATGTCTTCTGACTGATGAATCATGTAGGCTACAAATAGGTAATGCTACCAGTTTAGTGATGAATCCATGGAATCTAAATCAAATGCCAATAAAGTTATTGTTAGTGTAGGCTATTTTATGTAAAACTACAGAGTGCCCAGTTATTGATTGATGAATTGATTGATTGATTGATTGATTTTCAAAATCCATTGATTTTTTTTAATTAAATGCAATACATAGGCAACACAATAGAGTAGGCTACCTATTTTATCAGGATATAGCAATAAGTCACATGACTTATTTACTGTATCTCCATTGCAGATTGCAGTCCTATTTCCCCTGCGTCCTGTGCAAAGCGCAAACTACAGTTGATGCATTGCACTTTTGGAGAGATGCAGGCTTCTATTTCTCTCTAAGCACATTTTTGCTCCAGGACATGCACTCTGCAGCTAAGCAAATGACACTGTTAACATGCTATTGGATTGTGGCTCATTGTATAGGCTAGCCACTAATGAGGGTTTGCAGCCTCCCAGATTATGATGTTTGAGCATCATGCTTCAGTTATAACCAAGCCACTGATGTTCATGTGACATGATCATAATAAGCCTCACTTCACTTCCTCTGATGTAGACTAATGGCATTGGCTGACACATCTATTAGTAAAAGGCAATTTGAAGCAAAAAGCATAATGGTTAAATCCATGCTTATAAGATTGCTTCCACCATGATGAATACATAATCACATCAACCCTACTGTCACCAATTTGTCAGCACTGTATGTTCAAGTGCTACTCTGATGATCATGTATAATCTATTTTATTGATCAGAATAATGAGTATTAATGGGTACATATCATATACATTCCACATACATAGTCTCTGATGCGTCAATCCAATTGTGTCACTCACAGTTTAATGTTTTCTTGCAAAATAAGCAAAATGTTCAAGACTTCAGGCTATTTATCACATTTTGGGAGTCATGGTCGTAGAAGTTAATAAGAGAAAAATGCATTGAAACTGGCTTGGACAAAAACACACTCTCTTCTACCGTGTTAACAAGATATGGTCAGTCAGAATCAAGATCTTTGACTGTCCACGAATGTTCAAAATGTGTATTATAGGCGTGGATAGTAGCACAGGGCAAAACAAACAGAGAAGAAGAATGACTGAAATAAGAGCAGAGAGAGATAGTACTAGAAAGTAGAGCAAAAGACAAAAGTAGCTAATGAAGGCACCTTTAAAGAGAGATCTGACATTTGACTGTGCATACTAACTCACACAAGAAGGACAACAGCGCATCGACGAGGAAGGCTATATAATAAACATGATGAATAGCCAACCATAAATATCACCAACACCATACACGTCAAATAATATGTTTGCATTTCATAACAGACTTGAGTATAGGCCTAACTGCAGATCTAGAAAGTGGAGTGCTGTATGTGGCCCACGGTGGTGTATTGGTCTACTGTGCCTTCAGATCATTTTATATTATATAATGGAGCCTGAAGGTACATTGTGAGAAATAAAGATCTCTGACACTCAGAAATACTTGTAATACCTGAGGCTGCCCAGTGGAATGGTGACAGTGACTCAGGGTTGCGTTGACATAAAGTTGTTGTGTTGTTTGTGAGTTAATTGAAGCTATTTCAAACTATGCTATGGCCTACTAGTTATTTGTCCTTTTGCGTTGGCATGAGTAATTTTGGCTGCACAATGAAGGGGCTTGATTAGGGATACATAAGCTTTAAGAAATTGTCCTTTGACCTTTTCTTATAGACTAGCCATTTTTGATCTTATAATTTTATGCAATTAATCCACTGTATGTAAATAATCCACATTTTGGAATAGCCACACAGCAATCATTCCTTATTTGTTGTCTTTTTAGGTCGTAAATGGAGACTTTTAACCACAAATTAAATACCTATATTGAAACATGGATGGGTCCAAGAGGTAAGGCCTTTGTAAGTCTCATATAATTCAGAAACAGAATAATATTGTCTTTTTGCACTTGGAACTATGTGGACTTTAAGAGGTTGGTGCACTTAATAACAAAAAATAGAAACATTTCAGTTATTTATAAGAATTTTTCTAAATTAGTTTAATGTAAAAAAGTGATGACTTTGGAGGTTGTTTAAAAAGATTGTAAGCCTCCCGATCTTTAAGCACATTTAATCATAAATTATGTTGCGTTATATCAATTACGGTATGCTATTGAAAGAAAGGCTGCATCAGAAAGTCCATCTTCACATGGAGAATGGCCTGGAACAGGAATGCTGCTAGGATTTATTTTTTCCATTGCTAACATAACCTTTCTAGGTGTTAAGCAAACATGGCCTTTTTACTGATATGTTTCAATTCTGTCCACATTCATCCGTATGTTGTACCCGTGTGTGCCTGTTCTCAACTTTGTGCCATTTCACAAGAGAGCAGTAAATATGTAGCGAGGACTCCGAATCACAAGTGGGCCAATGTACCTTTTGTTTCCACTTGTTTCAGATACACGGGTGAAGGGATGGCTGCTTCTAGACAACTATCCCCCAACCTTTGCACTAACAGTAATGTACCTTCTGATCGTATGGATGGGGCCCAAGTACATGAGAAACAGAGCACCGGTCTCCTGCAGAGGTCTCATGGTGGTCTACAACGTGGGCCTCACACTCTTGTCCTTCTACATGTTCTATGAGGTAGGCACAGGCACATATGGTGACCATATTATGTCCCGCTTTTGTCTGAGATTGTTTAAAGCGACATCTCCCGAGTACAATGAAAACACAAGAAGATGTCCTGCTTTTCAATATCCATGACAAAAATTGTCCTAATAGACAATTTACAATTTAGGCATTTAGCAGACGCTCTTGATCCAGAGCGACTTTCAATGGTGAAAAGTTTACAATTTAATCAGGATTTACAATACATTTTACAACATACAATGAAGCTCTAAAAACATTGTAATACATTAGGCAACCTATATAACCTATATAAGTCATTGCAGCAAGTACTGTGGGTTGTAACACAAGTGCTATGGGCTCATATACCACCATACCTTTGTATACCTTTGTATACCACAAATGGTTGTATACCACCATTTGTGGTATACAAAGGTAAAAATAGGCAAAGTCAAAAATAGAACATCTACAAGCTCTGCTGTTTTGGCTGTATTCACCTATTATGACGTGTCTAGAGCAGGGATGCTGCAATTCATGTGAAGTGTCCTTCTGGTTTAGGTGTGTGAAATGCTGGCCACCCTGGGTAGGTAGGCCACTTTTTGCACTGGTATGAGGCAGTCCAGTGGAAGCACTGCAATGCTACACTGCAGAGAAGTACATTGTTTAGAAAAGTCCCTGTACGTATAGTTGCATATTCACTGGAAATATACTGTGTATTTTTGACACATTTCCTTCTCATCAGTGGCTACTGGCGTCATGCACTGAAAGACGCATAAGAACACAATGCTATTTGGGAAGCTAGAGAGGGACACAGCTGGACTGTGACGGGATCATTGTTTCAACAATCAGATCCCTCATACTTTCTCACAGACATCAGCACAGCCCTCTTTTGTTTTCTCAAAAAAAAAAAAAAAAAAAAAAAAAAAAAAAACGCCGCTTTAGGAAGTAAAAAACAAATCAAAACGAAAAAATGCTTATTGTTCCCTATCCAGTGGTGAAACATCTACTTGATCAAGACTCTCAGGGAATCTGTTTTAATGGAATAATGTTTAGTGTCTAACTGACTAGTGACTCTTTAGAACAATATATGTTATTTGCCAATTAACCCCTTAAACCCTGTATACTTCCTTGTGCTATGAGTAGCTATAATAATAACTGATCAACATGCTCACGTGTCACATAATGACATAATGGCGTGACCCAAAATACGGATGCCAGACTGAAAGCGGTTATCAACAAAGGTTAGATGAGGTTGCAGGTTTTTCATGCACCTGTAAAGATAAACGATCTCTTCTGTGCAATCCTCCCTGTCCAGCTCCCTGTCTTTCTTTCTGCATTGCGTAAGCCCTCAAACGCCTAGCTTGGCTCATGCAGCGTGATTCATTAAACCTTGTACTCTGACGTTTACCCAGCCATCGACGGCTGAACTTTTGGCACTCTCACACCAATGCCATCCGAGTTCAATCAAAGTGCATGGCAGTCATTTTCTTGACAACTTTCCAGATCACCGTTCTTTTTTAATCTTCTAATAGCTGTGATTAAAATGGTAAAATAGCCTACATTACGACAGGACAACGCATGCAAGTGTTCTCTTGCTGCAGTGTGTGCAGACTTGCCTTTGTATAATGTACGCATGATGGTCACAACATAAGCTGCACACTAGTCAGTGTATGTTAATATTGAGGATGAAAGTATTCAGGCTCTTTAACCAATTAAACTCTAGGCTAGAGAATATGCTGCAAGTTTGCAATGCATTTCAGCTGGTAAATCATTTTGCAACAAAAAAAGTGTTTTAAATCTAACCTTGGATTGTCAAGGTATCCAGGTGTTCAGGTATCAAGGTTATATAGGCTTTTCACTTATGATTTTTGTTTACAGAAACTAGATATACCAGATATAATGAATGTGAGTGGTCATCACTTCCCAGCACTAAATGATCCCCATAGAGAGCTTAGACCTGGACTGGCTGTTATGTTTTTTTTTTATTACTTTGATTATTGCTTTGACTCTGGCACACTTGCACATGGACTACTAGGACACTAGCCTGTTAAGGATAACTGTCCTATATTCATTATTGATAGGCTGTACATGTAGATACTCTCTGTAGAGAGTACTGTGTAATCATCCAGTTGCCCAGATACGCACTGTTAATAGCCTGTTGACACATCCATTGATATATTATTTGGACAGAGAGAGAGATAGAATTGCTATCTGATATTTTCTGTTCTGTGCCTGCTTCACAAAGAATGTCCAAAACAAAACTTATGAACTATCTCAGTGATACCAATTGTAAAAATAGTCGAAATGTAACAAAACTATTGTTTAGAGAGCCCTCTAAACAATGCATAGCCAAATGTGTGCGTTTGTTTTTTTTAATGTACACAACATATAGTAGTATACAAAAAATACAATATTCCATACTATTTTGATGTAATTTACATGGATGTAAATTACACTGATTTACATTGATCCGTGATTACATTGATGAGCCTTTAAAGAATGCATCTCCAAAAACATTTTCACATCTGCCCATAGAGCGCCACAATGTAAAAAGTTTGCCCCTTTTTTCATTTTTTTTTATTTGTCTGCGTATTTATTTGACTGGTTATAAATTTCATGTGAGATTATTTATTCTAATAGTCCTTTATCTTTTTGATCCTTTCCCCAGCTTGTATCTGCAGTTTGGTACGGAGGTTACAACTTCTACTGTCAGGATACACACAGTGCCCCAGAAGCAGATAACAAGGCAAGACAAGATATATATTTTTAAATAATTATCATTCCATATTAAATATTTTTAAATCACAGAATGAATTACAGGTTTGCTATTTCATAATACATTATTTCCATTTCTTTCCCTGTCCTAATGTCATTACATGTACTTGCTCCTGTAAATTAACTGCACGGTTGTTATTTTTTGTACAGTACAGCTTCTTTACCATCAGCATTTTTCAAATCTGTCTCATTTATGCGAGTCTGCCGCACCTTGAAATCCTTATAGAAGTGCTGCATTGTCATCATAATGAAAGGCTCGCAGTGGAATTGTGCACAGCTTTGCAGTGATAAACAACACAAGCTTGACCAGTCTGTTTTTGCCATAGACAGGGAATTGCTTTCATGTTACATGGCCTGTGTGTGAACCTCTTGTTCTTTTGGACATGATCTGCATATGGGCTGAATATAGGAAGATATACTGTTTACCATGGTTACTATTCATACCCTTAGACTGTTAATAGACCATGCATAGTGTGTGTATCCTGTCCACCGGTATAAGAAGTGTCACTGCATTGTACTGTATTTGGACATAATATGGGAAATTTGTCCTCTGCATGCACCCATCCTATAACTGGAGGAGCACTGAGCAGCCATTTGGTGGTGCCCAGGGAGCAATTAAGGGTTAAGAGTCTTGGTCAGGGAGGCACATTGGCACTTTGCTGTTATGGTCTGGAATCCTACCTGGGATCCACAGAGCCTCAGGCCTGCCACAAGGGCTCACTAACCACTCAGTCACATTGCTGATAGGCTCTACATATATTAATTGTCTCCAGCAGCCCGTTTTGCTGTCAGTTTGTCTGTCCCTCTGGCTAATCTTTGGCACTGTTGTCTTGATCGCAGCCATGCTCTGCACAAACACTGCCTGAATGCCACACAGCTGAACCTCACATTGGCGGGCAATAGCGCCACCAGGAGGCCGCTTTGTGTACAATTCGTACACAAATTCAAACCAGTACAATCTCTAGTCATTCAAGGAAACAGGTTTTTGTTTCAGGCTCCATCTGGATTGGCTAAGATTTGCTTCCAAAGTTAACAGGGATGCTCCGTTTCAAACAAAATGCTGCAAATCATGCTTGCTGTGAAATTATGCGAAATTTGAATTTGTGTAAACTATACACTATTTTTTATCATTTTCCAAAATGTTGATTTGTATGTTGATTTTTTCTGCTTTTCCCTTTAGATCATCAATGTTCTATGGTGGTATTACTTCTCCAAACTCATCGAGTTCATGGACACGTTTTTCTTCATACTACGAAAGAATAATCACCAGATCACGTTTCTACACATCTACCACCACGCTACCATGCTGAACATCTGGTGGTTTGTCATGAACTGGGTACCCTGTGGCCATTGTGAGTGCTTTAACGTTACTTCACCCTCCAGTAACCCAAGTCACTCAACCACATGTGTGCCATTTTGCCTCGCAGTAAACTAAATAATTTAGATTTGCTAACAGTACAAATAACAGGGCCTTAACCACTTTAGACTATATAAACTATCATACAACAAAGCCAAAAGAGCCCATCTTAGAAACTATAATGTCACCCCCCAGGAAAGTGGTGAAAGTGGTTTTATAGGACCTGAGGAGGGAGATAGAGGGCTGTCCGCCCTCTATCATTTATAAATCTAAGCCAACAATGCTGCCGTTCTGTCTTTTATGCCATATACAGTATGGAGTTCCTTTTCACAGCCAAGGAGACACCACAGTATAATATACCATTCGTATTTACAGTGGAAACCTTCAGTCTGTGTCAGCGTTGGCCTGCCACATCCATGGGATGTTGGGCATGTCCATATTAGGGCATACAGTATGAGCACTGTGTTATCAGTCTGCCTTGCATTACTGAGGTTATTGCGTATACATCTGCATATTTGGAGCCTGCATGTCAGAAACAATGTAAGTCGTTGCATTTTATAACTGCTTTGCAGCACAAATGTTATGCAAAGCTCGGCCAATCATTTAGCCGGCGGTTTAGGTTGGCCAATCGGTGATGCTGAGTCATACAATCTCCCGAAAACACAGATCATTTATGTCTCTCTATTTGGCTCTTTACAACTTGAGACACACACATACGGCACGGCACGTGACGGCAGGCTAGAGCCGGGGCGGTTGGACACACACACACACACACACACACATGCACACATGTGTGCATGTGTGTGTGCGTGCATGTGTGTGTGTATTTGTTTTATTGAATCGTTTTACCTTCTCCATTGCTCAAGAAAAAAAAGGCCAATTTTAATTGACTGGTTATTGTTCAATTCAACAGCGTACTTTGGTGCCGGCCTGAACAGCTTCATCCATGTGGTCATGTATTCCTACTATGGCCTGTCAGCCATCCCAGCCATGAGGCCATACCTCTGGTGGAAGAGGTACATCACACAGCTGCAGCTGGTGAGTTACACCTTCAGCACATTGCACAACCTTGTGCTGGAAAATACACACGTTTTCCACATTTGAATTACGCGGAAGTCGACTCTTAGCAACACGAGAGAATCTTACCAAATTCTCTCGTGTTGCTAAGAGTCGAATTTTGCGCAATTTAAATAAGACCGCTAGAGAAGACACCCAACTTCAGGGGTTCTCAAACGAGTGGGGCGCAAACATCCTCTTAGGGGTGTGCGACATGAAAAGGGTTATGGCGGGTTTAGGGTGTTAATTATCACAAACGGCAAAATCTGCTAAAACACAGCGGTGCTATAGTATATAGTAGTGTACAGCAACTGCATGTTGTGACATTCTGTGATTATTTGCCACAATCATCATCATTTGTATTAATCATTTTCGATGACCTACATGAGGCCTTAGCGTTGGTGAGTGCGTCAGCTAGGTCAGGAGGTAACACTGGGTGACTGGCCAAAAAGGTTTGGGGACCGCTGACCTACTTGGAGATGAAACTCCATGACACACTTCTCAAGGCAATACCTTGAGAAGAGATAGAGCTAGACAGCTCCCGATCAAACAACAGCTTAACTACAGGAATGAGGAACATTCCCTCTAGTGCACATATTATGTCAAACTCAAGGCCTGCGGGCCAAATCAGTGCAGCGAATTCATTTCTTTGGCCCAAAGGATGATATTGAATTAGTATTACAACTGGCCCTCTGGTATATTTTGCACACAGCATAATAAGAAATGAACGCAACTAGTTGATCTACTTTCTCAAATCAATTGATTTTCTTCCTCATTTTATTGTGAAATCTGCTTTTATCTTGCTATTAAGGGACATTGTTGTCTCCACCGTAAGGTGGTGACTATGTTTCGCCCCTGTCCGTCCGCCCATCCCATCCATCTGTCCGTCCCATCCGTCCGTCCATGCGCGCATTTGTCCGTCCACACGTCTGTTGCCTGCAGGGGTGAAACAGTCACCACCAGTGACTATGTTACTGGTGGTGACGTAACACCACAGGGGTGACGTAACAGTCTTCACCCTGCCAAGACGGTGGAGACATGTGCCCCAAAGGGGCACATGACAAAGCTCCTCATCAATCTAATAGCATTGGCTGACTGAGTTGACTATGCACAGTTGTAATATTGGCTTGTGGTAGCTGAGGTAGATTCCATCTTTATGGGTCTTTTTCATATACAGATAACAACAAACTAGCATTCATAACTCTGGATGTTTGCATTTCTCTGTGTTCTCTTTCCAAGTTTAGATATTTTACCACATCTTTGTGTGGTCTCTTTCCAGGTCCAATTCTATAGGACCTGCACAGTCCCTGGTTAACTATTAAACACTATAAACTATGGTTGGCTTCTCTTGTGACTGCTTAGGTTCATTATCTTGTTCATTTATACACCTGTAACTCTGGCAGTATATACATGTCAGAAATGTTGACTTACTTTTTACTGTAGACATGTATCATCTAAGGAACCAATAACACGGCCCGCACATAGCCTGCATTTGCTCAATAACTTACAGTACAATTACTGTATTTAATATGCAATGCAGTCTTAATGTCTTAAGGTACTTGACCAAAACATTACCTCTTTGTATATTTATTGAGCAGGTGCATAGTGTGGATGATTCCATAAATGATAAACTCTGTACTGTTGTAACGGATGGAAGATGTTTTGGTCCAGTGTGTTGGCTTTGGTGTTTTAATATTCAAGTGCTCTTGGACTATTTTCTGCACTATTTTACTGCACCATACAGTACCTTTTAGCCACAGCAGACCTGGAGAAAATAAATATTTATACCTTCCATATTTTAGGCATTGATCAGCTCTCTGTCTTTCTCTTTCTCTCCCTCTTTCAGATTCAGTTCTTCCTAACCATGTCCCAGACGCTGTGTGCAGTGATATGGCCAGTGTGTAGTTTCCCCAGGGGCTGGCTGTATTTCCAAATAGGATACATGGTCACACTCATTATCCTATTCTCTAACTTCTACATTCAGGTGAGTTGGCGTAAATACATTTCTTTGTTAACCATTTCAATTTGGGTATTTCTTTCTCTGATGAATTTTGAGAAACCACATAAAAAACATCAACGTGTCTCTCTCTCTCTTCTCCCCTCACCACAGACCTACAAGAAGCACAGCACTTCTTTGAAGAAGCATCAGAATGGCTCGTTGGCATCAGCAAATGGACATGCAAATGGGACATCGGTGTTGGGAAACAATGCACAAAAGAAACTGAGGGTGGATTGACGGATGAAAAATCTTGCCAAATTCTTAGTATTGTAGAATAGCTATACTGTAATGCTGCTAGGAGTGAAATATATCTTCTTATACAAAACATGACTTAGAAATAGCCTATAGAATATTTCACTTGGGCCCCAACAATGAGTGCCATGGCTTTGTTCTCTCCTGTGTTATTTTTGCACACATTACCACTTCATGGTATTTTAATCAAAATGTGCGTTGATAGAGGGGACAGGAATAATGTTGTATGGTTAATCACATGCAACATGGCCTTTGGCCCTAGTAGAAGATTCACATAAAATCTGCACAGAAAGTCCAAAGATCCAAGCTTCAGTGAGTTGGTGAAACTACAGGTCCCATCATGCTATGAGACCATGTTTTGAGATGCAAAAAGGTGACGAGAATAACAAATAAGTGCTTAATCATGTTTTTATATGCAAACAAACAGTCTGCATATTGTATCATTGTATCATTCACACGTCCATCTTGCCTGACCTATTTCATAGCATTATTTCCTCAGTCATGTTTCCTCGTCCTCAATGTTCATTTAACTCAGCGTTTAAATGTGTTTTGGTACACTGAGTTACACATATATAAATGTATTAATTGAATGTGTACTGCAATCATGTAGTGCACATTTAAATTCAAATAATTGGTTATACAACATTTAGTTTTGTTTGGGGGTCCAGAGAGCTCAGGAGCACATTCTGGCCTGAGTCTCTACACTAGATGAAGGTTTAGAACTTAGTTAGCGTTTTGGCAGGATTGTACAATGAACGAGTCAATTATCTACAGTATGTTAAAGAACCCATCTCTCATCATGTGACAGTGTATTTATTGCATCAAGCTATTTTAAAATAACGACATTTAATGAAATAAGAAATAAGACTAAGCCCATAGCACTGCAGCAACACTATTTACTGATGACATGCCAAGTATCATCTTTATCCAGTAATTCCCATATCCTACAGTTTAGAGAGAAATGCTATGTAGTGCAGTGAAATGCATGATGCAAGAATCTGATATTCATGCAACATAACAATTAGTTCTTTATATTCTAGAGTCATGCAAATAGGGTGCCTTTTGGACATATTTTAGTAGAGCTTGGTGTCCAGTCATGTTTTAACCCTCTATCAGAAATATGTTTGCTTCCAGAAAAAGCGCAATGGTCGAACTCAGGCACTTGAATACTGAACTTTTGACACATTATCATTGACACTAACATATGTCAGTCCTGTTACCAACATATACTGTACAATATTTTGTCATGTTAACTGAGAAATGCAACTTTCCCCCACAATCGCATTATGCCCTATTTCACTATATTAATTATATTAATTTGGAAAACTATTTAATACAATGTATTTTTACAATAAAAGCATTTGTGCTAAAGTGTTGCCTTTCCTTTAGAAAGCACAGTTTGTTTTGTTTGTTTTGTCCCTTACCAAAAACATTGAATTAAATGTAACATCCCTGCTTGAAAATATCAGCTGATCAACAGCTATTATTTCATCAAAGTTACAGGGTCATCATTTTATTGTTAAGCATTTTGTTGCTTATGAAAAAAGTATTTACCCTTCAGTTTCAAATAGCTTTTCATATTACCTGAGAAGCTGAATAGCATAAATTGTGCATAATATAGAAACTAAACAAAAATGCAATGGGAAAAATATTGGAGAAAAACATTGCACATTTTCTCTCTATACCCTTGGGTGTATTTTTGTGCAGCCTATTTATTATTTATTGTTATTATATGAATACAGCACTATATCCGTGCCAATAAGGGATTGAAAATGAGAATAGCCTTGTAGGCTTACTGGCCTCTGAACTTGGCACCCCACTGTATACATAATTCACAAAATACACCCATCAGTGGATATTTTCTCAGGGTGATGTCATGTTTTATAGAAAGAAAACTTATGTCAAAGTAAAACAATATCCTTTATGCTTTTCAACTTTGTGTTATTTTGTATGTTGGAATTTAAATATGTCAGTATGTCTTTTTTTATCATGTTTTCAGTGTATTTTTGTTTGTATGCCTTAGTTGCTTTTTATGCAGCTTGTCAACAGGCTACAAACTAATAGTAATTTTGAACGTTTTTTTGTTATAGGTTGACTGTAACCATAACATTAATTGAAATTCATTCATTCATTCCTAAATATAAATATTTTTCACCCATTTCCCATTTATCCTTTCACTATATTTGCCTTAAAATACAAGGGCCAATTAATGAGCAATGTAGCTACTAGATTTGCTTTAATTGCTATCCATAACATAACAGGTTATACTCATTTGTACATTATATGCACCACATCTGACTCGGACTTCAAATTTGACAAGCGCATTCCACACCACTACACTGAGTGCAGTGTCTGGCCTCGAATTGGTCGGATATATGGTTGTTCAGAACCACCACAAAAGGCTCTGGTCAAGCAGGCTGTGCCAGTGGACCTAATGAGCCTAAGGTGGGATTCACACTGAGCCGGTTTGACTGAAACTGTTCCCGAGTATGGCTGCCTGGTCCCTGCTGGCCATGCATCACATTAGCCTTGATTCTTCCTTACCAGAGTGCACTTCATTCAATTGTATTCAATGCGATCACAATTGCAGCAAACCATATTGGAAGTGGAATCACATTTTCATGCACATTAGCAGCTACCCCCTGGCCTGGCTGACTGACCAGAACAGAGCCTTAATCAAGCAATAGGCTATTAATGAGAGGGTGTGGATTAACGTGATTATTGGCACAACAGTGATGCGGTCAGGAAGAGGCATAGTCGAGTTCCGCATCGCTGAAGTGCCAAGAATCATGTTAATCCACTCCCTTCGAGTGTAATATTTCTATTCTATCGGTTACCCTTAAAACTAAAAGAACCACTGAAAAATATTTAGAAATATTTGAAAAATATTATTTTTCAATGACAGATGTACTCACGACGACCACAAATGTCCCAGTCTGCTGTGCTCTCAGAGAAAAACACGAGGTGAAATCTTTGCATTGATTAGCTGTGACAGCGGTGGTTAAAAGTAACTGCATGTGACCTGCTTCAACCAACCAGGTTAGTTCCTCAAAATGACCTGTGGTAGAATAATTAGCCTAGTATCATCAGGTACCACCTGTGAAAGAAGTTGGAAGAGTACTGGAAGAAGAAAGAGCAAATGACTAATTAGAGAGAGGGTCTAAACAAATGGTTTACTGCCGTTTTGTAGAATCAGTCTCATCCTAATGGGTTAAAGTTCCTTTAACCCTCACTAATGTTGAGAGGGATGAGAGCATTTCGGATAAACCCAGTAGTCATTTTTAAAGATTTGCTTTGGGGCTCTTTTGCCTTTTATTGATAGTTTCAAGTTTCAGAGGGACAGAGAGAAGGGGAGAGACATGCAGCAAAAGTTGTCATGAGCGGGACTCACACTACGCTGTCAGGCCAAAGGCTATATGAGGCATGCACCCGGACCACTTGGCCAGTGGGTGTCCCTACCAGTGAGATCATCATTGAAGGGGAATCTACAGTAAGCTAATAGAAGCTGCGGGCTTATTTCTATTCTTGAAAAGCTGCAATACGACCACGACGCTTGTGGGCACGTCATGGCCGAAACACTGTGTTGTTTGTCTGTTTTAATTTAAAACACTGTGGAGCAGAAACTGCTGTGCGGAGTTCCCTTTCCATCAACCTTCTGTCTAGCACAAGCGAGCGACTGGACTTGGCAAACCTCTTGTTTTTAGCTTTGTACAGTTCATAGGAAAGTACAGGTCAATGTACAGGTATAGTAGGCTTGATCTGTACATCCTGCCAGAGGAAACGAGGGCTTCCTCCTCTTTCAAAACATACTGGGGCTCATCTTTGCGTTTATACCAAATGTGTCTCATGGTCTCATGAGAGACTGCATGCCACTGACAAAAACAGCCATTCACTATTGACCGTGCCAATCATACACTGATTTGTTTGTGCCTCCCCGAGGGACAGCCAGGGCCGGCCAGAGGCATTATTATGTTTTCGGATTGTCTACGGTTCATTTTCAACCTTGTGCCTACATGATATCTAAGCCTTAAGGGAATGTCTTAATGTGGCACAAACTTCCACTTGGACACAAGGATGAACTCATAATAAGACGTCATATTTCAAAGGTCACGGTCACTATGACCTCACAGAACATTAGCTTGAGACAGAAGAAAGCTGTCCAAGTGCTCAAGTCCAGTTGCCCATGTCTACAGGGTTTAAGGGTCAAAAACCTTCCTACTCTGTCCAGATATAAGTCTGGACAGTACTGTATGCAGTTTGACTGCAGATATCAAAGGCACAGGGTTAGCAGAGGCATATAGGCATGCAGTTTTCTTGTTCCTTCTTCTGAATTCGGCTCTCAACTCAGTGTTGAACTGCCATCGGGCAGGGATTTATTGGTCTCCCCTGTAATATAATACAAAACACTGCTTCCTAAAGTGGTTACTCATCAACAAGGCCATAAACCGTAAAATCCTGGGTGTTCATCATCTACAGTCTGGTGGAGGAAACTGTGTTGAAAATGTGAATCTCAACCTGTGACAGATCCACAGTCATCCAAAGTCACTGATGTATTACTGCCACAACCGCTGCCCGAATGATAATGGTCAAGGCATAGGTTTTAACTGGGGTTATGTTTAGGGTTAGGGGTTAGAGGAGCGACCGGTGAAGAGCGGTCGCGGCTGTTGGCCCAACAGTCGTGAATGGTAGTAAAGCGGCCGACCATTAATAACGGTCATGGCTGATGGCCTCATCGGTGGCAACTAATTTATGGTATTTGCCAACGACCAACGGTCACCAAGCCGTACAACAAGTTCCCCAATAAAATGCTTGGTTTTATGATGGGTACTCTGTGTAAAATGCTTCACCATATAACATGTGGCAAAGCATTTTTTTTTATCATATTATGATAAGCAACAGATGTTGCCACAGCACCTCACCTTTGCTCCCAAAAAGCAAAAGTTCTTGTCTCACGCGTGATGCCCTACTCCAGTTCATAGACCTTTACACAGGTTCCGTTATGGCTGTACATATGTGCTCGCCTGATTTTGTGCTTACACAATTAAACACCCAGACTTCTCAGGTTAACTGGTTCAGGTCTCGTTTTCTGTGCACAGAGTCAGAACTAAATGAGGAGAAGCTGCATTCAGTTTTTTTATGCACCACGATATTTACCACTTGTTAATGCTGTCTTAATGCTTCAAGTTTAAACTTGATTTGCCTTGCTGAAATGTGCTATACAAATAAACGTGGATTTCTACCTAGTATAGCATGGACCATGAAAGCTGTTGCACGCAGTGTATATATGCCTGCAGTATCTTGTTCATGCACTGGAATGCAATGTGTCACACAAAGCATGCCTTTGGAGGACAGAGCGACTGTTTGTGTTTTAAAGGCGTGTCTACTGGTCAGCCGCTGTCCAAACACGGCCTTACTCACCGGCTCTCTGGGGGCCCGAGGGCATGTTACTATATAGCATGGAAATTATGTGTGCACATCATGGCCAGATCCATGTCTATTTCCATCAAAATTGTAAAATAAATAAATAAATACATACATACACAGGGGGGTTGGGATATTTTTGTTTGTTTTTATAGTGTGAGAAACACTAGTGTACAATATTATTTCCTACTGGTCTTTTTTGTCTCTTGACATGATTCGCCTTTGTACTGTGCATACTTCTGTACATGTAAATAGTCAAGGCCAATATATTATTTGAAGGAACTTCCTGTAACCCGCTACATTGCATTGAGTTCCTTTATTGTTCTATTTTTATTGTTCTATTTTTATTATTTATATTTAATAGAGGATTGTTATTGCATATTGAACAATTACAAACAAACAACCCACAGAGGTTCTGGAACGAAATTAATAAACTAAGTCCTAATAAGAAGAAAGACATTCCTATGGTCATAACTATGGAGAACGGGGAATGTTGTTCTGATATAGGTGTAGTATTGCAGAAATGGGAAAAGGATTTTGCAGATTTGTTCTCTGGATGTAATCACTGTCAATTTGACGATGCTTTCCTGAAAGAAACTAGTGGGTTAAAAAAGACATTGGAAAATGAGATGAGTGCTGATACTTATAATTTCAATTTTTATTTAAATGCTAATTTCACTATTGAAGAGGTTAAGAGAGTAATTGAAAAATCCAAATTAAGAAAAGCTACAGGAATCGATGACATTTCTTACGAGTTACTGAAATCCCCTAAGTTGATTGACATTTTGTTTAATTTATTTCAATCCTGCTTCGATAATGGTGTTGTTCCATCTCAGTGGTACCAGACAATAATAAAGCCTATTCCAAAGTCATCAAAAAATGATCCCAAATTACCACTTAGCTATAGAGGCATAAGTCTAATTAGTAATGTATATAAATTATATTCTTCACTTCTAAATAACCGGCTTACAGATCATCTGGAGCGGTCAGGATGTCTTGTTGATGAACAGAACGGCTTCCGTAAAGCAAGATCATGTATTGACCATATTTACTCAGTCACCACTATTATAAGAGCAAGATTTCAAGAAAACAAATCAACATATGTATGCTTTATTGATTTTCAAAAGGCTTTTGATTGGATAAATAGGGAGCTCCTCGAGTACAGACTAATAACAACAGGTGTAAACGGGAAATTCTATTCGGCTATTAAAGCCTTATATCGTGCCCCTGTTGCTTGTGTTCAGGTAAATGACTTCAGAACAGGATGGTTTCCTACACACTTTGGTGTGAAACAAGGAGATGTTTTGTCACCAACTTTGTTTTCCATCTTTGTCAATGATCTAGCTATTAAGATTAGAAATTCCAAATTAGGTGTAAAAGTGGCAGACATGGTTGTAGGCATACTTTTGTACGCAGATGATTTAATTCTGCTTGCTGAATGTGAAAAAGATCTACAAACTATGCTCAACATCATTGCAGATTGGTGTCTGAAGTGGAGGTTGGTGGTAAATAATGAAAAAACACAAATTGTTCACTTTAGGAAACCATCTGTAGAAAGGAGTCTATTTACATTTAGTTTTGGGTCTAGTGCTCTGAAATATGTAAATACATATAAATATCTTGGACTTATTTTAGATGAGCATATGAATTTCAAGGAAGGCTCGCAAGTTTTATCCGATTCAGCTGGTAGAGCTCTGGGGTCTGTGTTGAATAAAGTGAAGGCCTGTAAGGATTTGGGATATTACACATATACACAGTTATATCAATCATGCGTATGCCCTGTCTTAGATTATGCTTCTGGGATATGGGGTTTTACTGACCGTGAAAATTGTAACTCATTGCAAAATAGAGCTATCAGAGCGTTCCTTGGAGTCCATAAGCTTACGCCAATTCTGGCTATTAGTGGAGATATAGGATGGATGCCAGTAAATATTAGACACAAGGGGGAGATGTTGAGACTTTGGAATAGACTTGTTAATATGCCAGATGACAGACTGACCAAAAGGATCTTTGACTGGGATGTCTCTAATGGTTATCCCTGGGCCAATGAAGTAAAGTCTCTATTCTTTATGAATAATTCATCATTTATTTATTTGAATAAACTATGTTGCAATATTCGGGAAATACAGAATTATTTGTTTCTTAAACATAAGGAGAACTGGGCTGTTGATGTTTGGTCCAAACCAAAACTAAGAACTTATTGTATCATTAAGAATAATTATGGCTCTGAACCCTATGTCACACAAAACCTGTCTAAAAGTCAAAGATCTTTTTGTGCACAGTTGCACTCTGGGACATTACCATTAGCCTTAGAAACAGGTAGATTCATTGGTACCCCCGAGGATGAAAGAACATGTTTAGTTTGTGATTTGGGAGATATTGAGAATGAAATTCATTTCCTTTTTTATTGTCCTATATATGATGAATTAAGACATATTTTCTTTAATAGAATGACGGAAATCTGTGGTAGCTTTTTCTGGTTGGATGACTATGAAAAACTGGAACTTTGTTTTCGGAAAGGTATTTTCGCCTTAGCAAATTTTCTAGTGGGAGCTTGGGAAAAAAGACAGAAGACTTTGTTTAGGTAATGAAGGAAGAAACAGAGTTGTACAAACTGCTTTCTTTTGATTGTTTTTAGTTGTAAATTGTTTGTATTCTGTATTTATATGTAACTTGTATGGTGTGTCCTATAAGCCTATGTGGGCTGGGCGCCTCTGGTGCATGACACAAAAATAAACAATTCATTCATTCATTCATTCATATACATCAGTAAACTGATACTAAAATCTGTGTCTTTGCATTTATTTCCCTGTTCTTTCCTGTAAAGCACTTTGTGACATTTATCTTGAGCAGTAGCAATACATTTGATCATGTTTATGATGTGCAGCCGGATAAGGTTTCATTCTTCCTCCACTCAGGGACCATGATTCCTAACAGTGTATGATTTCAGATGCATCAACAGTGACGTGCTTGGTTGCATCAACAGCGGTAGACTGAAGCCTGCGCAGGCATGTCCTACATACGTAGAAGCGTAGGCTTATACTAGGCTTGAGGGGCATGGAGTAAATGAACATTGGAATTGATATCACTGCCCTTTTTGTTGTTTTTGCAGACTGTACTTTTTGCTAGAGAAAAAACAGGGAATCCCACCCGGTGAACCAGGAGGACTAAAGGACTTTTTGAGGGGTGCCCAGATTTGCTTAGTGTGCAGCACTGTTTTTTCCCTCAACACTATAACCAACATCCTCAATATACCGGTAAATGTACCCTATACAGTAAGTATATTAAGTTTCTAAAGACGTGACTCTGAAAAGTGTGACATATTGTCCATGTCATCATTCTCTCAGTAATGCAGGATTTGTCAATTTAAAAAAATGCTTCTCACTAGTTGAGAAGCAGTGAACTGAATGCCCTGATGACTCATGATGACTGTCCATGTAGTCATTTCGTTGGGGGTATTAAGGAATTCAACAGAAAAAGGGAGTAACCCCTCAAGAGTGGGAGTGGGAAGTGCATCAGATTGAGTCATTACTATGAAGCAGGCGTGGGCCATTGGTTGAGCAACAATGGGATCTATACAGAGGGGATGCATAGCAAGTGTTAACAAAATCACTAGCCCATATCCCCAACCTAAGGATTATGGTCTCCAGGCTGTTTCTAAGTTGATGGTGGTACCGTGTTCACAATCAGTTGAAAACCCCCATATTAGACTGGCGCACGAACAATATGCTATGGCAGCGGCTATCATTGTTGGATCCGGGGCCCTTCGGGTGTTCCCAGCTGAGTTATATTACTGTATGGTTAGCCTTGACACCCAGGCTTTCATTTTCGTCCATGTTGCACGATGGTTAATGCATGAGTTACAGGGCCATAAGGGAGTGTGTTGGGTCTCTAACTAAAAATCTCTAATTGGCATCCTATGATCCTAGAGATCCAAAAATGCACCAAAAAGGAGTCACTGGCCCATTAATACATATTAAACAATTAAAGCATCCTAAAACAAAAAGGGTGGGAAAAATCACCCTTAGTCATTTGCTTTAACTCATTGCATTCCATGGTTATGAGATGATTCTCTCCTAATACTTTGATAAACTCATTCAACTTGCTGTAAATGTAAGTCACTAAGGACATTCCCAGTTATTCCCAGTCACACCCTTGTAGTCACTGTAATCTGTCAAGATTCCTTCTGTTGTAGGAGCGCTATTCATCAGGCCCATATATTCTACTTATTTTACTTACTATAAGAGAACATTACGGGTAATATATCAATCTCGATTTGCTTGTCCTAGGGAACAGTACAATTTGACAGGATTTTTCCTAAAGCTTTAGTGGCTTCTGACCAAGCAGGACCATACCCATGATGCACTGCACAAACAGCTGGATGCAGAGCTGACCTAAAAAGGGTTTTGTCCAAGACAGCATGTCCCACCTAGAAACGGATGTTTGTCGACTATTGTGGTATAATGGAAATAGCAATGATCCTACTCCATTTACCAGCTAGACATACACGATACTAAAGGTACTTTTACTACTTTACTGGTTCCCAGTTTTACAGGACATTTATGGGACATTTTAATAACTCTCATCTTCACTTCAGCACAACGTTCATATAGCATACAGTAGTTCTGCATTTTGGTTGGCTTAGATTAGAAGACACTGCTAAAAATGAGTTAAAATGAGAGAACAGTTCCTGCTTTCACATGTTCCTGACATGACAGGAAAATTCTGCTGACAACCTATGCAACTAATTTGGTTAGTTTTCCAGTCCTATATTGCACTTAGTGTCACCAAGTTATGGCCATAGGAAATGTTAGGCATTGCTGTAACACTATAGTAGGTTTGCAATTTAACACACAAATTTGAACTTTTTGGGGGGCTTGACTAAAGTCACGGCAGAAGCCCAAACAGTGTTTGTGCCAGGTTTGGTGCATGTTGGAGAAACAGTGTGCACTGCAGGGGGCTCTGGCGTAACTATTGTCATGGTAGATCACTGAATGAGCAATGGTGCACCTTGCAGGTCCATCATTATGATATCATTATGCGTTGTATGCATGTGTGTTCGCAGTATAAGTGTTCACATAAAATGAGTTTAACATGGAAGGTTGGATAAAGTAATTTATCCATCTACATTTTCTGAGCCCACCACCATATTCCAGGCCAGACTACAGGGCATAATATTATGCAACAAATTGTTCCTCTCCAAGACCCCCCCCCCGTTTATTACAGTTGTAATTCAAATATATGCACATATATGTCAATATATGCATCATACAGTATGTTGCATATATGCAATAATCAGCTACATATAGCTGCATATATGTGGATATATATATAGGACATATATGTGTCATATAACCACATATTCTACAGTCAGGTTCATATATGTAGGTTGCCAATTTCATATATGAAGAGGGCCAGTTTCATATAGGGGCCAATTTCATATATGTGCCATATACTGTATACTGTATTGTGCAGTGGTTGAAAACCACTGCTCTAGGCAATTTTAATATATAAGATGCAATATTGGCAATGACAGCTACATCAATGTATCGATACTTCACTTGTTTTAACCTCACTGTTGGGCTACCTATTCTAAGGAAAAGACTGGAAAAGTCATCCACAGCACTGATTTTTTGGAAGTCAGGCATGAAATGTGGCATGGCCCAAGTCTATTATGTGTCTGGGCCCAAGTCTATTATGTGTCTGGGATTTCAATTGGGTCTCATCAGTACAGTCTGTGCTGCCATCACGTTACATGTGACAAAATGGGACACTAATCAGTACATACTATACGTCATTTGGTTATAGAGGAGGGCAGTGTAACATGACAGGAGATCAAGTACTACCTGCTAAAATAGTTTTAAGGTGATGAGAAGGTCAGATATGGCAAAATAAACACTGGACAAATGAAGGCGAGAGACAAAACAGACGTACTAATGTGCATGATGAGAGATTAGATACTGAAGGGGATGATATGATTTAAAGGAATGCAGTCTCACAACACTTTGGACACTAGTTGTCCAAAGTGTTGTGAAGTACAGTAGGCCTTGTGAAGTACAGCAGGCCTAAAAGCAAAAATGTTTTAAGCTTAGGTTAAACATGATTCATTTGAGGTATATTACAGTATATGTTTAAAATGTACAAGGCTAAATTTAGGATAGATATTAGAGATTGATACGTTTAGTTTCTGAACAGGTCATTAATATAAAATATATGCTACTATACAGTTAAAAATGGTGGTGCTTAGAAAATAGGTACAAGCTTAGCGTGGCTCAGGTCAGATCGGTAATGACTATTTATGATAACAATAACTCAATTTGCACAGAGCTGTCCAAAATAAGGTCACAAAGTGCTTTACAACACAAGATCAAATATGACAACAGATGCAACGAAGGATTTGCGAGAGCGGCAACTCGTATCGCATATGGCCTCATCAGATCAGACCGTAACTATTAAATATTGTTCCATTTTAATTTGTAACATTTAAAAATGCTCTTTCTACATCCCTTTCTCCCAGCTTGGGGGATAAAAAATAATACAATGTGGCCTATTTTCCAGTAACAGCTTAGTTACTATGGATAAGAACTGTCCATCGACCTGGGTAGACCACACTGCCGATTCTACTTCCATTCCAGCCTTGATCCCTATCACTCAAATAAAAAGGCTGATTTTGCACCGAATGACCGCAACAGAGCAGGAGTGACCAGATAGATAGTACCACTACAATTTCCTATTAGGAAAGACATTTCTATAAAGCACCACCCACTATTCTTTCGAAAGCAGAATTAAACATGACTTAAAATCTAAAAGGCACAAACTCACCCATGTCACACTATTAAGAGTCTCACTACCTCTCCCCAAACATATATGCATTAACAGAAATAGCAAAAAGGCTGGCTTATAATACTCAAAATTATTTTATGATCCCAAATTAAATAGAGAAACCAGACCTTCCACTATATATTTGTGATCTAATGTAATCATTTATATTTACATTGTAAAACAACTACAAAAATTCCTAATGCAACTTCAGCTCCCCCCGCCACTGAAATCCTGTTTGATCTGTTCAGAACCTAATTCCTGGGAAATTAAATACATGTCATGGATTATACTGCCATGCCCTTTCAAACAGAAATTATTTTGAATTATGAAATCGTACCTGGGATGTATTTTAAGTTTTTGACCCTGGTTGTGTAACAGGAACACAACAGCATTTTGCAGGAGTACGATTTATTACTTTTTCTCCAAGGTTATCATACAAATTCAGTGATCGGGCAGAATCACAAAAATAAAATCTTCCAACGAATGATTTGCATTAGACTGCTAACATACAAGTTATGTATAGTTATTCCCTTGGTCCAGACAATTTAAATGCTACCTTTGGAGAATCTCCAGTTGAGCTCCCTTCCTACATGTTAAGAGGATAAAATATAGATTTACTCAAAACCCCACAATTCTGTTTATCTCACTGAATCACAATGAGAACGAGATCATGTGATTCACTTAGTCAAGTCAGAACTGCTGGTGTAATTAAATTCAACAGTTTGAGTCCACCGTTGTTTATTGAAGGAGTCAAAGAGGGAGGTTGCACAAACAGAAAATAGTTTTTGAACATTCATCGCTAGGAATAGGTAAGCGCAATCCCTAATAATTCGATTTACTGGCACAATATTGTATACAGCTTCTGGAATAAGTATTTCCTGTGTTCAGCCTTAAACACGACATGCTTGTGTGATAAACACTACAAATGTAGGCGGCACTAGAAATCATTCAATAAAACCAGAATACATCTTGCAGCACAAATCTAACAGGCGAGCGGTATTATGCATCTTGTAGAGGTGTTGCGTAGCCATCGGTACGGTCTTCAGACATGGAGAGTTGCAGTATAGTGTTATGCATGCCGTGGGGCTGACTACAGCGGACGCTCAGAAAAAGCAGTGTAGCTCTTCACTCGTGCAAAGACAAAGGGCGTGTACATCTTGTCCAGGTCAAAGGCCGTGACAACAGTTTCCCCAGCAGGTCTATAAACGATATAAATACCAGTGGATATTTTGACATTCTTGTACATGATGATTTCACATCTGTGCCAACAGATGCAGTCATGGGTAATCAACTCAAGGTCATGGGTAAAGATCAGGCTCTGTTACCTATAGGTGATGTGGCAGGAGTGATGGATCCAAACCAGCTTATTGAAACGCTGGCGCCCCCCTGTGGACAACTGCAGCCCGACATGAAAGCTGTGCTCCACCTCAGGTGCTGCTGCTGGGTTCCGCCTGCAGAACCTGTTCTTTTGGAACTCTGCCCCCTTCTGCGCAGAAGAAATGCAGTTCTTGTTTTTATCATCCAAAAACCCTCAAAATCGGAGGCGCACTGAAGGTGTACGGAATAACTGTACATAATACAGTACACCATTAAATTATTATGAAGTAGGCTTACAATTTGCCAGTGCCAGCACTCTATATGCGTATTCTATTTTTTTTTGGTCAATATGCATTTATGAACATCACTTTGTCTAGTTTGAAATTCCACATTAAGGAAAGATGGAGCAGTAATTAAAATGTTTTGCCACAAACGACATACTCACCTCCTCCTTTTTCTTGCTGACGACGACAAAAACTTTGGTTTGATTGTCTGTCTCTTGTGACAGACGGTAATGACCAAGCAGGACAGAATCCAATCTGTAAGTAGAAATTATTGTTCAACCATCATGTGCTAATGTTCCCCTTGATTGCTTAGTTAATTCCATGCAGTTAGTACATAAGCCATTCTGTTGAGCTACCTGTCTGTCCACGAGGTTCAAGTACATATTGAGAGCTAGGCACAACTGATCACAAATAATGTACTTTGTGGAGAAAATACTACTGGAGAAAACACACACCTGGGATTCTTATTACGCAGGCGAGGGACAATGACCAGCGGGTCCTCAGGAGTTGTTAGCATCATGGCTTTGCCATCAGGGAAGAATCTGAGATACCTGTAAAAACATGAGAGCAATTAATTTCGTCTCAAACTGTACATTTGACACAACACTATAAATTCCAGCAGTGAAATATCTACCTGTAGTATTCGACATGGTGCCAAGCCCTGTAGAATCCATCAAGGGATTCCTCTCCTTGGCGAATGTAGGACGACCTGCTGATATAGACACCTACAAAACAAACCAATCTGGGCATAAGAGCCAGCACTAGCGCAAGTAGTGTCACTCAAATCATCCCTCATGTTAAAAAAAATATATATATGTATATCTATAAGAGGTTATTACCATCAAAGCGCACGCGGGGCCTCTCCAGGAACATGTGCCTCCAGGAGCTGAAGTTTGCCAGTTTGGTACAGTTCCGTCCCCACACTCTCATACAGGCAGAACGCCAAAGCTCTGGGTCCCTACAGAGCACAAAGTAAATGAATCAAACATAGAGAGCACTTTAGGTCCCACATCTGGGGCTTTTCTGTTTACATAATTGTATCGACAGTTATACAGTGTTAAAATTGTTGACATTAGACTGATGGAAGAAGTGTAGGACATTCAGTGTTCTTTTTCCACAAGATTGTGATTGTCTTATAACCAAAGTCGTCTCATATTTTGGGACAATATGGTAATAATAGGCAACATATTGCCAGATAATTATTTATAATCAAAAAAATCTTTTAAGTCAGAAACAGAACACGAGGACTAACCTTGCGCAAATGTAAAATCCACGGCAGACCAGGGAGAGCTGCTCCAGGGCACGCATGTCCAGATCACTGGACACGACCCAACGAAATATGTACATGAGAACCTCTGGAGGCAAGGCTGCAGGTAAAACACACAGGCGTTCAAAATAAGAGGGAGGAAAGCATCACACCCAATAAAGGGAAGATTCAAACACAAAAGATAAAAGTACAGTTAATGAGCAAGGTAAATCTACCTGAAATATGCAACTGAGACATCTCGGTCTCAGGACTACATATCTTTGGAGATGAGTCCTTCAAGGAGAGCTGTTGGTGGAAGTAGGCAAGTAGATCTTCTATTTCGATATTGTTCTCTGCCATGCTGCAACAAAGTATATTATACTGTATTATACTGTATGTTATTGTATGAAGCTATCAAATTTTAATAGTTTGACAAACCATGCTCCCGTCTTTTAATGACAAAAACTTTTTAAGTGGGTAGACCGACTCAAGAAAAACTCAAGCAGGCAAGCAGAGTGGAAATGCATCACAATTATTTCTGAATATTGTCAAACCTAAAACTACTGTACAGTTTCAGCAGCATGAATTGACCCATTAAAGGTCAAGGTCAACGCGGCATTGGAATTGTTTGCAAGTTCAAATGAATGGAGTTGCTAATCATGGTGTGGCCTCGTCTTTGAAATGAACAGTAGTAGATCTCATTCAGTCAAGCATAATTTGCACATCCACTGGTTGCAGTTTTCCATTATGGTGTTTTGTTTTGTTTTTTTGAAAGAGGGGACCTCAGGACAATTGAGATAACAAAAATATATAAAAATATGCATTTCTATGATGAATCATTGGCAAAGATTCAGACCAAAGCTGCATTTATGTGAGATGATATAATCAAAGAACTCACTAGTTTCCACCAACTCGATCAGAGTCAGGAGGGCGGCTGTAATTGATTTTAAACTCAATGTCAGGAACAAGCTGCATTGCCCTGCGATAGTACTTGATCGCTGCAAGGAAAATGACACATTAAACCGCAATTGTTTTATAAACAGTATATATATTAGTTATTAATCAGCAAGAGATTAATCAGCAAACCCATCATTATTGGTGGCACATTCTACTTTTTCTTTTAATTCATCTGTCTGCCTCTACAGATAAACAGGCACAATCTAATGCTCGAACAGAGCTACAGTACAAGCTCACAATATTAAATTAAAGATATTTAAACTGAATCTGACTTGCCTAGGAATGCTGTGAGGATACCTTGTTACATGTAGCTTTTTCAGAATTGAGATAATTGCTATAGTTTTTCAATACAGAAAGAAATCATATCGACAACACCAATTAATTATATCAACTAATATTATTAACCAATATTCCCATCCTTTCAGATATTCTGTGTACTGTGTAATCTCTATACTCTATTGTCAGGACATGCCACAAATTCTCCTCCATTTCTCTTTGCAGTTCAATTAATAGTTTGGGGATTTGGGCTGAATTAATTTCCAGACGTTTTCAAAGGACATGCCTTGCAGGGGTCAGTATTGGATAAAGTTCAATTTACTTGAAATTAGGTTGCAAATGAGTTGATAGAATAACCGAGATGGATAATCACTAGCTGCAGCGCTATGCACACTCTGCTTCTGGGGGGAAAGGGTACTATGGATAATAGAACAAAGCAAAAGGGTATAATTAGTCAATGCTTGTAAAAAGGAAGAAAAAATGTATTCCTTGATGATTTAACATGTAGGTATGGTTCATCACTTCATATAATGGGTTTTCAATGACCTTTTCCCCTTCAACAGCAGTGACCTAATTCTTTCATGAAGTAGGGTATGTCACAAACTACTGATGCCGATCATTTATCTCACTACTATCCCATAAACAAACCTTCATAGACGGCTCCATTTTGCTCCTCTTCGACAGCTTTCAGGAATAGCTCTCTGGCCTGATAGAAAATGGCAAATATCAGCATTCGAAAGACACATTTATGAACAACACTGTAGTGAAGTGAATGTAAAAACTATAAACCACAGCACATCATTCCAAAAAACGTTTACACTTGGTCCCACACAGAAGGTGGACTGTTATAAAAGTTGTTCTGGTAGAATAAGACTAGGCCAGTAATAGCATGAGCTCCATTAGATATTAGGACCTTCATGTGGCCAGTTGTCTAGACTACAACATACAGATATCTACAACATATGACTACATCAAATTGTTTCAACTCTATTCCACCGCAATTTTACTCACTTATATACAACTTCGCTATAAGAATCAAGGTGATCATCCTCTATGTCCAGATTTGAACAGGTCCTTTTGACTTGTATTATGAGTGAAAAGAAGTATAATTCATTTGATATATACACGCCTCTGTTTTTATGTATGTGTAGTGCAGTGCATCATCTAAATGTCAAATGTTATATAAAAAAAAAGAATAACAATAATGGTTACCTTTGTCCTTGGATCTGCCATAATGTGGTTGATTAATGAAACAGAGGCACAATTTGTTCTGGGAAAGTGAGAGCAAAAGTGTCTGACCTGCTTTACCTTTTCCTCCCGTACCAGTTCTTGTGTCCTTCGGAGATCTGTGCCATGGGTGGGTCCATTATGCATCCCACTGGCCCCAGGGTAGGGCTTCAGTTCAGACATCCATTGAGCTCTGAATACACTGAGCTCCAACTGTCATTGAAGTAAAAAGTTGCAAATATTCTAATTGATGGTCTTTAAACTCTCTCTCTCATATGTGCAGAACACACTGCAGAAGTGCAAGTCAACGACTTTTAATCGCTTAGGTTTGATTTCACCCCTCAACGATACATGTCAGTGTTAATAATGTCTTTGTCAATCTTTGAACATTGAAATGTGAAAAGTGTTTGTTCAACACTGTATCTGGCATATTGGCAAGTCATGGTGCTTACCAAACTTTGTCCAAGTCCAAATCTCACATTCATGTTAACCAGATTAACCAATTAACAAATTAAGTGATGTGTGTGATGGACATAAATAAGACTTACTTGGAGGTTTGGGTCATCTGAACTTTCATCATCTTCATCCTCCACCATACCACCCAAATGTGTATTTTCTTCATCCTATGAGAAGAATAAATAATAAATATTTAACAAGTTGCTCTAACAGACAAGCTTTAATCAGGGCTTCATAATACACTGAGGAATCAAGAGTGATTATCACTTGTGTGTGTGCATTATGTAGGAATGCATGGTATGTACTGTGTAGTAAAATGTCAGGTGTTTACCCCTAGATCCAGACCGACTTGCCATGTCCTAGCAAGACCGTCTGGATTCCAGGCTAATGCTTTTTTCATACAAGGATTTCAGCTCAGTGTGATACTTGTCATACAGTATACTATACTGAAGCAACATTACAGCAGCATTTTAATCATTTATACTTACTGAAAACACAAGATAGCACTATAGAACAGGTCATAAGTAGGAATATCACGGTGTAAGAATCTCAGTGGTTTTATACTGTAGTTTGCTTCTATACCGGTATTATCGGTTTTGCATGCCAAATCCTCAATCAACATTAGTAATAATATATACCAAAAAATAAATATTTTTTTGCTATTGTGCACAATACCAGGATGGATTTGGGAAACAAAACAGGCAAAGATACAGATCAAAATGACCATTAACCTTCTACATTCTCTAGTTGTGTAGACTTGGGCTAATTCAGATGATGAATATTTAACTCTTGAGAGCGTAAACATGAAACCAAATGGACCCACAAGCATCCATTTGGTTTCATTTTTACGCTGTCAAAAAGTTACATCTAGTTAGAACGAACAATATTGAATGAATGGGCGCAAAAAAAAAAGGTTTTTTTTTGTTTTTGTTTTTTGGTACATTCGGTGGGCAAGCAAAGTACCGGTTTTGTAGCCCCATACCGGTAACACGGGTAATACCGGATACTGTGGCATACCTAGTCAGAAGCCACATGCAACACAACTCGACCTACTCTACTTTATTGTAATCCACGCAACATTGAGAAACATTAGCCCCCCACCCCCACCACCAGGAGTGTAGTACGGTCTGACCCACGTGTATTTTTGGAACCTGCGAACCCCATACAGGTATATAGATTTCTGCATCGGTCTCTCTGTGTCCTTTATTTCCATATATGGAATTGTGTGTGAGTTGTGTCAGTCATGCCCAAATAGAGTGTTGTGATGTCAGAAGAGGAACTGTCCAGAGACCCGGACAGAGGCCTTTTGTGGTGGTTCTGGACAACTTGTGGGTTCAACCAACTCGACATTGGGCACTGTAGTTCCTAAGTTTGTCTAATTTGAAGTCTGTGCAGCCAACGGTTCTTGTGAACTTCAGCTGTACAGTACACAGACAGATAGAGAGATATGAAAGCAAATGCTACATAGTACAAACAACACCATAATTCAGCCCTGACATTTCATAAGTCTGACAGGTGTGACTGCTGCACCGTCGCAGCCTGAACAGGATCTTAGGTTTTTAGGATGTACAGTAGACTGTCAATTGTCAAGGGTTAGGGTCAATAATGTATGGGTTAGAAATTAGATTCTAGCAGTGTAGTCTCCAGCTCTGCTGCCTGGAACCTGTTCCACTCAAACCAATATTTTCAATGGTTATTTATAACGTAGTCAGTGCATAATCCCTGGACTGTCCCGTAAGATGACCTGTCCAGACTGATTACGTTACAACCTGTGTGTGCGCCTGTGTGTGTGTGTGTGTGCATGTATACTGTAGTGTATATTATGTTTTTCCTTAGATGATCCGCCCATCCCACTAAAGGCTGTTACTGATTGGGCAAAGCTTAACAGATACAGGTGGTCGTGCGACGGTGTCGCGCGCCAAAAATCGCCAATCCATAAGCTCACAGCGTGTCGCGCAGAGGGACAGCGAGAGCTTGTAGATCCGGTATTTTGTAGAACGGGTATTTTTTGGGGGATATATTGAATATAATTTTATTTATAAACTACAGTATATAGTGCCGCGTGTCGTCTGACCCATGTCTAGCTATTTCCCTTTAATGGAAATTACTTTTACAGTACACAGTAGTGACTGACTGGTGAAGGTTAAAACATTAAATGTCTGGACCATTTTACGCGTCATATAAATATGACTTTTTTCAATTGAAATTTAGTAGTAACAACATTGACGAGGAGCTAGTCCCCTTGCAAGTTAAAACAAAAACAAACAAAAAAAGAAAAACATTATTTTTGTCGTTCCCGTCGTCAACCCGTTAGCGTCGACAACGACATTAGGCAAAATGAATACTAAACGAAGATATTGTTTATTAAAATTAAAAAACAGACATGCTGCAGGCTGCAGGGGACACGCGTCATGATAAATAAACAAGACGTGCACTTGGCATACACCAGAGCCTTCGAGTATACACAAAGTTACGCAAACTCCGTTCACTTCATGGGGCCAGTCCAATGGAGGCTCTCCTACATATACTTCCATTGAGGATGGGGACAACCAATAGGGACAAGTGCTGGACCGTGAGTAGAGAAATGCAGTGGACTCGGGCAACAATAATGATCTTCTTAAACCCATTTATTTTAGATCGTTCAGTACGCACAAATAAACATTACAGAGACTTTAGTTGAACTTGTTACTGTACAAAACTTTAAATCAGTTGGCAGGTTGCACACATGTTAAATAGCTCTTACTTGCGCCGCCCTCATCGAAAAGAATGCATGTTCAACTCGGGTTTGTCCCTCTTTCAGGCTGCGCGAACAGCGCTCGAGCCCTTAGTAGCTGACCCCTCAATGTCGCGATTCTTCTACTAGGCTGCACTCCTAGCAAGCTAGCAGGCCAGCAAGTATACTGGGCACACATTGACACCGTCTGTCTGTCTGCCTCTCACAATAACAAGTGATAAAAACAGCGACTGACCATTGCGGCTTGAGCGTGTCAAGTCTTCGTTTTTCTTTTCACAAACGCGTTCAACACGAGCCTTACAGTTCACGGTCGGAGAAACGCACGACACAGCGAACATATTTGCGAGCTCTGATAAACGCAGCCATTTCGATGACTGGCCTGGAGCTTCTACTAGTAGTACTATATAGTTCAGACGTGTGTAGCAGAACTAGCGGTGAACAACACGCCCTCTACAGTTGAAGTCTTCACAGTCTGTAGGGGGGCGGGGCTGCCTGTCTCAGCAGTGGGCGTTGATTTTCTGGCACCACTAAAAACTCTGCCATTCATATTTCAAAGATTTACTGTGTGTATTGTACACTAATATTTCCAAAAATATTTACTGTATGTATTACACACTATTTTAAAAGTAGTAGCTAGTCATCACCAGTGTTATATTATATTACTTAAGGAGAGTAATATCTTTACTTTACTTATGACCCCTTAGAAAAAGTAATATTACTTTACTTGAATCAAAGAATAATATGTTACATATTACAATATTACTTTCCCAACTAGTCTCCCTCCCACTCAGAAAGGAAGATGTACAACACAATCTGTGTAGTGACAACTTGCTACATCTTTGATAACTTGTAGTATATGTCATGTGTGCAGGATGCTGTACAGTGCATCTCTGTTGTTATCTGTTGATAGCTTGTAAATCTGTTCTATTTTCACAAGCTACAAGCTCGAAAGTAGCTCCTAAGTAATGAGGTTTGTTTTGGCAGAGTAACATATTACTTATTACACATTTTGGCAGTAAGTAACATCTTAATTAGTTATTGCCCAAGACTGGTCATCATGCACAGGGACTTTGGTGTTTTGCCATGATTCCATCTTTAACTTCACTAAAAGTGTGCCTAACCCCACATAAATACCTTCAAAACCCTGTATGCCTGGGCAGATCACGTGGGATAGAGTGAGTCCCATCAATGAGTAAAGTACTCATTGATGGGACTCAATTACCATGCCAAACTGCCGCCATCAGGTCGGGTTTGAGTTTCATCAACAAAAGGGCTAGAGCTGCTCATTCTGCCTTTTTGTATTTCTGCAACCTGCCCTTTTGCATCCTTTTTTAGTATCCTATTTTTATTTTCAAATAAATGTCAACACAATTAACATATACAAATGGACCCATTTTGGTTCCATTATGGTGTCAGTTATAGATTTGTATGGGTCAAGATAGTCTTGCAACATACTGTACCTTATCTGTTGGCAGGCAATCTGAGAATCCCATCGGCAAATAAAGGAAGATCAGCACCATCATGGGTAGGTGTGCCTTCTGATTTTTATAACACAAAAAAACAAAAACTATAAATAACATTTTGAAACCTGGCATGGTATCAAAGAAAAATATTTAATTACACTTGATAACTGGCAGTTGAACAGGCTCACAAGCCCATGTAATACGTAGACCAAGTTAACAGTTTGTATGCTGAGACCAGCAATAATTTGCATTGCATTTTCTTTCCATGGATTAAAACACAGACTTGAATTAGTGGGGGAAAAAACAAACAAAAAAAAACACAACATTGGATTTTTGCACAAAAAATACAAAATAATACCTGGATTTGCAAGGTTAATGTCATGAAAAAAAGAAGAAACTTTTTTTTACTATCACTGAGGCAAAAATTCTTTGGCAAGAAAACAAAAAACAGTAAGGTGTATATAAATCTGTTTTGTGCATAACGCATACTGAACAGTTGAAATGTAAATGGAATACAAAACACATGGCAGTGGTGTAACCTTATGAGAGCAACAGGTACTATAGAAATACAAAACACTGAGCAAAGAATTGTTCACTGATTAATGACTTGAACCACCTTCTTGTTGGCTTCATTTAGGCGTACATATACAGTTACAGTACAAATTGTACATCACACAATTGAAGTAGGTATATAATAATACATATAATGAAACAACCCTTTTATTGCTGTATATTATGTATGTACATGTTTCGATTATAAAAACACCTAGGCTCTACTCTTTGGAAAGAGTATTGAGGAACACGGCTGTCTCATCCAGGGCATACAGTAGATCATCAAACCCCCCAGAGAGGCTACTAGCGGTGTCCATATTTGGCAGACCAGTCTGTCCGTCCGTGGACACTCTGGCCAGAGGGTCGAGGCAGCAGAGCAGGGACACTCTTGTTGCCCGACGGCATGTAGGCTGAGGCACTCATCTGACCTCTGCTAGATCTCCAGGTTGCATAATCTAAGACAGAATGCAAGTAAAAGTATTATTCAGCATGCCATTCTTACATTATTGGACATGTTAATTATAGGAGAAACTTTCAAAATGTTTAACATTAAAATAAATAGTTCACCATTTGTCATAAAATTTACTACTGTATACCAGAAGTGCAACCTAATCCCTTTGTCAACCCTTTGGTGCATTTATATAGCGCATTACATTCACCCATTCACAGACCGATTGCATGCAAGGTATCGACCATTTGGGGGTCAGTGTCTTGCCTAAGAGCACTTAGACATGACTCAGGAGGAGCCGGAAGTTGAATCAACACACAAACTGCAATCTGAACTCTGCTGTATAATTTCAGGTTTCTTTCTTGTTGTTATTATTATCCATGTAGAAAGGAAAAATGAACTAAAATATGTTGTACTGGTGTACAGTACAATACACAAGATACGACCTTGGACCTTGAGTCACTTGTCAGTTAACAAATGAACGTGTCTCACTTGATGCTGGTAACTCAGCCATAGATCCACTTTGCCCTCGGTGACCCGCAGAGCCAACCTCTTTTCTGTAAATGGATGGTACGTAGCTGCTTGGTAGAGTGTTTGTACCTGCGGTAAAGCAAACAAGCATGGATTTATTACACCATTAAGACTGAGGTCGATTCTACAAATGCCTTCTGAATCAATAGTTCTTCTCTAAAGGATATTCAAGTTCACAGGGTGGCAAGAAGCGATGGGTTAGGGTTAGGTTTGTGGATATATATACTGTACAAATTTGTATAAATAGGCTCTTTCTTCAAATTCAGAGGTACAAGCTGGTTAGGTTTGTGGGTATATATACAAATTTGTATAAATAGGCTCTTTCTTCAAATTCAGAGGTACAAGCTGGTTAGGTTAATAAAAAATAAAATATATAAGAGTCTAGTAGTTTACCATGAGTGCCTCTGATTGGCAAAGTCCCTCCAAATGGTATATAGCTGTTACTCCACAGATGGCTTGCATCAAAGTCTTTACTGGCATTAATTGATATATTCTTTTTTGTACTTATTCCTGAAAAAAGACAAGCCAAAATCAGATACACTCTAGTATATAAAAACAACATCACAAGGTTACCCTATTCAGATATGCAGTACCTGACAGCGAAGTACTCAAAAGTTCCACCCTAGGAAGGCATGAACTAGGCTTTGTGTATTATCGTTTCTATGTTCAACATTAACACTGTCTCTTTTGTGCATCATTATAGGGGATTTCTCTAAAATAGCTAAATATTGCGATTATTACAGCAAAACAACTTTTCATTTGTTAGACTTTCTTCAAGTTGATCTGAGGAACATCTAATGACCAAAACAATGACTAGTGTATTGTTTTTGCTTGAAAATAGACCTACAAATAACATTTACCCCTTAACAGTTGAACCATGAAGCAACATATTGTATCAAGGACTACACTGATACGTACTGTATATACTGTAATCAGTCAAGACTAGAGTGACTTGTTTAGCATGCATCTAAACTAAAGCAACAATACAAAAACAGATGATTTTTTTACTGTATTACCAGGTAAATATCTTGACTGCTTCAAGTAATGCTGTTTAGCAGAGGCTGTCCTTGACGGCTCCAGGTATGTACTAGACTTATTCAAATTTAAAGGCGTCTCTTCCTTGCCGTTTGGTCGACTGAAATCCAGAACATTTCCGTATCTGAAAAATAGTGGGGTTAACATTATTGTACATAAAGGCCTATTATTTTGGTTTCTGTAAAATATTTATAGTTAGATTTGCTATTCATGGGGAAGAGATTTCAGGTTCAATTTGTTAAGACAAAAAGCAAAATAAGTTTAGGTTACAATAAAACAGAATAAGAGGAAAAACAGAGAATTGTAAAAAGAAAACAAATAAATCAAGAAATTAGCCCTTCACTAAGTCCCTCCCCAATCTGGCCTTGTCCAATAGCAGAGGAAAGCTTGACCTGCATAGTAGTGATGCGTAGGTCGACCTGTGACCCGCGGGTTGCCCGCGGGCTGGGTTGGGCCGAGTCAAATAATGTTTTCCCCTCCCCCCCAAAATTATTGTTTTAAACACAAGTCCTGGGAGAACATTTGCGCAGCCTACCGCATTGTTGCATGTTGCTGTGCTGGTTGATATCTCTTCCAGTGTCATCAATAAATCCCCAAACAGCGTGACTGTGATAGCCTACTTTAGAAGCCTTCTTACAGATCGCTGCAGTAGTGTGGCTATAACCTACAATCGATCACCATCAAGGACGTGCACAGACAGATGAGAGGGGCTTCAGCCCCTGCCCTTTTACTAAACAAATGATCTGAATGTTGTTACACAACTCCATCTTTAGCTAAAGGGTGCTGGGCTGCAGCCCCAAATATAGCGAATCTACAAGCTCTCAGTGCGCGACAGCGCAACGTTCTGAGAGCTATTTTTGTCCAGATGCCCTTTTGGGTGTGTGTGTGTGTGTGTGTGCGCGCGTGCGCATCCACGCGCACCTCTGTTTTCGTCTTCTCTTTGCACACATTTATGTCCTCGCATGTTTATGTGATGCCCATGCGTGTCAGTATTATAAGACATGAGAAAAGCTTTTTTTTACACTTAAAAAGCCGCGTTCATATGCATATTTGGCGTGTATTTAATGTCGGCGGGCTGCGGTCCGAGTCGAGTCATGAAAATGAATCTAACACTGCGGGGCGGGCTGGGCCGAGTCAGAAAATTATAACATGCGGGACCCGCGGGTCATGAAAAACCCTGACCTGTGCATCACTACTGCATAGCAACAGTTGCTAAAATTTTCAGATTGGCATTGGACAGTGACTAAACTCCTGGTGTTTTGAGAAGGGCTAATTGCAGTCCTTCACCTGCTCAGTGGATCTTCTCCCTGTCTTGACTTCTCTGAGGAAAAAGGAGTTTTGCTGAGAATACTCAATGATGTCAGCTCAGTGTCTTCATAGTCATCCCATTCTTCACCCTTAACAAGCCCTGTACCATGGCCCCAGCGCCGACGGCCTGCCTTAGGTTTCATCTGATAACCCAGTAGGTTTGCATTCTCAGACTCCTGTCGCAACTGCCAAAAGAAAGGGACAGCAACAAATATAGTCATAATAATGGATAAGATTTGTTTTAATGAAAATGTTACCTACTGGTTGGTACAGAGCATAATACAGTAAGAGTTCAATTGATAATACGTTGTACATACCAAATCTTAGGGTAGTGGGAAATATTTCAGGTGCCATGCCATCTTGTTGACATGTCAATGTTGCACATGTCTGTTGGAGACTATTGTCATAGGCTACAGTGATTCTGGCCGCAGTTAACAGCCTTGCCCAACGTCTGGATTTCTCTCGTTTCATGTTTCAGTGAGCAGAGAGATTCTGTTTCACCCTTGTCTCTTGACATCATTAGGTCATTATTAATGCTGCTATCGTAGAGTGCTTTCATTTCCTGCAGAGGATGCTACTGTAGAAAAATAATTTTGTGACTCTCTCCAGCTCTCCAGTAATTAGATGAATTTCAATCGACCTCACTTCAGACATGGAGTGCTACAGTCCTTCAACTTGCACTCTGATTGGATTTATTATACATTATATATTTATTATGAACACCCAAGGACTGGATTTATTATACATTATATATTTATTATGAACACCCAAGCACACTCATGACTACTTCAGAGGCATTGTAGTGGCTTACATTTGCTGTCTTGTAGAATGTAGATCACACCATTGTGCTGGACACATCTCCGCTCCAATTAAGACCTAGCTAAAAAAAAAAAGAGACCTTTTACGGTGCATTCTGTACTTATTCACCTTGCTCTGCAGGCCCTTGTCGACAATGTAAGGAAGATGGCTGTGCGTCGTGGCCTCAGTGTCCTCCTGCTTCAGGGTGTGCTTGGGTTGCTGCTGTTCTCGCACCAGATCTGTGTGCCGCTGGTACCCTGCGGGCTGCTGGACGGCAGCCGATACCGTCGATGGCTGGATCTGCTGAAGCGGCCTGGAAGGGGAGCAGTGTTGGTTGGGAGGTGGAGGCTGAGCAGGAGGTACCGGCTTGAGGAGCAGGGGCTGCTGAGGCAACGTCTGCTGCGACTGTGGCGGCGGTACCGGCAAGGGTGCGAGACCCGGCTGAGGCCGGCCCTGTTCCAGGATCTGCTGAGGAGTGCCTAATGCCTGACCCACATAGAAGTAAGAGTACCTCAGGGCCTGCGGATGGAAATGTGTTAAGAATACCATCAGGTTAACATATAGTCATAGACTGGCTTTGACAGACAGATCAGTAAAACTGTTCCTTTTGAGGTGAAAGTGCCGTAATCCGATTAATTGTATAAATAATTGCCTGACAAAAAATAATTGTTAGTTGCAGCCAAAATTTCCAACTTGCATCGTTTATGAGCAGGCTGATGCCCAGCCGGCAACAGTCTAATTTAGTAAAATAATACATTTAAATGTTACAGTAATGGTAAAAGAACTTGCATACATGTTGATGCCTGATCCAGTATTTAAGACTGTTTTGGAAACATTTCCAAAACTAGAATGGTAAACATCAAGCCTAGCATCTCTCTAAACTTGACTACTACCGGTACCGGACATTACCTGGCCAGAGGCTGGTCTCTTCTTGGGATCCCATTGGAGGAGGTCTCTCATTAGGTGAATGGCTTCAGTACTGGCATTTGGAATGAGTGTCCTCAGGTTACTGGGTACACACTGAGGCCATCGGAAATTCATGGCACTTGCCAACTGGTAGCCTTCAGACCAGTCGTTCTGCAGAGACACAGGTAGTCAGCGAACAGTTCTTCTCACAGGATTTTTTACATGATTAATGACAGCATACTGGAGAGCCAATAGTATAAAAAGGTGCTCTCTACTAGCAGAGCTGGTGCAAGAAGCCAACATAGTAGTCCAACATTATCAGATAAGCCTAGTGGAGATTAACATGAAAAATCGGAGACAATTACATAAGAATAGTTCATGAAATGCAGATTTTGGCTACTGTTTTCATTTCATTTATAAATGCACACCCAATAAAAGATTATACCTTCTTTGGCGTTCCTAAAACTTGGCATATTTTAAATATGGTGTCGACCTCGCTGGAGCCTGGGAAGAGAGGTCTGAGGGTGTAGAGCTCTGCCATGATGCAACCGACAGCCCACTGGTCTATCGGGGAGCTGTAGGAGATCGATCTCAGCAGCACCTCTGGTGCTCGGTACCTGGACAGTGAAGAGAGGGCTATTATAGCATTGTGCCTGCTGAACAAGTCTTCAGCCAAGATGAACTTTAAACCATAACCACACATTGCAACTACTCATTGGATCCAAGCGGTTGCATGGAGTTAACGCTAAAACCATCTTGACTACTTTGTTGTGGTGTGGTCCCTTGAGTTCCATGCGTCGAACTAGGCACGGGCATGAAACAGGTCACACCGCAGGGACAAGACTAACACTGTCTGACCGACCCTTTGGTGTGGTAATGGGGCAGATTACTTTAAAGTTGGTTAAAAGGATCCCTAGCTAATAAGACAAATATGCCTTAAAAACACTATACTTGCCTTCTATAACCAAATGTAAAGATAAAAACACCATCAATGTCTCATTTATTTAAGAAATAGAGAATCTTTCCCTCAATAGGAACTGCTCCTGTTGCACATTGATGAGGTCATGTGTCCATGAGTACTACAGAATATATGAAATGCACTTGCTAATAAAAAACATTTAAACTATTTATTTCATGCTCATATTACATTTAGCAAGTATTACAGTGTAATGAGTGCCAGGGGTCTTTTCAAGTTAAAACTCTCACCATCTAGTTGAGACATAGTCTGTATACGGTGGCCGAGATCTTATTTCACGGGCTAGACCAAAGTCTGCTATCTTCACCAACTCTGGTCCCATGCACAGAAGATTCTCAGGTTTCATATCCCGATGGAAAAACCCTAGGGGGAAGTATATTGGATGAGCAAGTGGCATGTACAATAAATCAACTACAATAAAGGTAAATAGAATTTCATGTTAATCACAATTAAAACCAGCTCAAACAAATGCTTGCATATCTAAAGCAGTGCACATCATTGTTAAGCTGTAGAGCATACCATGCTTATGGATGAATGCAAGGCCTTGCAGTATCTGAAACATAATATTTCTCACAGCAGATTCAGGAAACAACCGAGTCCTGGAAAACAAACAATTGCATCAATAATAGAACATGATTTTACACTTATCTTCTATCAAAACAGAACAACAACATACCTGTCTTTCATTAGTTGATAGAGGTTTTCCTTCATGTATTCAAATATGAAGTATAAGTGGTCGTTTTCTCGAATTACCTCCTTTAGCTTGACCACATTGGCATGGTTGAGTTTCTTTAAGGACTGAAATAATAAATAAAGAAATAATTATATATACACCAACATGTGTATAGCCCAAAAGGAAACAATAGGGTTAGGGTGCCAGACAACATACTGCAGCACATTCAAAAAGCATGTCCCAAATAGTAGGAAAAAAACATAAAACAAAAAACATTGTTTCAAAAAGGCAAATAAGACGTTTTAAGAGCAAAATGTATTCTAGGGGTTAAGTGTAGCAGAAGGTGTTTGATAATTAAAATGGTATTAAATCAGTTTATAATCAGTTGGGAAGCAGGGTGGAGAAGTACATCCATGCACAAGTTTAACCATGCTATATTTTAGTAAGGGAAAAAGCGAAAATGCGACTTTATATTTCTCTTGATGTAACAACATGCTGCACTCATGATCTTCAGGGCTCTTAAGCCTAATTTATGCTCCATCGTACAACAGTGTCACAACTTACGTGCCGAGAATAGCAGCTCTACAACTTCACAATGTGATGCATTTGTGAGCCTCTCGATGGGCTATTTTTGGCACGTGATACGGTCATAGGACAAAGTATAAATCGTATTTTAAGGACTAGTGATTTCTTGCCATAGTTTCCTCAATTATATTCCAGCTCTAGGAAAGGGACATCGAGGCCAGGGACAAAAGCTAGAGGTCAAACCAAAGGGCACAACAATCACCTTCTATTCTTACAGCTGGTTTGTAATTCTGAGCTGTGAGAAGAATTTAGACAACAGGTATCTCAATAGGTGTAATAAAATGTACACAAATCACAAAATTGCATTTGCGAAAACAATATTTTGATTACAACAAGCTCATCAAAATGTGCAATACTGTAGCTCCAACATAACAAAACAGGTGTCAGAGGTCAAAGGATAATGGTTGTTATTTGAGAGGACAGTGTCATTTATATTTGTCAGAAAGCGATTTGACATGAGAAAACATTATGTTCTAGTATAAAACGAGTTTGACTTTGACCCTGGAGGACGAGCAAGGGGAGGTTAAGTTATAATGTACAGTAAAGGTGCAACAGGTCTGGAACCAGTTGATATTTCTAATTAACATAACCATTAGTAACAGACAACACAGATGTAAAAGATGTGTTGGCCAGTGACCACCCCATGAGTGGAGGTCAGGGCAGTCAAAATAGCAACATATGTAACCGGAAGCTGTCATAAATAGTGTATAATTAGGGTTGACCAGTGAGGTCAAATCCTCCTGCAGTTGACGTGAGAAATAAAGAACTTACTTTGACCTCACGAAGGTTCATACATTCTTCCCAGGAGTAAAACTTCCTCTTCATTCTAGAATGAAATAACATCACTGATTATAACAAACAGTTAAAATTGGCTTTCAGGGCAGATAGATCATGTTATTCAACAACTTTCAGAACTCATCATTAAAACAGCAGACATGCCAGTATTTATTTTTAATATTCAAGTGTAATATTAAGTGCACAAAGAACAGGTTAATCCTCACTAGTGAACAATATTTGGAATTGAAAAAGAACAAATTAAAAGCTTGAGGGAATTTCAGGGGGAACGCATATACTCACTTCTTTATAGCAACTAGTTCCCCTGATTCCAGACTGCGACCAAGGATGACCGAGCCATAGGTTCCATCCCCAAGCTGTCGGATAGATGTGTATCTATTCATGATTTGCAGCCTTCCACAACATTGTCTGGGGGCAGATACTAAATGGGAGCAGACGAGAGATCTCTGTGTTGCCAGGCAGCTGCTGAGTGTAACCAGATTTTCCTGTGACAACAGCGATGGACTATGGGCAACGTTGGAGCGCACATGTTGTAATTGGCTGGCCTCCTAGCTGAAAGCT